>NAJO01000037.1:0-480423 GCA_002077065.1 Cryoendolithus antarcticus | reverse complement strand
GGCGCCGAGGGGACGGGGAGGCTTTGCTGGGGAGTTTGGTGGGAGGGGAGGATTTGGAGGTGGAGGTGGGGAGTTTGGTGGAAGAGGTGGGTTTGGAGGGGAGTTTGCGCCTAGGGGAAGAGGCGGGGCTGGACCTGGGGGGTTTAGAGGGAGAGGAGGTGGGTTTGGGAGAGGTGAAGGTGGATTTGGGCGTGGGCAGGGCGAGGGTTTCGGACGAGGTCAGGGCGAAGGCTTCGGACGAGGGCAGAAGTTCGAGCGCGAATCCGAGTACAGCGCTCCGCAACAACAGCAAGCGCCTCCAGCCGGCCCACGGAGCTCTTTCTCGACACAGCCACCCCAGCATCAACAGCAGTCCTCCCAACCACCCACGCCCTACCGCCAGCCCAACAACACTTCTAGCGCGACAACTTACCCCCGCACCCAACGCTTCAGCAACACATCCGCTCAACCCCTCCCCGAGCTCTCTACCTCGACCTCCACACCCACCGGCCCCCGCTCCTCCACCCTCCCCTCAACAACCACCCCCTCAGCGCCCTCCGCTTTCTCCCGCCGTCCCGACCCACCCGCTCCAGCAACCCCCTCAATCCACCCCTCCCTCTCGTCCCTCCCCCAGCCCATCCCCGGCGGCCAGAAAGCCCCCGCTCTCATCGATCGAACGAGGCTAGATAAGCTGGCCGAGGAGACTGAGAGGCTGAGGAGAGCTATTGAGGCCAAGGAGGAGAGGAAGCGCCGGGGTTTGCGGGATTGGGAGAGGTTGGGTAGGGAGGCTAGAGGAGCCGAGTTGAGGAGTGGGTTGGCGGAGGAGGGGTTGATGGGTGTGGTTATGGAGGGGGAAGGGGAGGGATTGGGGGCGAGTGCCTTTTAGTAGGACGTGCTTTGATTGTCAGGAGGGAGGAGGGAGAAAGGCGATGCGAGATCACTTAGGGTGCTAAGATCCGCATCGCAAGCCTAGCTGCAGTGCTATGTGGTGACTTGTTACACTGTCCTACAACCTACTCCTAATCCTATCTCCCTCCGTCTCGCCTCCCCCATCCTCCCCTAGATATATATCCCTCTCCAGACTCCTCGTATTCACACACCTCGGCCCCAACTCCTCCACCCTCCCGCACCCCAACAGCCTCATAGCAGTCTCCACCTCCCCCCTCAAAATCTCCATCACCCTCTCCACGCCGCCCTGCCCCCCAGCCCCCAACCCAAACAACGCCGCCCTCCCGATCCCCACAGCTTTCGCGCCTAGAGCCAGGGCTTTCACAATATCCGTCCCGCGCTTAATCCCTCCATCTAACCACACCTCGAATCCCGGCGTCTTGAGCACTTCAGGACAATGCCGTCGGATCTCGAGCAGGGTGTGGATAGCCGGGGGCGCGGTGTCTAGGGCGCGGCCGCCGTGGTTGGAGAGGATTATCGCTTGGACTTGAGGTGTGTGGCGCGAGGCGAGCAGGGCGTCTTCGTGCGTCTGCACGCCCTTCAGCACGATTGGGAGGGAAGTGTGCGCGGCGAGCCAGGGTAGTGTGGTGCGCCAGGTTAGGTCTGGGGCTGTGCCGGCGAAGAGGGATTTTCCTACACCGCCTGAAGCGACTTCGGCGCGGGATTCAGCGGAGTCGGGCGTGGATGTTAATGCGCTGGGAGAGGGGAGCGAGGCAGCTACATTCGAGCTCCGCTCATCATGCTCCCGTTTTCCTGGCACGGGGGCGTCGAGCGTGAGGCATATGAATCTCACGCTCGGCAGGGCGTGGATTCGTGCGAGCATGGCTTCGGATTTCGCGCGCGTGGTTTGCACGTACAGCTGCCAGCCAAAGATCTGTTCCTCCGGCGCATTGGCAACAATCTGCTCTGGCGTCTGACTCGCATTATTACTGATAATCTGCAACGCTCCAAACTTCGCCGCTGCGCGCGCGATGCCTGCCTCGCCGTCTGGGTGGCCGAGGCGGGCCATGGCGGCGGGGGAGACGAAGAAAGGGACCTGTAGTTTGTGTTTCCCTAAAAGATTGATCGAGGGGTCGCAGAGCGTGCAGTCCACGAATATCCTGGGCCGGAGGAGGATCTGCCGGTATGCTGTGTTGTTGTGAGATTTGGTGTGCAGGTCGTCACCGGCGGAGAAGTAGTAGGACCAGGCTTTTTTGCTGAGTTTGCGGGTTGCGAGGCGCTCGATATCGTTGAGATTTAGACATTGTTCGACTGTCTCTGGTTTCCATTCGTCGTCCTGCGGATGCCCTGTTCCTCCTCCCACTCCTACCTCCTGTTTCGCCCGTTTCACCACCTCCCTCCCTACCTCCACCGCCTCTGCTTTCGGCATCGTGGCCAGATCTATCTTCCCCAGCAGCGCTTCCGGCGGCAGGGAGCTCTCGAGCGTTCCTTCGGGGTGCACGGGGTCGTATTCGGATGTTGCGTCGCTGCCTGCTAATTGCAGGATTATCTTTGTACCGCCTGGGTGGGAGGGTAGGAAGGCTGTGACGTCCCAGACTTGGTCGTAGAGGATCACCCAGCAGGAGGAGGCGGATTTGTGGAGCTGGACTTCGGTGTAGGGGATGGTGCGCATGGTTGGAGTGTTGATCTCGAAACTTGGGGGAGGAGGAAGAGAAACAGCGACTCTACAGGCGGGCAGTAAGAGAGATGAGAGGAAATGACTTACTGTGAGAGATCTGGAGGCAGGTCTGCCGCGTTATCGAGATGCATTGGCGGATGGCGATGCAGCTACCCGAGTCTTGTGTGGTGTTGAAGTCACTTCGGTGTAATGAGGTCCGAAAGAGGGCAAATGCCGACGATTGCCGATTATGCGCTGTACTGTACAATGGTGCTCTCCTCGGAGGCATATTCTTCGAATCTCGACATGCAATGACCCGTATAAGACCTCACGTGTATCATCCGCCTCTCATGGGCGCTGCCGCATATCCTTCAATCTTCCTCTCCTCATCCTCCGCGGCAGATCCTCGATCCTCGATCACTCTCTCATTGACTCCCACCGGGAAACTCATCCTCCAACCTCAACCTCGCACTAACATTCATACTCATCAACTCCTGCACAAGCAACTTCGCCGCGTAAGGGATAGTCATCCTGACCATCCCCCCGGTAGCCTGGCAACTCTGACACCACCCATGATACCCCATCAGTCCGCACTTCTCGCAGATATCAACATCATGTGCGTCAGAACTCAGCATCAGCCGCTCGAGTAGCAGCTGCGAAGCACCATAGGCGATCAAGCAATCGCGCTCCATTTCACCGAGACGTAGCCCACCGGCTCGAGAGCGACCTTCGGTGGGTTGACGGGTTAGCACTGCCCGCGGTCCGGTAGAGCGCGAGTGCATCTTGTCCTGCACCATGTGCTTAAGTTTCTGGTAGTAGATCGGGCCGAAGAAGACATAAGCCGGCAGAGGCTCGCCAGTAATACCAGAAGTGACGTAGTCCTTGCCAGAGTACGAGAAGCCATGCTTGATCAGTATATCGCCCATATCCTCCACCTTGCGCCCGCCGAACGCTGTGCCGTACTGTTGTGTGCCTGTCGACACGCCGGCTTTGCCAGACACCAGCTCGAGCATTTTGCCGACTGTCATGCGGGAGGGGAAGCCGTGCGGGTTCATGATTATGTCTGGCACTATGCCGCGGTCAGTGAAGGGCATGTCTGCTTGTTCGGCAAGTATGCCCACAACGCCTTTCTGGCCGTGGCGGGAGGAGAACTTGTCGCCGATCTCTGGGCGGCGGGTCTGCCGCGTGAGGATCTTGAAGAGGATCTGATTCTGCTCGTTTCGCGTAGCCATGACTTTGTCGACGTAGGCTGGGTCGGGGAGTTTGTAGGACATGTGCGCTTTTGCCCAAGTCTGCATCTTGGGGTTGATGGAGCGGTACTGGTCTATGGGCGTTTCTTTGAGCATGTAGTTGTCGCCTTGCTCGAGCTCGACGCCGACTTCAGCTACGCCGTCTGTGCCTAGCTTTTCGTGCTTAGGGTTCGTGGGGTCCTTGTCTGCCATGCGGTCGTTCGCACCGTTGCCGTAGGACTTCAAGGGCATGCTAGTCTTCTTGTAGACCTGGCATCGACCGAAGCCGCGATCGCAGGAGGCTTTGTTGAGGACGAGGGCGTCTTCTATGTCGTATCCGGAGTAGGACATCACTGCTACTGTCGCATTCTGGCCGGCTGGCAGCTTGTCATATTTGACTAGCTCGATCGTCCGAGTACTGACAAGCGGCTTCTGCGGGTAGACCATGAGGTAGAGGATGGTGTCTATCCGCGTGGTCTGGTTGTATGCGATGGCTCCGATAGCTTGCTTGCCCATGGCGCACTGGTATGTGTTTCGAGGTGACTGATTGTGATGAGGGTACGGAATGAGTCCTGCGACTGCGCCGAGTATTGTGAATGGCTCGATCTCGAGATGTGTCGTATGTCGGTCAATCTTCTCCTCATATATCGCAATGTTCGAGTCGTTCTCTTCGTTGACGTCCAGATACTCCACGATGCCTCTGCTGAGCGCATCGTCAAAGTCCATAGTGCCCTTTCGAAGGGATTCCAGGAAGCGCACAGTCAGTCTTGACTTGCCCTTCTCAACCACGATCAGCGGTCGACATATCCGCCCCTCATCTGTAGCAATGTGTAGCCCATTATGGTGGTGATTGATGTGTATGCTGACGAATTCCGATATCCTGCCCATGCGTCTGAATCTTCTGAAGCCTACCAGGAATTGTTTCGGCGAGCGAGTGACAGCCATCGGTGTGCCGTTCAGGAAGATCATGTATGAGCCGTCGCCGTAGATCTCCTGTCCAGCTGTTGTCGTCACGTCTTCTGCGCCCAATGTGAAAACCACTGTCCGTATGGGACCTTCTTCGTCGGATGTTGTGATGTGTGTCATGAGCGCCAAGTTCTTGACAAGCCCACATGCTTCACCTTCGGGCGTGTCGGAAGTGCACAACATGCCGAACTGGGACGGCTGCAATGCACGAGGTCCAGACACTTTCCTGGTCTTCTCGAACTGTGAGGAGATTCTAGTCATCATGCCCAATGCACTGATGTAGCTCAAGCGACTGAGCACATGTGTGACACCCGCACGGTCCATACGAAAACGCTTCAAGCTCCAATTGCCAGTCGAGATCGCTCGGTCTAGTCCACCTGTAATTCGCGACTCAAACGAGCGTATGTGATCATTCGGATCGAACTCCTTCGTGGGATTGAGCTTCTTCAGTGTCTTGTCCATACTTCGCTTGATGTGGGAAACGAACTCCTTGAACAGATCTTCGAACAAGATTGACAACATCTGTCCAGCGAGTTCAAGTCGCTTGTTACCAACGTAATCGCGATCGTCGATCAGCTTGGGATTGTTCATCACCTGCAGCACACGCCGAGACATGAACGCAAGGTACAGTGCCTTGGCCCGAAAGTTAAGGTTCTGCACTTCAACATGCGGTATGATCGTCTGCGCAAGCTTATCAAGAGCTTGTTGCTTAGGCGTCTTCTCTGACTTCATTCTGCCAAAGGTATTCTCCTTCCTGATCTTGGTGGCAATGAAGTCCAGTGCCTGCTCCTGAGTATGTACACCATACAGAGATGCGATCTCAAGATTTGGAGCGAACATGTCCTGGTACTCCGAGTCTTGCCCAGCGCAAAGCAGTAGAATCTCGTGATCAGCCTGGACGCCCATAGCCTTCAGTGCGATGGCTATGGGAATGTCCTCGACGAAGGAATTGTGCTTGAGTACGAGCAGGTCAGTCTTGAGCGGATTCTTCTTGCTTGCAATGATGTATGTCTTTGTTTTGACATTCGCTGTGTGACTGGTAACAGATGCCTGGATGACACCTTTGAACTCTTCGACGATCACTCGGTTCTTGCTGAGCTGCTCCTGCACGAGGATGACTTTCTCGGTACCGCGCACGATGAAGTAGCCTCCCGGGTCGACGGCGCATTCATTCAGCAGTCCCATCGCGGCCTCTGATCGTCCATTAAGAACACATTTGGCGCTCCGCAGCATCATTGGCATTCGTCCGATTAGCACGTCCCTCCGCTTCGTCTTGCCAGTCGATCGCGGGTAGATGTAGTCAACATATATTGGCGCAGCGTAAGTCATGTCTCGCAGACGGCACTCATTTGGCGTGACATTGCTGTCGCGATGGCCACCAATATCGTCTTCCGGCCTGTTCGGCTCGCCAATCCGGATGTCCGTGAACTCGATGTACTTACTTGGATTCGATTCGCTGACGACGAGCGAGTTGGCTTGTACGATTTTCCGGAGATCGACATCGGTGAAGTAATTGTAGGAGTCAATATGCTGTTTGACAAGTCCCTTTACTCGAAGGAATGCAGGAAGGAGGTTCCACTTGTCTCGAGCCGTATTAATGGGATCTGTGAGAGACTTGCTGTAGTAGAATGGCCGAAGAAGGGCGTCCATATCGTCCATCGGCGCCTTCTTGAGACTCGGCTCTTTGCGGGGAGGAGGTTCATCTTGTGCGCTTGCAACTGTCACCTTTGCAGCGGCTTGCGTGCTGGTCTTCGGCGTCGCTCTCGGCGGTGCTGACGGCTTCTTAGCCGTTGTGCTTGCGGTACTCTGCAATTGATACGTTAGGATGGCCCGTTGCGTCGAAATCTCGTTTAGAGTGGCAATACCGTCGAAGTCTTTGACACCACCTCCGTTGGACCAGCCTTTCTCGTCTTGGGCGCCATCTCGAGAGCTAGACCTTCTTTTACTTACGCTGCATGGATGTGCGCATGCGCGAAGCAGGATTTTCAGGAACAGTCATCAATCAGTGAAGTCGTAAGTCACGCTTTTGGAGGTTTTTTATGTAGCAGATCGAGTTCAAGAGTTGGTAACCGAATCAAGCCTCTGTTCGACGGGAATGCACAAAGTAGCGGCGATGATGTGTTGGTACAGTTTATTCGCGTTTGCGAGAATGCTGTGATAGCAATTGCACATTCTGCACATCTGCATACAGCGCGATCGAAGCAGTCACTCGAGATCTGTCTGCAGAATGCTTGTCGCGACCAATTACAGAATCCGGGTCGGAACAACGCTAATCCGATTCCCCTGCCTTTCGATGTGTACAGCAAGACATATTGGTGGACGCAATTCGTTCCGGCTTTTCTGAAGTCGAGCGTAAAAGTAGAGCAGGCTCCATGCTGAGTAGTTCGTGACTGTGCTGACGACTCTACATACAATAATGAATTTGCACCTGTCTCTCGGCTCAAGCTCAATGGTTGAGTCGAAGTGGGGATCTCGATTAGCGTTGCTTCGAACATTAACCGAACGTGGAGAGAAGAAAGTGGTCCACTTCACAATGCAGCAGCATGGCCTTATGCAGCGTCGAGATCGCCTGCAGCGCAACTTTCATATGCAGCAGCCCGCAGCAGTCCACATGTTCTCGCCCAGCACGTTGACAAAGTGGGGTCCTTCTTGCGCAACATCTTCTAGACGCACGTTTCATCAAATGCAGGGCATCGAAGCTTGTCAGAAGAAGTCGACCCTCTCAGCGACCCTGGGCCAAGGGGAATACCCGAACATTCTGCGCGCGTGGTGTCTCTCCTGAGATTGGTAGATTTGTGAACTAACGAAGCGGCAACATGGCCACATTGTCCGATAGCTGAATCCCCATTCGTAGCTGGTCCTCCACATGAGCTCTTCGGGATCTGCGTGCTCGCCGGCCGAACCTAGTGAACCTGACTCCCCCTGCGCTTGCACACAGTGCTTGGCGAGGAGCGACTTCAGCACCTCCCCACTAGTTGTATGATTTCGCTGTGCTGTGTGCCCAACACTGTCTTTACTGCTGAATATTGTTCCTCGTGTAAGTGTTAGCGCTCAAGAGCGCGGGCTGCGCTGGTACTGGAGTGTTGAGGAATTACCGAGTGTGTCTTTCTCGAGTCGGTGTGAGTTCCCCTTCGCTTTCGTTCAAGGCAGTAGCAGGTCTTCCAGCAGGCCTCCATGCTGATACTCGGGACCATAGCGACGCTCTCAACATGGCGTACCCTTACCGAGGCGGGCCCAAGTCGCCGCGCGAAGAACAGCCTGCATACACCAACTTCTCAGGCAACCCCCTCTCCCCTCCGCGAAACCCAAATCGCTTGAGTGGAGGCATGCCAGGCCCTGCTACCAACATGAATGCCGCTGCGAGCGAGGCAAGAGCTGGATTGACCAGGAGATTCACGACAAATGCGCTGCCCACGCTTTCGCCCATCGGGCAGCAGCGCCGCCTTGCTGCAGGCGAAGCAGCACAGGTACGTCTCCTCGGCACTATGAACATGATGCATGGCAATATGAGGGATAGCGATCTTGTTGGCTTGTAAGAAGCAATGGAAGCATGTGCTGTCACAAGAAGTGCGGTGAAGAAGGAAGTGCTCTTGAGGCAGGAACGAGACTGCACTCCGGACGCACCTTCCATGCAACACACCCTCAAATCCACCTCAGCGCTACGACACTTCCAGGCTGCTGCCTGGCAACGAGCCTATCCTGTATAGCGGCGTAGCCTGCATTTGGATCTTGATCCGTACTGACTGTTATTATATAGAGCAACCTAGCCTCGAGATTACCTCCGGTAAGTGAGCACAGCTATATGTTCTGCGCTGATGGACGAAGATCTCGACAGGGCTGCGGGAAGACCACTGACATATAGCAGGCTGAAAGAGAATATCGCCATTACGAGCAGCTTCTCGCTGAGCAGCGACGGATACAAGCTTTCATCGAGCAAGTTGACCCAGACACTCGTCGCGAGGTCGAGGACAACATGCGACACGAGCACGCAGTCGCACAGATGATCGCTCAAAGCGAGCCAACGACACCGCCGGAGTACGCCGATGCGTTCCCTTCCGCGCTTTCGAAGCCCAATCGATATAGCTCATCGAGTGTGATGTCGCCGCCCGGGATCACTAACAGAGGCAGTCGATCGAACACGCAGCTGACGTCCCCGGCGGGTCACTTTGCCCAGGCTTATAATGGGAACAATGCGTCCAACATTCCTTCACAGTCAGTACCAGGCTCTCGAAGGCACTCCGATGACGAAGAGGAAGACGATGACTTCCTGTTCGATTTCAACGCGAACGCGCACAGAGCAGCTGCAAAGTAAGTACATCCAGTCCCGACCGTACGTCCACTGGCGAGGCCAGTCTTGGTGTTGGAAAGTGAGGCATACGCCAATGTATAGTGTGCATTGAGGGGCACATTATTGCATCTGTCACATGTCGACATCGTCACTCGAGTGATACCAGCCACCCACATTTGTTGAAGTCATTGTCGCCGCTCTTATTGTTCAGGGCTTACCTCGACTCTATATAACAAAAGGGCTGTACTAACTATTACTCCTCTCAGTCCCAACCGGAAGTCTATGCCAGTAACGTCTTACGATCGCACTCGTAGTCAAGTCCCAGACTTGTCAAGTGTTCTTGGATCTGCCAACAACTCAACATTCTTCTACGACGAGGACAATCAGCCATCGAGCAGCAACGCCAAGACCAAAGCCTCGCCCTCCGACGGCAAGACATACCTTCAAGTCCAGCACACCGCTGACGGATTCCCGAAGCTCATCAGGCGTGAAGAGAACGGCAGCGCATCATACGTCGATCCTGCAGCTGCGCTTGATCTCGTACTCACTGCGAACGGTGAACAGCAAGTAGCCGATCGGGCAACGGCAGCTCGACACCGCATCTCACTCCCACCAAGTGCGCTTCGAAACAACGAGGCGAACTACGCAGGCATCAGTAGTGTCTTGAATGAGCCGACGTTCAAGTCAGCCAGCAATAATCGCCGCTCAGTAGAGTTCAATCTCGCAACTGAAGCGAAGCGCCCAGCACTCCTCACCTCACCGCCTCGGGGTGTTGCAAACGGCAACGGCATCGCGCATCACTCTCGATCGACCAACGACATCCCCACATTGCAAAGATTGAACGGTACAAACGTCACATCACCACTGAAGAGTGCTGTTCGGCCGATGACCTCTCAGCTCGCTACCACAGCTGAGAACTCACCTCACTCCGCCGCTGCCAACATCACCTCCAACCACAACACTACCAACGGACACCGGGTACAAGTCTCTCAAGCTTCCAATCAACACCTCACCGACGCTCAAGCCAACACACAGCTATCCTCCTCCACACAGCAGGATTCTCAGCCGAACTTCCAAGCTAGCGCATCGTCGTTCATCCCCTCTCACTACACCAACGAGAACTTCATGATGTCCCCCTACGCTCAGTCAATGTACGGCGGCTACGGCCTGCAGACTCCGGTCCAGACACCGGTGCATGCACTCAACAACGGCTTTGGCGCCATGAACCTCAACGGCGGCTTTACACCGGCACAGTTCCAGTCCCCCTACGCCCAAGTCCCATACGCCGGAGGCATGTATCAACAGCAGTTCAACAATGGCCCTGCTATGGGCGGCGCCCCTCGCATGCATGGTAATTACAATGGCTCGACTCAGCAACACCGAAAGTTCGAGACCGACGATAAGCTTGCGAGATTCAGCGCCACCAGCGTCGATCAGCTGCGTGGTGAGATCCTGGGACTCTGCACTGATCAGCAGGGCTGCCGCTTCCTGCAGCGCAAGCTCGACGAGCGCGATCTGCACTCTGTCCAAGTCATCTTCGAAGAGGCTTCTCCTCATATCGTCAAGCTCATGACGGACCCTTTCGGCAATTACCTCTGCCAGAAGCTGCTCGAGAACTGCGACGACGATCAGCGTACCACCCTCATCAGGAATTGCATGGCGCAGATGACGCAAATCGCACTCAATCAGCACGGCACCCGCGCTTTGCAGAAGATGATCGAGTTCATCTCCATCGATGAGCAGATCCAGCTCATCATCGAGGCTATGCGCTTCGACGTCGTGCAGCTCATCCAAGACTTGAACGGCAATCACGTCATTCAGAAGTGTCTCAATCATCTTACCTCGGCCAACGCCCAGTTCATCTTTGACGCAGTGGGTGTACATTGCGTGGCTGTCGGCACTCACCGCCACGGCTGCTGTGTCTTGCAGCGCTGTGTCGACCATGCTTCTGGTCTGCAGAAGGGCGAGCTTATACGCCAGATCAGTCAGAATGCGCTCAATCTTGTCCAGGATCCGTTCGGCAACTACGTTGTGCAGTACATCCTGGACATTCAGGAGCCGCTGTTCACCGAGCCCATGTGCGAGCAATTCTTCGGCAAGGTCGTCTTCCTGTCTAAGCAGAAGTTTAGCTCGAACGTCATCGAGAAGGCTATCCGCTGCGCCAGCGAGCAGACTCGTCGCCTCCTCATCACAGAGCTCATGGTTGCAACGCAAGTGGAGGGTATGATTCGCGACACGTTTGGCAACTACGTCGTGCAGACCGCCTTCGACTTCGCCGATGATGAGCAGAAGATCGCACTTGCCGACGCCATGCGTCCGCTCCTTCCAGGTATCCGTGGCACCCCATACGGTCGCCGCCTCATCTCCAAGGTCATGGACTTCGATGGCCGCACTTCCGGACTCAACTCGGGCGTCATGACTCCTGAGGAGTCATACAACACGTCGAGTGGTCCTACCTTCCCGCAGCCGTTTCCTGCTATTCAGAACGCACCCACCGGTCGCGGCAACCGCAATGGCTGGATCGGCAACGGTCAGCAGCAGTACGCCAATGGCAACGGCCAGACCTTCACCAATGGCAACCACTACGGACGTGGTGCCCAGGAGATCATGGCGCCTCAGCCCAAGCGCCACAGCGGCACCCTCGGTGGCATGATTGAGCCCATCTCTCACGGCGGCTATGGATCACCCAGCACCATGATGCCCGTCAATACCTTCCACCACCAGCAGCAGCAGGGCACACAATACACCCAGAATGGTGCTCCAAGTGGCTTCTCTGGCGGTTCCAACGGGTATACCAATGGCAACACCAATGGCTTCAAGCCGGACACTGCCATCATCAATGGCGGCGACGCTCAACCCCCAAACAACAATGCTTACCGCTTCCACTGAGCGCATTATGCGCTATGTACCAGTACGATGACCACTTGTAACACTGGATCTGTCACATGAGCTACGATACGACTGACGGTCACACGATCTGTGCCTATACTAGACGCATCACGACCGGGCGTACACATGACTCGGCTTTGCGCGTACGATGCGCCTCAGATGACCTGTATCAACAACATGCATGTGCTGCGGTGCGGTGCACCACTACATGAAGGAGCTTAATGCTTCCTCACCCCACGATCCCTTCACGACCCAGCACGATACTTTTTCTTTTGTATAATGGCGATCTTCCGACATCCCAATGAGGGATCTTATACAACACCACACCACCACCAGCCCTCTGAAGATCGACTGCACTGGCTGATGAAGCATGACCTTACCCATCAGGTTCGACTTGGATGCAATGAGCTGTACCACCATGTCAAACGATCTTGCACGGTTGTGGCTGGCTGTCACTCGACTGAGGAAGAGCTGGCTTTGCTCTGTGTCATGGGGCTGAGACACTGGTTGGACATCAAGGCTTGGGTTGTGGGTGTACCACTCTGCCTGTTGGGTAGGCGAGAAGGGTGAAGATGCTTGGAGATTTGATAGGGTGCCTTTTCTTGTGCTTGTACTATGATGAATGACAATGGACTTGTGCCACCACTTTGATGATCTCAACTGTCATTTCTCTCGTTACCTCGTAACTCGCCTCTGGTCGGAGAGGCTGCTCCATGTCATTGTGTCCAATGGCAGAAGCATCAGGCAAAGGTCACGTTCATCGGACAATCACGTGGTAGCTTGATGTCAGCAAGGTGAAGCTAGTTATTAAGCTACCAAGCCACCATACGCCATTCTTCATAAGCCTTTCTCTTGCTTAGCTGTTCAGACTGTGCATCAAGCGTCACTGTCCGACAGACTCAGTACCGCTCCGGAAGTAGCAAGCCCACCCACAGCCCGTCTCGGCCTCTGAGCCCTTCTGTAAAACCCTCCACCACCGAATTCCACCTTGAGCATATCCTACATCATCTCCCAATAATGTCCTGGCTCTGGCCCTTCGGCCCAGCGCGCCGCGATCCCTCCTCCCCTCAAACCGCCGCCGCCGACCCCGCCCTTCGAGCCCACTTCCTCCAATTCCTCGACTACGTCGAGCCGCCGCGCTTCTTCAAACCCAGCGAAGTCGCGCAAATGCTCACACCCGCCGAGCTCGCGAATCTAGGCTTCGAAGATTGGCGGGAGGCATTGCTTGGAGTGCGGGTGATTGGGTGGGAGTATAGGGAGTTTGGGGATTGTGAGGTGTTGGTATACGATAGGAGTGGGGCCAAGGGGAAGGGGAAGGAAGGGGAGGCGGAGCCGGAGGGGAAGTGGGTTGTGCTTGATGAGGGGATTAGCTGGATGGAGGTGCAGGGTGGGGTGAGGTTTAGGAGGACGAGAACGGCGTTGGACGGTGATGATTGGGATTGAGAGAGAGAGAGAGCAGCTTGCGGCAGTGCCATGCGCGATCTGGAAGATCGTTTGCAAGCGTCGGTAGCTACGTGGGCGATTGACTGGAGAATTGGCTGACGTGATCAGGTATCTGATGCGATACGATGTTAATGCGATTATGATGTACTAACGGAGTAAACAAACCGAAAACATGGACAGCGTTCACTCGCCTCCT
The DNA here is from genome assembly GCA_002077065.1 of Cryoendolithus antarcticus. Taxonomy (NCBI): domain Eukaryota; kingdom Fungi; phylum Ascomycota; class Dothideomycetes; order Cladosporiales; family Cladosporiaceae; genus Cryoendolithus; species Cryoendolithus antarcticus. The sequence continues at coordinate 466,888 of NAJO01000037.1, read as the reverse complement.
CTGCAAGCAATATTACCGTACCCGCGGCGCACCGCACCTTCGGACCGATGGCTACGGTCACCAGAAAGAGTGCCCTGCCGGATCCTGCACCACAAAGAAATTATCTATCTTGCATATCCTACACCTGCATCGCCTCCCACTGCTTCAACAGCGCTTCCATCGTCGCCTCAGCCGCGGGGTTGACACTCTCCGGAAGGCTATAGTTTGGATAGCTCGAGCTGATGCGATGCACATCCGATGCGCCCCAAGTAGCCTCTGCTACGATCTCCCTTACTTTGGTCGCAGCCTCGGGCATGACTCTGCCGGTCATCTTCACAGTCTGATAGACCATCCTCGCTACACCTCTGGCGATCATAACTCTAGTGCCGATTCCGAGAAGGCAGCGGTAGCTTTCTTCGAAAGCCGACCTGGCATCGTAGAAAGGGATGGGGTTGCCTTCCCTCAGTGCGGGAGAGTACGTGAGCGAAAAGTCCAGACGGTTTAGTAAGATGAGGCAGACTAGCGCGGCAGTCTGGAAGACGAAGGGGGACGTGATCTTGAACCCGTAGGTTTTGCGGTAGTGCTGGCACATACGTGCTGCTTGTAGTGCGTAGAGTAAGGATTCCGGTGCCGGTGCAGCCTCGGGCGTTGTGCTGGCTGTTCTGGTGGTGGGAGACGCCCGATCTTGGGTCTCGGAGGCTTTCTTCGAGGGAAGGAGAGTCTCGGTGTGAGAGCAGAGAAGGATGATCGCGCAGAGGAAGGTACCGCTTCCACTGAAGTCAGAACTGGCTTTGCGGAAAGCTGGGGTACCATTACTTACTGCAGCTCATACACCGGCGCCGGCAGATCACTGCGGAACGTGAGATCATCGGGCAGCATGTGGTACCAGCCAAGCAGCCTGCTTTTCAGATCGGAGGCGGCTTTCTCAAAGTCTCGACTCGACATGCTCTCCTGCCTCGCGAAGAGCAGATGATTGACCTCAGAGTTCAGACGTGTCAGGACGCATCGTTCGCGCATCAGCGCATTCGGTCGGAACATTGTTCGCGATGCGAGGAAGGGCGCGCCTGACCACTCGGCACGACTGTCTGGCAAATTAGGGACATGGTCCATCCGGGGATCGAGGTTTGTAGATGGACGGAGAAGACCAAGCGAGAACGTGCTGCGTACGTCAGCATTACTTCCATTCGACGGGACCGAGTTGACTCACACGTCAAAGTAGTGAGTAGCCCAAGAGACATGGCTGCGTGCTCGCACTCGGTCGGCAGCAACTTTGCCCTCCACGGCAGGGGGAAAGGGCAGGTCGTTGCTCATCTGCAGCGCAACGGCGAGCAGAGTAATCGTCATCTTATCTTTGCCGCGAAAGCCCGATCTGTCGATTGTGAGCGACTTCACTTGACAGATCGAGAACAATCGGTGACTTACTCAATGGACAAGATTATGAGCGCTTGCAAGTTTGTAAGGGAAGCCCGACCCTCTTCGAGCAACCAGAGTCGCAACGCCTCATCATGGAAATGCTCGCCTCGCGAGATGAATTCATCGGGCTGTACAAATGCAGCTGGATGCTCTGAGTTTTGCTGTCAAGCCATGAGTCAATCGACTTGTGTACAGTCACGACTTAGGTCAACTTACACAAGCCATGGCGCAGATAGCGTTGACCAGGAACGGCGAGCAATACTCCGTCATGCTACTGCCAGACTGCATACTTGCAACGAATAGATCCTCCTCGACATACCGCCCGTAAGTGTTGTTAGTGGTGAGAAAGATTGAGACTAGATGCGATATGAGATTGTCATCTCTGGTTAGTCTAGTCCATGGCAGTGCCGGGACAAAAAACGCTGGAGTGTCAAGGCGGCTATCGACCTGATCCGGAGCATTGGACTGGGTTGCCAAGTAGCCGTTCTCTGAAGGATGCGCCCCGTTCTCATTCACGCTTAACATGAGATGTGACAACATTCGTGCGCTGACCAAACGATTCGTGAGGGATCTCCACTCCCTAGTCTCCAGCAAATCCGCGCGCAGACGTTCCTCGGCCAGAAATGGAGCCATCTCGATGATCTCCTGGACCGACGCTGTACTCTGAATGAGACAGCTCAGCAGCATGCGCCGCACCCTCGATCGACCACCCTGATGCGCTTCATAGAGGTTCTCGCCCTCTTTAAGCTGAGCAAGAATGTCGTGGATGTCATCGCCATGCTTGACCCGGCTGAGAATATCAGGTGCATCTCGTCGCGACGCAGCCAGATCGATCAACTCCAGCAGAGCATCGTGGGACTGTTCCAGGTCTTCATACTTGCGCTTGACAGCTTGCGTTCGAGTCTCACCGGCTTGAGCCTCGTAGACGCAGTTCACGCTGCGTAATCCACACTCGGTACAAGGGCGGGTGCCGTTGCACTTGACTTTGCGTCGTCGGCATTGCTCGCATGCTACTGCGATCTGATGTCGACGTGCTTGGGCTGCGGCTTTTTTGGATCGATCAGTCGACGAGTTCGGTGCGATATGCGGCAAGGACGCCATGCAAGTCCCGTTGTCGTGCTGCTTGGGTACCACTGCAAGCGGCAGATCCGGGACTATCGACACAAACGGCCTCAGACTGGAGTGCTGTGCGCTCTTCGTCTTGGAGGAAGCTGCGTGAGTAGAGCTCGGGGCGTTCTCGCATTTGAAATGACATCGATAGATGGGCGGGCTGCGTTCGATTTCTGTGGCGTGGCAAGGATGAATGTCGAAACTTTATTGTTATGCACAATGGTTGTATGGGATTCTGCAAATGCCACTTCGCCACCCATGCAGGGCCGTTTAAAGACAGCCCAAAACTGCAGGCATCATGCATAAGCTTCGTGTCACCTGTGGCTGTCGGCTGTCATATCCGTACATTATGCGCTTAAGCGGCTGAACGATGGCGGTTGAGCATATTCCCGGGAGATGTGTCTCCTCAACTTCAGCCTCTACCTGGCCGCAAGGAGGTTAGTCCAAGGCAATTCAGTCCCGTCTTCTGTTAAGCGGCCACCGCAGCAATATCCCGATTCTACATAGCAGCCCTAAAAGATCGGCAACGGGCAGCAGTTCCAGACCCTGCCGAGGCGCGCCGGCCCACTCACACCGCAGATCTGTGATTGGAGCAGGAGGCAACTCCGGAACTCTGCCAATGCTACGTTCAAAGGTGGTGAAGAGATTGGGATAATCCGATGTGAACCTGCCGCGGTAGAACGAAGTGCGGGATCTCACCTGCTCTTCCGAACATGCGGTCGTGGCGTCGGCATCGGCATCGGCATCGTAGATGACCATCTTGTCTACATGAGAGCCTGCTATATTGCCCGCGCGAGCCCGAAGCTGCCCGAGCAGCGACGTTACAACACTACTGCACATTGCTATATCTGTGGACAGGTTGACGAACGGCGTATATCCTAGGCCATTCCCCTCGTTCATCCAAAAGCTTGAGTCCGGTTCCCGGGAGTTTGGGCACTGCTGTGCACCTGCACGCATGCCCCTGGGACCGAGTGCAGCATATGATGCAAGGCGGAGAGGATTTGGATGTCAGCGACGTGCCTTGGATAAAAATTCTCATGGGCGCAACGATCTAGTATATGCCGGTTGCAGCCACGCGGATAACAGCGCTGACCACCTAGATGATGATGATGAATTCATTAATCGTTCTAGAGACCTTGGGGGCTACGCTGCTGTGCTACGTAATACATTGATTGCCAATCAATGTATGTCCTTCAACCTGACCGTGCCTGACCACCTAGACTATCTCTACAGAGTCGGGTTTCGGCAAAAGTTGCCTTAGACCTCGATGCTCTTTGCCAAAGCCTATCTTACGTCAGCACGCCCCGAAACATAAGCTAACTCAGCGCACTGAGGTAGACGAGCACTGCTAGGAGCGTCTGAGAAGGAGATAGCGCTTAGACGATTTTTGGGGAAGCGGAGGGACCGCCTCGACCTCTCTAGATATCTGTGCCAGTCCTGTGCTTCTACATTGCGCGTCTGTAATGGAAATCTTCGAGAAGCGCCTAGTTGAGAAACAGAGTAACTCCAGTGAAAAATATCCGCGGTGGTCGTTGCTTCTCACTGACTGAATAGCACAGCATTCAGCTGCTGCGACTAGGTCGATGGAAGCACTCTCACTGTTTCAATATTCAGGAGAAGTTGAGAGTTTCACGCATACACCCACTATCGACTCCATCATGATTATCTGGTTGCAGGCTCAGCCTTCACCATAGGGTACCTGCCCTTGTGCACGATGCACTGCCATCATTTCAACTACCATTACCACTGTCGACTTGCATGATATCGTATCATTCATTCCCGTATCTCAACCGTGAACCGAGCTCGTGGCTACTGGCAGCTGCGTTGCCAGCGCCAATAGCACTGACAAGGATGCTACGTTTGTGGTCAGCGAGTCTCACAAGCTCTGGGCGCTGAAAGCGATCAACTTACATTTCATGCACTCCATCTGCTTCATGATATCCGTATCGGCGTGCAGTGCATTGGCACGAGAGTCGAGGCAGTGGCCAATGGCTGAGCGGACGTGATACTTGGTAGCTGTGCCGTCGATGTGATCCCCCCATTGCGAGCTGCGATTGAAACGGTCGCAGTGTGTGTAGGTATCGGCGAGACCTGAGCCGCGAGGACTGTGGTACGATCAGTGATGTTCTACGTGACTCAACTGTTGAGAGTCACGTACGAATCATGCATTCCAGCATTGCCAAGCTGTTGTTTGGATCCTGTGTGCAGCTCGGCGCGACGGACGTGCTCACAGCAGTCTGTGTGAAGGCCGGGGGCTCCAAAAGCTGCGGGTCACGTCCAGCATTCGAACGGGTGGAAGCCGATGGTAGAGTCAGCATTGTCGTCGGTGCACGCCCTACAATAGACGTGCTGGTAGTACTCGTATGCTGCAAAGCGCAGTAGAATACCTCGTAGGCGTTCGCAGGGTTCGCGCAATTGATCGATTCCTGGCTGCCGGTTGCTACTATGGTCGTGGAAGGGGAGCGGAAGGTGCTGATATTGAGGAATGGAGCAGGCATGCCGGTCGGAGCAACGATCGATGGGAATGGAGCAGGGACACCAGTTGGCGCGGTAACGGTCGGGAACGGAGCTGTAACGCCAGTTGGAGCCACAATCGTTGGAATTGTTGTTGTACCACCCGTAGTAATCATTTCGATCGATGTAACATCGAAATAATTGTTCCCAATCGCAGTAGTCAGACGCGCAAGGTCGGTTCCAGTCGGTAGAACGGGATCGAAAGTGTTGATATCAATCATGACCATGCTTGATGAAGTTGTCCCAGTCGATGCCACGCCATTGAGAACGTCCATATTGACCGATCCTGCTGAAGTGGTCTCTAAGCGGATCTGAATGGCGGGGACCGGGTGAGTGGGAGGCTTGAGAGCCGGGATGTAGGGACGCTTGAGGCCGGCGATGGTCGAGACGGCGATGAGCATGCAGAAGAGGAATAATGCCATGATGGTGTTGTGAGGCGCCTCGGCGGCGGCGTTATAGGCTTGGCGGCGGTATTCTCGTAGGCTCGGCATAGCGGTTCGCGGTAGATATAGGTCGGAGGCGTATAGAGAGGCTCGGCGCCGGCGGGTTGTTGTTAGAGGGTCGGTAGTGGTAAGTAAGTAGGTAGTAGTAGTAAGTAAACACAAACAAAATCGCCTACCGTGACTTGTACTAGAGCCCACGTGCCCCAACGAAAACGCACTATAAGAAACGCACGTGTAAACACGCATAGTAGTGAGTGAAGTCTACCTAGACTAGGTAGTGAGCACGCAGAACAAGGTGAAGTGAAAGGGGAAGGCACGGATTGAAGGACACACCTTGAAGTCTCCTTAGCTAATGGAATAGCAGATCGATGGCTCGTGAAGTCCTGCCTAGGTCGTGCCTTCCTCCTTTAGATCCGTGGTGTGCAGTACGCAGTACTTTCCCTTCTCCAAATGCACAAGACACCGGAAATGCTCATATCAGCCGAGCGGCGCACGTGGCACGGTAAACAGTCGTACCCAGGAGAGCCATAGAGACCGGGTGCGCAGTCAGCGCAGACACTCGTCGCCAAAGACATGAAACGCTGACAATGCGTGTATCAGTCCAGCTGCAACAGTGGAATGGTGGACAGCTGCACCTAGGAGAGCTACCGAAGCTAGGTATCGACCCGTCAGGACTATCTTCTACAGATTCCTGTAGGATCGGCAATGCTCATATCAGCTCGGCTGCGCAAGTGGTACGGTGGATAGCCGGACTTAGGAGAGCTACTGAAGTTCAGTCGAGACTCTCTTCTCCAAATATCTGAACCACTGGCAATGCCCACATCACTCCAGCTGCAACGGTGAAACGGTGGACAGCTGCATCTAGAAGAGCCACTGAGTCCAGCGGACATCCAGCAAAGACTCGCTCTTCTCTTCTCCAGATATTTCGAACGCTGTCAGTGCTCAGATCAGCCTAGCTGCAACAGCGGCATGTCGAGCAACTGTAATCAGGAGAGTCATCGAGACCGGACGGACGAGAGAGCGAGAAAGCCTTGATCTTCTCTTCTCCAGATGTCTGACATTGAGACAATGCTCATATCGGTCGAGCCGTGATAGCGGTCCGATGGAGAGCTGCGCCTGAGAGAGCCGCCGAGAGCAGCCAAGAGCAAGTGAGCGACCAGCACAGACTTGCTCTTCCCTTCTCCGGTCGTCTGGAACACTGGCAACGCTCATGTCAGTCTGGCTGCGATAGTGGTGCGGTGGAGAGCTGTACCTAGGAGAGTCATTGAGGCCAGGCGAATACACATCCAAAGACTTACTCTTCTCCTCTCCGCACTACATCCCAACTTCGCTGTTGTGGCTGGGCTTGTAGTAGCACAGGAGCGTTTGACCTTTCGTAGAGACGAAGTGGGTTACAGTCGAGATCTCAATGCCCGTAACGCAAAACTACTTGTGGTCATCGTGACCGAGAGTGCCGAGTACGTCTCGTTCATGGGGTGCAGTCGGAGGACGAGACAGGGCGCCCAGCACAAGTCGGTAGTCAGCAACGCAGCCGCATCGCCACAACGCATCAGTCAACATTGAGAACAGTAAGTGGACAACGAAGTATATTCACACATTACTTGCCGTCCACAGCGTCGGCGTGCTGGTATGCGCAAAGTTCACTATATGTACACTCACCCTTTCCGCCTCCACGAATTTCCCGCCAGGGCAGCGGAGCCGCATCGCCATCGCATGACCGAACCGAGCCGGTGTCGATCTTAGATCTGCTTCAGCAAATGATCCTCGGCCTGTGTAGATTGTCAGCACACTTCGATCAGGCGTGTTTAGGCACTCAAAACAAACGTACCCTCTCAATATCATAGTCATACTGCTCTAGCGCCTTTAATGCGTCGTTTCTTGGGTACCCCAGTCCTGTCAACCTCTTCAATATAGGATCATCGTGCTCCGTTCCCGGCGTCAGTGCTCTCCCCATATCAGGCGCAGACTTCACAGGTGCGCTGGTGGTAGCAGGCGCAGCCGACGGCTGTGGGTGAGCCGACGATGCTGGCGTCGAGTCGGCGAACCCCCAAGCGTCATGTTGGGCAGTCGACCCCGCAGCGCCGTTGAGACTCGTATCAATGTCTCCATTCGCTGAGCTGTCCAGGCCCGAGAAAATCGCGTCCCAATCGTGCTGTGCGTTCTGCGGCGTCTGCTGCAGACTTGACGTCCCACTGCCGAAAGCCGGGGGCGGTTGCGCAGTCGAGCTGCCGAAGCCACTAGCGAAAGCACTGCTACTCTCAGTGAGCTGTCTAGGCGTCGCTTGAGAGTCTGCAGTGGTCGTCGTCATACTCGCGGCAGGCGAGTCGAAGGCAGTATTGAACTCGGAGTTTTCTCGGGAGTGATTGCCGAAGCCGAAGTCAAGGTCTGACATCGACTTGTCTGCTTCCTTAGCTTCGGCCAGGTCGTCAAAGTCATCGAAGTCATCGAAGGCGTTTGGCTGCGAGGTAGTCTGGACTCCTGCGTGGGGTATGGACGAGCTGGTGGAAGTAGGTCCGTTGGCGGCGGCGCCAATGTCGGTGAAACTGCTAGTCGGACGACTAAAGGCATCGTGGAAGGTCTCAGTAGTGGATGCAGTACCGAAGGGCGAGGCGGCCGTCGCACCGGCGGGGAAGAGCGACGTGGATGGGGTCGTGAGACTTCGACCACTCTCCTCACGTTGTGTATGCTCTTGCTCAGGCGCCATGATCTCTTGCACGCGATCGACTGCCGCTGGTGGTGGTGATGCAGAGACTACTTCGCGGGCCATCGTCGTTGAGCCTGCAAGTGCAGGCCCCTGCAGTGGCGGCGGAGATGCAGCACCGGTGGGTGAAGTAGGGACATCTCTAGCTGGTAGCAGCCCAGAATACTCTTGAGGGAATTGGTTCGATCCTGATCTGTCCCCATGGCCTACTTGAGCTTCACTCGCATCGTATCCCGGTGGCGACTGCTGCGCGTCTACGCTAGGCAGCACGCTTGCAGTAGACGCGCCACTGTGGAGATCGGGCCGCGCTGGTGCAAGGCTAGAGCCTGTAGCGATGGCAGGAACACTGGCTGCTTCTTCAGGTGCCTTCACAGACGGAGCAGTAGCTTGTGAAATAGGTGCTGCAGCTCCGAAGTTATCGCCGAAACCATGGCCTGCAGTGCTCTCGTCATCACTGTCACTATCCTCCTCATCGTGCTCCAGAGATCGAATCGGAGGAAACTCGGATCCGAATCCACGCGACTGAAGACCGCTTGCAGCTGGAGCCAGTTCCTTCGGCGCAAAAGGATCATCAACTTGACGACTTTCAGCTGACTTGCTTGCCTCAGGAGCACCAAAGCCAGCGAATGCATTGTCGAAGTCGGTGTTCAAGTCCTTGGTAGGCGCGGGTGCCTCAATGGAAGGCTCCACCGCCTTCGAAATCTCATTAAGGGGTGCACTAGGTGCGCCAAACGGCCCTCGAGATCCCGGTTGCTCCACAGCTGGCGTCTCAGGAAATGCACCAGGCAGACCCTCACTGACGCCTCCGAACGCGCCTGATGGACCTCTGAGTCCAGGTGTCTCGATCGGTGCGTCAAAGTCACGAGGCGTATCAGTACCGCCAGCGCGACTAGCAGGTGGCAATACACGCGTCGAGCTCGACTCACTAGTGGCTGAAGGACGCAAACCACCCACCGGCAGCTGTGCAGGTGTGAATTGACCCTTCTCGGGTGGTGGTGGTATATTATCGGCATTGCGCTCGAGGCCACTGCCAACGGGACTCTCCTTCGCAGCGCGTTCACTAAGCGGCGGCGTTGCGGAGGGCGTTGGTCGGCCGTCTGAGGACATTGTGCCCACTGAGTTCGCCAAGTCTCCAGATGCAGCTCGATCACGTGGCATGACGGGCGCCGGGCGAGCGCCGAAGCTTGTGACTGGTGGCGTACCAGGGCGGCTGCCAGCTTGTTGCGCGAACGATGGGCCGAAGAGCTGATCGAAGGCGCTAGGGTTGGGTGCACCGGGTGACGCAACAGCAGGGCTCATTGATCGCTCGGCCTGCGGCTCGGTGGACGTCTTGCGAAAGAACGGGTTCGTCGAGCTCAAAGTGCTGCCCGCAGGACTTACAACGGCCTCCCGAGGTGCTGCCACAGGTGTAGGCTCAGGCGGTGGGCTTCTTGCTGCGGCTTCCGCGCGCTCGGTCGCCTCTCGCTCTAGATCTGCTTTCTCACTTTGCAAACCCGAGAGAGCATATTTATTGGTAGTCAGCTGCTTCTTGTTGATACTGACCAGACCCTTCTGCTGGCGTGCATCAAGCTTCATCTTCTCGATCTCTGGCTTCAATCTGTTGACCTCCGCATTGAGCTGGCCAATGCGCTGCTTTAAGTTCGCGTTCTCGGTCTGATCAGCCTGCAATGCTTGACCTATAGTTTGATGCTGTGCTTGTAGATCTTGATAGCCACCCTCGAGCATAGCAAGCTCCTGACCAAGCTTCTTCGTCGACTCGCGAGATGTAGTCAGCTGCTGCTCCAGCTCCTTCACTATGCGCGCTTCCTGCTCGTACTGCGCGCGGAATTGCTGCAGCCGAGTCTCGAGATCTCGCTTCTGCGTCGACGTTGCGGTCACATCTGCTTGCGTCGCAGTCTTCTTTTGTTGCGTCTGCTCCATCTGAGATCGTAGGTTGCCGATCTGATTGCTCATGTTGGCAAGCTCGGTCGTCTCATTGGTAAGCTTGCCACTCTCCGCAGCGTGAGCATCGTTGTCGCCGAGCAGGTCGTCCATGCCACCGGACTGCTGCGCACGGGCTTGTGGGGGAGGCGGGCCGGTTGGTGGCGCAAAGCCGCGAGCCTGACCTTGGGAGGATGTCATCGATCCACCTGTGTTCTGCTGAGCGATACTAGCACCGAATGCGGACGTAGGCATAAACGGCTTGAAGACTGAGCCACTTTGCGGTGCTTGAGACTGGAAGCGTTGCTGAGGACTGCTGGGTGAAGCAGGCACATTGCTGCCGCCGAACGGATCTCTTGATGTCGATGCACCAGTCGCCTGAGGCTGTAAGACTGGCTGCTGAGGACCAGGTGCAGTTGGCTCGTCTAGACCAAATAGGTCGTCTGCAGCCGACTTAGGCAGACCAGAGGTATTGCTCGCGTTGTCAAAGGCCGGCGCTGTCGTCTGCTGCGTTTGCTGCTGGATATTCTGCTTTCGCATGCTTGGTGGGACAAGCGCTGATGGCAGAAACGCAGGCAGGGGCGCAGCATTGGGTGCTCTTTGTTGTCGGATGAGGTACATAGCCACTGCGAACTCATCTCTGTTCAGCTGCCCTTCGCTTCTGATGTCTGCCAGGTCCCAGATAGACGCCAGAGTATCTTCAGGCAAGCCCGAGTCTGAAAAGAAGCGTACAGCTTGTTCGCCAGTGACCACTCCGCGGTTCCCGGTGTCCACAGTCGCGAAGAACTGGTCGAATTTGGCCTTCTCTTGCGCTGTTATCAGCCAGTGAGGACCGAGACCAGTCGGTTGTGCGACTTGGGGCGGTGGTGTCGCATAGCCGGGAGGCTTCGCAAGCGGACTCTGCGCTCTCGGCGGCGCACCTATCGAGCCTCCGGTGAACTGTCTCGAGACTGGAGTCTGCGTAGGTACTTGCCGACTTCCGGGAGGTGGTGGCGCACCTCGTCTCGCGGCGGCTTCATACAGTCCAGGCGGTAGCGTGCCAGGCAGAGCAGTCATACTCCTCGACTTCATGCTCGTGAGTAGATGCATAGCCACAATGAACTCATTCTGATTCAACGCGCCATGCTGTTCCCGATCCGACAGCATCCAGATCTTGCCCAGCACCTCGTTAGGCAATCCAGCCTTCTCGAATATCGCTTTTGCGGTGCCTCCATCCATCACGCCACCCTGCGCGCCGGATCGCTCAAACAACCCAGCATACTGCTGTGCCTTTTGCGCATCAAGCGGCGGCACCCTAATGGGTCCCTGCCCACTGACCTGCGGCTGCAGCGCGTTTGGTGGGAACCCACCCCCGGTCGGACTCTGCGCCATCGGCACCCCCGCCGGGCTCGCATTACCACCCAATCCAGGTATCGTCAGCCCGTCAAACTTCGGTATCGGTCCCTGTTTGAACGCCAGCTCCGTACTCGGCTCCCTGCCCGCCTGATAATGTCCTATCAGCCTCAACACTATACAGAAGCCAGGGCGCGTTAACAAGCCGCGGTTCTCGGTATCGGCTATCTGCCATATTTCACCGAGGACTGTGGGCGAGACGCTCGTGCGTTGGAAGAAGGAGACGGCGCGCTCGCCGGTTACGACGCCGAGTTGGTCCGAGTCGGCTTGATTGAAGAGGTAGCCGAAAGCGCGCTTCTCATCGGGGGAGAGATTGAGGATTGCCGGATCTGTGAGGGAGTCAGTATGGGGAGTGAGGGGTTGGTTTGTGGAGGCATACTGGGATCATTAGTGTTGTCTGCCATGGTGCCTGGACGCCGCGGACATGGGGGAATGCTCAAGAATGCGGATCTCGAGGGATTACGAGGACAGTCTAGAGCCCGTCAAATGCGTAGCTTCCAATGCTACGCGACTTCAATGTCGACAAAGCGAGTAATGTACAGTGAGCGGGTATCAGTGATGTCGATGTTCCGTAACCACATGTCGTAAGCTCAGGTAGGGATCTTGGTAGGAGCTTCGTGCACGGACGCATACGAAGAGATCGTTAAATGAGATGAAACACCAGGAGGAACTCAAGCCTTATGTAAGTCATCCGAAGTGCTATGAACAACGCCTGTACAAGTGCTCGATCTCATCGTCCATCTCGAAGATGCAAATAGTTCCTATACTTCTTCGCCGTCCATCGCCGCGCGCTCTTCCCGTACCATAGCATCGGAATCGTGAGTGCATGGAAGAACAGTGACAGTACGCCAATCGCAATGAATGTGTTCGACAATCCCGACGCATCAATCCAGAATGAGCACACGAATGTGAAGATGCAAGCCAGTGTGTTGTTGATGACTGCCACACCAACCATGCCCTCGAGGACCATCTCGGGGTAGGCGTCCATCAGGTACGCCATTCCTAAGTCGCCCGCACAGCCCCAGCCGAAACCTATCATGGCCAGTCCAACGTACGGTGCAGGCCAGCTCCAGCCCTTGCCAGACCCGATGCCGAAGAGCATCAGACCAGCCGGGTTGACCAGGCCAGAAGGCAGCATGAGCCATAGTCTGTCCTCAGCTTCGCTAATACCGCCTCGTCTCTTCGCCATCCATTGCATAAAGTAGTCTGAGAACCAACCACCATAGACGCAGCCAATAATTGCACCTATGAGAGTCGGCACGTTCATGATGGAGACGGCTTGATCGCTGTAGTACCATGGCGCGTCGTACCAATTGTCTTGCTGCACGGTGAGATAGAATGATAGCCAAGCATCTTGTGCGCCCCATTGGAGACCCGAGTACAGCACTGCTGGGAAGTAGAAGACGCGTAGAGTGTTAAACAAGCGGACGAAGTACTGCTTGAAGCCGAACCCGACCAGGTTGGGGGCGGGCGTGACTAACGCGATGCTCTTCCAATACGGCTTCTTTGGGTCTGTAGCGCCCGGTAACTCGTCTGGATAGCCATTCTCGGGGCTACCTTGTGCGGCGTTGAATGCCTGCTTCTCGCCTTCCTCTGTGAGCGACGGATTGGCAGGGCTGATCAGGTGTCCTGACAGAATATTGTCGCGCTCAAATGCTGTTTCCTCAAGCGTGAAGATGAAGACTAGCAGCGTGATCCCACAGATTATAGTAGAAGTCCAGCCGATCCATCTCCATCCCACATTGCTCGAAATATAGCCGGCAATGAGCGGTCCGAGGAAAGTTCCAATCGACGTCGCCAGGATATAGACACCCAGCACTGAACCCCTCTGATGCTGAAAGAACAAATCCGACAAGCTCAACTGTGCAACAGTCTCAGCGCAAGACTCGGAAGCACCAATGAAGAGCTGATTCCAGATCGTGTCGTTTGACGTCTGGATGCGCGCGAACCAAATCGATCCACCGATCGCAGCTAGCAGACAGATCAAGTACTGGATCTTGCGACCATACAGCCAGGGCATCGGACTGGCAAGCAGTGCCCAGTACCCGATACCGATGAACAGCACGCCTGCAGCGGTATTCTGCACATCGTAGCTGATGCCGAGGTCTTCGTCGAGAGCTTCGCCCGCTGAGCCTGCATCGTTTGAGATGGCCGCTGTCAAAGCGGTCATAAATAGAATCAAGGTCGCGTGCCAGTATTTGCGCGCCGCCCCCCAGTTCAAGGGATCGTTGGGAGACTTCGTCGGCTGGGGGACGAGAGTGATGTTTTCGCTGTAGATAGTCGAGGTCTGGCCGGGGCTCTCGATGCGTGCGAACATGCGATGCGTTCCAGCGAGATCCTCCAGCTCCTCGTCGTGGCTCACGTGGTGGTCCATGGTCGTATCACGTTACTCGGGACGTCCAATGGCGCGGCTGAAGCTTCGACGGAAAAAGCAATGTTCCAAAACTTGTCACCAATGCAGTAATCTCGCTACTCGTTCTCGAACGCGTCCAGGGCCAGCTGCTGCTCGTATACCACCGAGGACATCGTATACTGCCTCTCAAGGTTATACAATGGAACGAGAGTACTGCAGACGAGGAAAGAAATGTTTGATTAGCTTCTTATCGGACCCGTCGCTGGGGCGCAAAGCACAGACCTCGAGTCAAGCCTTTCGGTGACATCCTCCCGGTTATGCGGCTGACTTCCGTGGCTGCTCCATCGTTACATCGTCCTCACATCCACGCATTTCAACTGTATGTCTTTCTAGGGCTACGTGAGGCATGCGCGTGAAGGAAGGATACAATCCCATTGAAACACACGCTGGTGTGGCTAAGATGCTGCTGTAGTCCAGTTTTTAGCGAGCTGCACAACATGTATCGGAAATGAGGTCAAAAAGACTCTCGCATCGGACACTTGCTGTCTACAGTAGGCAAGATCCCAGAGCGTTGCTGGATGTACCATCAACCAGACCCGTATGTACGCAGATGTAGAGCTCTGGGATTTGCATGGAAGGTACAGGCTCCGTCCACAGCAGGAGCGCGCTCGCAGCGTTCTTGCCATATGCACTTTACGTGTGAGTCCATGACTGCCTGTTGCAGCGATGCCTTCCAAGTTTCCACTTGCTCCAATTGACTCACTGTGGTCGTACTCGATACGCTCAGTTCGCTGCATCTCAAGCACGGGGCTGGACAGTCATGCCTGTCATTGACTTTGGCGTGCTACCCCACGGTGTAATCAAAAGCGACATTCGCAACGCTCCGACTCGCCCTTGGAAGAAGTACAATCTTACGACAATAGATCTCTCGGTTCTGCCATGCCGCCAGTGTAGCACGAAGATCGCCCAAGGCCAGAAGTGTGTACCACATCACCGACGGTGCTACAAATGCAAGACGTGGAAGGTTGCTTGCTACGAGGTACTGCGAGTGTCTCTTCTGACTCTGAGTCCCGCTGAACGTAACAGGTTCCGACAAAGCATGTCAATCGTGTAGTAGAGCTTTGCAACCTACGTCACAAGTACGAGATTGAATGGGATCGGGTCGCCCTGCAGTACGTCGGTCGTTCTGACCGAAGTGACGTTACGGCTTTCCGCAGCGATGCACGCGCACTCGATGCAGGCAAGCAGCTGGCAGTCGCACAGATGAAATCCAACTTCGAAATCTCCACAGATCCCGACTTCCTTCAAACCCCCTGCACCGGGTCCGAACCGAATCTCCGGGCACTCGCAAGCACGATTACACATCTGAGACCGCTCGCGTCCACAGTCGCGACGGCAGCATCAGGTGTGGAGCACTCACAGAGTGCTGTCACGACACGACTGATAGTTAGGCTGAAAGTCCAATGGCCACCGAGACCGAAGAAACAGGTCTCCAGCCTACTTGGACGTCATCTGGAGGACTTGCACCACAAGCAGAATCTTCCGATGAACCGGCCAGAACAGGTTACCAACGGATCTGTATCACGCAAGCAATCATACGCGCCTGCTGCAATTGAAATTCCAGCAGCTAAGCGATACCGCAGCCGTGACGAAGCCAAGACTGGAGACCAGTGGGACTTCGACGCAGAGATCATTGGATTCCCTGTGCTTGCGCGGAGGACTCGCGATACTGGTCTGGACATCATTACGGACAAGATTACAGCCAAAAGTAAGTTCGCATCGTTCGCAGAATTCAAGAGCGCCATCTCTCCAGAAGCTACAGCACCCACCGCTCGCCAGACGAAAGCCAAGGATTGTACAGGTCCAGTACAGCCCAAACCAGAGCAGCAGATCATTGATCTGACAGCTGAGGAGACGCTTCCCACGTACTCCGCTGCCGATGTCGCCATGGACGACGAAGAAGAGATAGAAGTGCTCGCTGCGGAAGCCGAGGCAGCATCGAAGCTAGCACAGCTCAAGAGAGCCAGGCTCGAGTTCAGACGAAACAAAGCGAAGGACGGGGTCGAGGAGACTCGAAAGTGAAGTACTCGAGCTCGACTACGACCATTGCAGGATCGTCGAGTGGCAAGACGTTGCTCGTGGAGGAAACCAGTATTAGGGCATCGAGGCACCCTTACCGGACAGAGGACATTATCAAAACCACGGCATACACGTGCGGAGCTACATCGAGTGACGCTCACAGTCTAGCTCGAATCAATGGACGATCGCTGATCATGAACTCTATATTGTCTATCGATCTACACACAACCCGCCATCCCCGCCAACACCCTCTCATCCACCGCTTTATCCCTACTCGGTCCAAACAACAGCTTGAACCTCTCCTGACGCCTTGCATAGCTCGCCAGCCACTTCTCCGAATGCCCCTTCATCACGTACTGTCCCTTCTCCACCTCCTCCCTCCCGCCGTTCACCCACTCAACAAGCTCATTCACATACTCAATCTCCTGCCCCGAACCCTTCAGACTATGAAACGCCCGTCCTGCACCCTTCCTTTGCAGTCTCTGCTCGTACTCATCTCGCATGCCGGCCTCGCTGGGTAATGCGACTTTTCCGGCAAGTACCTGCGCCAAAGCCACCGCTTGGAACTCGAAGAAGCTCCAGGTCGCCGTATGATATGGCACGCCGATGAAGCTCAGTGTCGGATCTGGGATGTAGAAGATGTCTTTGTGCAGGTTATGGGTCTGCTGGCCGTCTGTCACAAGGACTCTGTCGTCAGCCATGGATGAGGAGAGGTGGTCGGCGTGTAGAGAGCGGAGAAAGGGAAAGGAGACGTGGTAGCCCGTTGCTAGGACGACGGAGTCGATGCCCTTGAGAACTGTGCCGTCTATGAGAGTCACGGTGCCGGGGATACATGTTGATGGAGAAGAGCTCGAAGACATCGCAAGCGGGTCGAAAGACCTGACTCCTGACACTCGCGCGCAGTTCTCGGGAAGTAAGGTCGTGGGGAGATCGTATGCACCACCGCGGGAGGATTGGCACGTCGCCTTTGCTATACTGCCAAGTTCGCGAACAATGTCTGTGGAGCTTACGCTGGCACCAACGACCAGGACGTTCTGGTCACGATATCTCTGAGGTCTCCGATAGAGCTTCGAGTGCATGACTCGACCTGGGTAAGTCCGTTTCCATTCCCTCAGACCAGGAATGTCGGGGACATTCATTGCGTGATAGTTGCCGTTTGCCACGACCACGGCATCGAACTGGTAGGTTCTTGGAGTGTATTGTGGGCCACCGTCCGTCCTCGTCAGCGTTGTGGTCTCGACCTGCCACTTTCCGTCGACTTTAATCACGTCCTCGACCCGCGTATTCAGCAGGATGTCTGTGTGTGCATTATTCGCATTGGCAGCATCCTGCAGATAGTCCGCCAGTTCCCGCTGACTGACAAATTCCTCTGTGCCAGCCTTGAACAGATGCGTCGACATCTCCATTTCGTGTGTCGAAACATTGTTCCGGAGGCCGTCATAGCAGGGCCCTGGTGGGGCGAAAGCTATGGACGCCTCAGTGTAGTCCGAGTCGTTCCCTTCGACGGGTGAATCGCGACGCTTGTCCCGCCGACTCGACAGACTAGCTTCGTACTCCGATGAGTCCCCGACAGAAGGACTAGTGGACGGATAGGCTGCGTCCTTTGCAGACCGCTCGTCGAAGTACCTTGTCTGGTCGTCAATACAACGAGTTCTCGATCGCAGGCTGCAGGCTGGACATACCATACGCCACCAACATGATCGCTGCGCTCGAAAACAGTGACGTTGATACCCGCTCGTCTTGAGTGTATAGCTGAGGAGATACCGCTAACACCTGCGCCAATCACTCCCACGGTCTTGACATCGAGTCTTTGATTCCCAGCCATGCTAGCTACAGAAACGCTGTGAAGTCAACAGGTGATAAGAAATGCAATGACACAATTGGAAGACGAGTCCGCAATCAGGGAGAGATCATCGATACAGGCGCCAGAAAAACACCACCGTTACAAGAAGAAAGTTACAGACCCAATGCTTACATGATTGCCACGAGGTCAACAGCCCCATTACCCAGTAGGAGCACAGCCTGTGTCGTCGGCAAGGTCGGTTTCCGATGCCGAAGTCGACGAGTAGCGGGCACAACCACAACGAAGAGGTGGAATCTTAGCGTATCCAGTCACGCAATCAGAGCTGCGGATGTTGCTAGAAGTGTGGTTCATGCGTCCTCGATCACGCCATATGTGCTGTCGGAGATACGTCGGATATAGCTTGAGTTTCTTTACTTTACTCGATCACTTGCCAGAGACTCGCATATAGATGCTTTCCAACTAAGCGGCCAGGGTCCGCGGTCTGGAACCGCCCTCGGAGCTTGTAGCCTCGCGGAAGTGCTTCAGACGACGCTGAAAGACTTGTGTGGCGAGGAGTGCTGTCTGCTCCGGTGCTTGTGCCACGTACAGCTTCGTACATCATCTGACAAACCTGAATAGTCTTACCAGAGCCCGTCCCCGCGCAGATGAGAGTCATGAGATTGTCATGGATTTTTTTCATAGTGTCCTGGCCCAAGGAATTCCAGTCAAGCATGATGACAATGTGTGCTCTCTCTCAGACAAACCGGATTATCTCTCCAGCTCCGCAGCTATACCGATAGCACCCTTCACGTGTTGTCAACTCCACAAAGAGACTGCTGTGACACATCAGTGCAGACATCTGACTGTGATCGCAATTCACGCCTCTTCGAGGCGCACCAACGCTCTCATTTTCCGTCCGGCGTAGCATATACTACCGTTGCAGTACTTTGTCCACAACCCAATCGCCCATCCTCCCTCTAACCTGTTCAACTCTCCACGGCCCTAACGGCCAGCCAATCTCACCCCTACTCGCAGCCAACTCAACCCCAACCCAACATCTTCTCCGTTTGCCCCCTTCTAGCTCCTCAATTTTCTGAAGCGGATTACCATACTGCAGTAACGGTGTGCCCTCAGCGAGAGCGGCTATCTGCTTAGCCGAGACCACGCAGAGCGGGTGAATCCTAGTCCGTAGTTGTTTATCCTCGTCAACGTTCCTCGGCGATGCGCGTGACATGTGCGAATAAACGATATAGGGCGGCATCTCCGTGGCGCTCAGCTTGGCTAAAACTGACGCAGAGTGCACGTAAACGGAGCGTTGGAAGTCTTGATCTTCTTGCGAGAGAGTGCGATCGATGTCTTCCTCCTTCACTGAGGGTATGAGCGTTCTGTAGGGAACTTGATTGGCTCGCTTGGCTCGATTATTAGTACCAGTGGAGGGTAGTAGATCGGCTCGAATAGCGATCTGATCGATAAACCCGGCTGCGACGACTTGATTGAGCATCTTCCGTCGTTTCTCCGAGGGAATCGGTATCGACGGTTCGTATCGGAGGTCGCTTATAGTAGCATTATCAACACCAGCTGCAAGCTGAGAAGCTATAATGTTATGCAGCTGTTGGCGCAATTGTTGGGCTTCTTGCAGCGGCTTCTCGTGCAGGTAGAAGTCCTTGCAGACCTGTGGGCTGTTCTTCTTCAGCATCGCATCGGCGTGCACGGCGACTGTGGCGAGCATCTTGACGGTGTCACTGCTGTGATCCCATTGAGACAACTTCGCTTGGGCGCGGGTGTACTTCTGATGTAGTATCTCGGCTGCTGTGTAGCCCTCCCTCTCAATCCGGCGTCGCTGATTGCCATCATAGTCGTCGCTCTCATCATCGGCTGCAGGCCCCAAGCGCGCAGAGGCTGCGCCAGCTTGAACTTCGGGGATACTCAGATCGCCTACAGCGAGCGCAGCCACTGTCGCTACAGCCGGTGTGACCACCTCGTTGGCTTGGGCTAGCAGTAGAATCTTTCCAAACCTCGGACTGACAGGAAATGCCAGGAGCTGCCTCCCGAGGGGCGTGATCTTCCCATTGCCCTCTGCTATCGCGCCCAGATTCCGCAAAAGGGTCTCAGCAACCTCCAATTGCTTCCTCTCCGGCGGTGTAGGGAAGGGAAAGTTCACTACATTCTCGATTTCCATGCTCTTCAGCTGCAAAACCACGTTCTCCAACGGCGTCCGCAAGATCTCCGGAATCGCATGCTCAGCGAAGAACTCCTCGAACACCGCACTACTATACAGCCTGTAGCAATGTCCTGGTCCAGTGCGCCCAGCACGACCTGTTCGTTGCGCAGCACTCGCCTTCGAGATCCAATCTATCTCGAAGGTCTGAATGCCAGGACCAGCCGAGGTGTCATACACTTTCTCCTTGCTGCGGCCACAGTCGAAGACGTAGCGAATGCCGGGGATCGTCAAGGACGTCTCGGCAACATTCGTGGCAAGCACGATCAATCGATGCCCTTCGGGTGGATCTTGGAACACGCGCATCTGCTGGGAAGTTGGTAGAGCCGCGTAAAGGGGCAGTATGTGCGGTTTGAGAAGTCCTTGAGCCTTCTTCGGCATGAAGGCTGGATCTGGAGCCACGTCAAAATCAGCGTCCTCGGCATCGCTATCTGCACCATTAATTTCGACATCAGAGCCAGCCTCGTCCTCCCCTTCCAGCGTATCTCCTCGCTTCCGGATTGTCGCATTATCGTAGTCATCTGCTCCAAAGCCGAACGACGAGTCGCGTCCGTTCGTCGTGGGTCGAGTATAGCTCGCAGTACCTCCAAGCACCTGATTCAACCTCGCAGCGACGTCTTGAATCTCCTGTTGCCCAGTAAGGAACACCAACATCCCTCCATGCGGAAGTTTACGATGCGCTCTCTCCACCTTCCTGACCATCTCAGATACAAAGTCTCTCTCCGTGGTCCTACTGAAGTGGACTGTGACTGGATGTTGGCGACCCTCAGCTTCCACGATCGGAGGTACTACCCCCTTGAATAGCCTGTCATTCTGGATGAAATCCGACACCCGCAACGTAGCGGACATAATCACCAGTTTCAAAGGCGAGTATCGAGTACGTTGCTCTCCTGCAAGCTGCGCCCGTAATGGAACAATGCGAGATAGCATGCCGATGAGGATGTCTGTGTTGACAGACCGTTCGTGCGCTTCGTCAATTATGATGGCAGAGTACTTGCTGAGGACGAAGTCTTGACTGATTTCGCGGAGGAGAATTCCATCTGTCATGAACTTCATCGCAGTATCATTGGTCACGGCGCTGTCGTAGCGTACTTGATGAGCGACCTGTCTGCTGAACTCGCTCCCCATTTCGGTCTTCACACGCTGGGCGACGGAGACAGCAGCTACACGGCGCGGTTGGGTGATGCCAATCATTCCACTACTGAAAGACGCCGCTGACTTTTCAGACGTAGCCCGAGGCTTCCCAATCGCTGTGCCGTAGCCAGCTTCGTATATCATCTGAGGGACCTGCGTTGTTTTCCCTGAACCTGTTTCACCGCAGATGATCGTGATGGGATTGTTATGGATCGCTTCCATGATCTTCTGCTCTTCTTGGACAACCGGTAACTCGAGTCGAGCGGCTTGAATGTCCGTGGCGCGATTGGTCGTGATAGCCTTTTCAGGCCGTGCTGTCGAGGCTGTAGTAGTTGTAGCAGGTTGAGCAGGATCTGGAGAAGACACTCGTGGCTTGAAGGCTGCTATCACAGCAGGATCGCTCGTCGGTGCGATGGACGGTTCGACGCCGATCGCCTCGTTGCGTCGAGCAGCAGCCCACATCTTGAATGCAGAGGCTCGTGCAGGCTTGTCGACAGCGCCAATCTCGCTGTCCTCGTCATCGTCCTCATCCTCTGTAGACTCCTCCGCCGAATTCGAGGTCGCGCTATCATCCTCGCTGCCCGATGCCGTGTTCTCGCGGGATTCTTCCGTGCTGTGCTCTTCCATTTCGCCGTCGCTGAAACCGTTCCACTCATCCTGATCACTTTCTGACTCCATGATCTCCTCGTCCATGTCCTCATCTGAATATTCCTTGTCTGACAAAGGCATCGCTTCTCGGACACTGCGAATCTTCTCGCGCTTTCTCCGCTTTCTTGACGGCAACACAGGTCTCCCATCTTCTCCAACGTCCAGAGGTCGCTTGAGCCCACTGCCGAAGCTCCTCCCATCAGGGTCGCTTGGTTTCTCTGTGAATACAGCGGCACGTATACGAGCATCAGCAACTACAGGTACACGCTGCTGGAACAGGACTTCATCCTGGTCGCCCCGTACGTCAATGCCAGCCTTTCTTTCTCTGAGAGCTCTCTCGATGACCTCTCGCCTAGTATCATTCACTCTCCCAAGCTTCTTAGACGACTGCAGGAGACTCGTATCGATTTGGTGAGAGGCAAGCTTTTTGATCAATTCGAGATTCTCCTCTTTACGGAGCTTCGTATCGACGTAGTGATCAAGTCGCTTCCTCTTCTTACCATTGATCTTGACATCCGGTTGGTGGGCACGCAATTCGTCCTTCAATTGCTGTCGTCGTTCCTCCTGCTCAGATTTCGATGCAGGCACGATAACTTCCGCATTTGACTGCGTTGGTGGTGCTTTCTTTGAAGTCTCTTTCAACTTCGCGAGTCGTCGATGCTTCCGCTCGCGCGGTACGAACTTGGGCGGCATCGTGCATACAAGAAAAAAGCCCGCAACACCTTGAGAAAGGCGCATATCTCTGAATCTTTGGCGATTATGACGAAAATCACCGGGACGCTAGTGCTGCACCCCGCATAACTCTATGAACCCTGTCAATCTTCGTCAGCCTGCCTCTCCAAGGAATCGTCGTCGAAACATAGAATTCCCAACTGCCATTACATTTCCACAAGCAACGTCAGAATTGTATTGAGAAATGACCCACAGCATGTGATCTGGCTCTTTGAAGTACATCATCAATGCGGTGACAAGCATGACGGGTCGTAACAAGAAGCACGCATTAATCTCGCGTGAGCGTGGTACAACCTGAGACTCAAATACACACAGCTAAGTACAGAGGATTTGCTTCCATAATATAATCCCTTCGGCTCGCCCCTGTCCTCCCTCATATCACGGGGCGCTTCTACGCCGTGTCCTTTACGGAACGGAAACCAGTCATCAGACATAAACTTGCCCCTCCTGGCTCAAACTGCGGTCACGAAGCCCCAGCCGTCCCTTTATGTCACTTTTCCGACTCGATTGGTAAGTATCAGCGGCCGGAGATTCCAGTCTATCGACTGAGCCCTACGACGGAGAGCATACAAGCTGATGAGATAAGTGTCACGTCGACAGAGATGGGAGGTACAAGTAGCTATGTGAAGGCATGTGTACTTAGCAATGGTGTAGTAGAATCGCAGCGCTTTTCAAGATTTTGAACAAAGCGACCTGATATTGACGTCCAAATTAGTACCACAACCTGTGGAAGCGATCAACGCAGCAGGTGTACCCATTTTGTAAATCGTAGAAATAAAAAAGGTCGCCAAGACCTGTTTGACGCCCGCAATGTTCGTGGTGAAGACCCATTCGAGTTCGGCACGTGCAACGGTCCGTCCCGTCACTGACGACCGCCTCCCACGCCTGACACTCTGTGGCAGACAAGTTACCGGCAGACCATACAGCGCATGTTGTACTGACTCCACCTCCCCTCACACCTCCAGTTGTCACCACCTCGTGCCTCCACTACTGATATCTCCGTCCACCTGCGCAACGACCTGCACCGGATTCCATCACAACACCGATAACGAGCCGACAGCAAGACCGCAATCATGAACCCAGAGTCGTGAGTGCCCTAGCATTCACTAGAGCCTGAGCATAGTCGATGGCTAGGGCATGGCGCACCAGGAGTCATCGCTAATAGCAAACAGAGTATCACCCGATTAACGAACGCCGTCCTGCCACTCTACTATCATTCTTGCTGCTTCTTGGACCGCTGTACCTCAGATGCCGAAGCGCAAGCTAACCCACACGGACTTTAGATATGACTACCTCTTCAAGCTTCTGCTGATCGGAGACTCCGGCGTCGGAAAGTCCTGCCTGCTCCTCCGATTCGCGGACGACACATACACCGAGAGCTACATCTCTACGATCGGCGTGGACTTCAAGATCAGGACGATCGAGCTAGATGGCAAGACGGTGAAGCTACAGATCGTGAGTCGCTTCTTATCCAGCGGTCATATCCTAGGAGCGACGAGTGCGATACTGACGAGATTATGCAGTGGGACACCGCGGGACAAGAGCGCTTCCGCACGATCACCAGCTCCTACTACCGCGGCGCACACGGCATCTGCGTGGTCTACGATGTGACAGACATGGACAGCTTCAACAACGTGAAGCAGTGGCTACAGGAGATTGATCGCTATGCCACAGAGGGCGTGAACAAGCTGCTAGTCGGCAACAAGAGCGATATGGCGGATAAGAAGGTCGTGGAGTACAGTGTGGCGAAGGTATGCCTCATCGGCTTCATTTGCGTATGGGTAGGCGGCAATACTGACAACCAGTAGGAATTCGCAGACAGCCTCGGCATCCCATTCCTCGAGACCTCCGCAAAGAACGCCAGCAACGTCGAGCAGGCTTTCCTGACGATGGCACGACAGATCAAGGAGCGCATGGGCAACACGACCGTCAACAACAAGCCAACCGTGCAAGTCGGGCAAGGTCAAGGCGTGCAGTCCGGCAGCGCTGGTGGGTGCTGCTAGACATATATGCGAACAGCGAGTAAGGGATTTGGATGCGACACATTGTGACGGGCGTTGTGCTTTGACAGCTGCATGCTAGATCGCGTACATAATAGCTTGATGTGCAGATTGACCTTCGAGCACAGCTGCATGAGAAGCGATGGCCTGTGGCGTTACGGGGAGTTTGTGTAGTTCATGCAATCCGTATACATGCCTTGCGTCCAGATTACAGTCTGCATGCATTTTCTGCCATCGTATCAGTAGATCATCGATGTGATCTCGTACGTTTCATATCTTCACTCTGCGGCAATGTCGTGGCCTGTGTACGAAACGCCACCAAGTCTTCGCCAAGCCATATCCTCGCGCGTTAGGGTTCAGCGCGTACTCGGACTTCGATCAATCGACAAAAGGGCATCACAGCTTCGACCTCTATTTGCGTTCTCGCGTTGTAGAACATTGCGGCAGGGCGTATTGTTGACACAGGAAATTGACCTGTCAGATTTGCGTAACAAGCCTGCAACTTGCCGAGCCAGCGAAAGGAGACACCCCCGTCTCCCAGTCGCGCCTGCTTGCATGGAGCGATGAAGCGCAGACCAGGTCAAACGAGTGCTTTCCCGTACTCGAACATTCACACCTCGAAACTTCGCGCCACGTCTCAGCATGCGCGAAGTGATGTGGACTTGTACAGGCTCTCTCACTTCGATCACCTCCTGTCCTGCCAATGAACAGGATCGATTTCTCATATTGCAGGTGACATGGTCGAGTCCGCCGCCCATCGCAAGCTCATAGGCAACGCATACTTAGCTCGCGAACTCGCGACGAGAAATCCGTCGTTCTTGCGCAGGAATCTGAGACGGGCTCTCGATGGTCATAAGCGGAATCTGGCTGCTCTTCGATCGAAGGACACTGGCGATCCTGGACTACTGGATGACATGGTCGCCACCGGATGCCGGGACGCGGGATGGAACTACCCTACCCCGGAAATGCTGAAGGATCTAGTCAAGGGGCAGAAGCCAGTGTTGCAGATCGCTGGACTGCAGCTGCGGAGGGTCGATGGTGAAGGTGGTGGGAGGCATGGCGCGGAGACGAAGTATGTGCTCTGGATGATGCTGTGGCTACTGCTCTAGTAGCCAATACTGACGCTTTCGTAGGAGGGCGTCACCCGTCAAGCAAGCCAACAACGAGCTAGACTGGCTACCGGACGCATCTGTCGACTTTCACACAGAATGCAGAGTCACTGCAAGGATCTTACAACCCGCTGTTCCAGCTCGTGAGGTGTACATCGAGACCAAAGCAGGCACGATCGAAAGCAGTGCTACCACTAGCTCACCCAGACGATTTGACATCGCGCTAGAGAAACCGATACTCATCGAAGTTGAGCAGCTCTACACCACAATCGACAGTGGCCATGTTGGCGTCAACAAATGGAAACAGTCTATCCCTCTCGATTACGAGCTTCTCTTGGAGATCAAATGTCGAGATCTGCACGGAACAACAGAGTTTTTGGAGCTTCTAGAAGGTAGAAGGCCCAATGCTGAACATCTCAGCCGCTCGGACAGGGAAGGTGTGGTCAAGCTTAACTGCTCGACGTTCCCTGGGTGTCCACCAGCAGGCAAGTTGATTCCTATGAAGCGTAGGCAGGGCCACAAAAGCCTGGACCTGAAATATGGAGCCGCACTGTCTATGGGCTGGCTACGACAGCAAGACACGCCGCTTGAAAGGTACAACCGCCTTGCGCGTGACTACAAGGTCAAGTCTGGCCAGCTGCCCACGCCCGATACGTCTGACCAGATGGAAATAACACCGCCGGACTATGTGATCACTTATGTATACCAGCAGGCGCAGCACGTGTGCAAGCATCTGCGATGTCCGCTGTGCGCTGTACCTGGCATGCCAGGGGTGGCACACACGGACTTCGATCGGCTGCACATGCACCTCTTGCTACATCACGGACACTTCCACTTTGAGATCGAGCATAGCAAGGATTCGCCCAGCTTGGTAGAGAAGACCATAATCCTCTCCGTGACCGCAAGGACACGCGAGATCCTTCGTGAGCCAAGCCCAGGCGACGAGGAGACCTGGATCGCTCCTTCCCGGCCGTTTGACGAGAAAGCGTACCTTACGGGCAAGGATACCTGGACGAATCATCAGCAGCCGCAGAAACGGACGACGAAAGCGACGAAGACTAACGGTCGCAAGTCCGCCAACGTCTCCCCTTCCAAGCCCAGCAAACCCGCCGACACCCCGCAGCACCAGATGAACAGCGTCATCCCTCCCACATCTACTATCAGACTCCACCCCGTCCCTGATGTCCCTGGCATACGCTTCTACGCTCCGATATCCAAACGCCCCCTGACGCCTGGCTCTCTCCTCCCATCCCTGAACTCCTCGTCCATCAACCTTACCTGGCTCTCCCAGCGTCTTCACGACGACATCAACGACCTACCCATCAGCGACGCCACGAAAGAGTTCTGGAAAGCCTGGAACGCGCACTTAGACTCCGAGAATCTCTGCGGCGAAGTCTACCTGGCGGGCAGTCTAGAGCGCTTCAAGCAGAAGTGGCGAACCGAAACTGCTGGGCGCTGGAAAGACGACTTCCATGAATTTGTTAAGAGACTGGCGAGGCACGGGATCGTGGGTCAAGAGGCGTCGGACGCCTTACTGAGCGACACCGCAAACGCTCTTACTAATGTTATTGGAGACTATGGCGTCAAGCCACATACCAATGGAGTCCCAAGCAGTGGCCACCGATCCAAGCCTTTCACAGGGACGACTCCCGCTGTCAGGACTTGTACGTGTGGTAAAGCAGTGACTAGTAATCGCGGCATCATCATCTGCGACGACACGGTATGTTGCCCCTTCCATCCTCATCACTTCTTCATGGTTAGTAGCTAACACGGATTCAGGGCTGCAAACGCGTGCATTTTCACATGGACTGCGTGCGTCTCGACACGAGGGAAGCGGGTTGGCGATGTGCGGAGTGCCGTGCCGGCGACGGGAATGGGTGTAAAAGCATGTGAGAGGATTTTCCGTGGCATTAGCAAGGCGTCTGGAGTTTTATCGTGGTCCGAGGCAGCAGCATACGAGTCTCGGCTCTCGTGGTGTACGATCGGGGGTTTGTACGATACGAATGCAAAGCAAGTAAGCGTGCCGCGAGGCGACTAATCAACACAAGTACCGCTGTGACTGATATGTTACATCTCTGCTTCCCCTGCGCTTTTGCCTTCCCGTCAACTGTACACAGACGCTCTCGTCGGCACTCTCCACGTCTCCTATCTCACCAGGATCCTACTTCGACAGGCCCAACTTCCCAAGCAGCCCTCCCTGCCCTGCGCTCGCCTTACTTCCCCCCTCAAAAACGCCCAATAAGCTCTTCCACACCTCCCCCGGCTCCTTGCTCGCATCAATCCCCTTCCAAATCCCCTTCTCGCGATAATAATCCACCACTGGTCCCGTCTGCTCGTGATAAGTCCCCAGCCGCTTCTTCAGCACGCCCTCGTTGTCATCTGATCTTTGAATGAGAGGCTCGCCAGTGACGTCGTCTGTCGTTGATTTCTGGGGAGGGTTGTAGAGTTTGTGGTAGGAGCGGCCGGAGGCTGGGTGCACGAGGCGGCCTGTTATGCGGGCTACGAGGAGGGAGTCGGGGATTTGGAGCTCGATTGCGTGGGCTAAGGGGGAGCGCTTTTGGGAGAGCATGCTGTCGAGTTTGGCGGCTTGGGGGACTGTGCGGGGAAAGCCGTCAAGAATGAAACTGTGTAGTCTTGTCAGTAAGATGAATGGCGGGGTGTGAAAGAACATGTGCGCACCCGTTCTGGCACTCCTTGTTGTTGTCTAGCTCGTTCTGGATCATGCCCACCATAATCTCGTCCGAGACTAGCTTGCCCTCGTCCATGATCTTCTTTGCTTGCCGGCCAAGGTCTGTCTTGGCGGCTACTTGTGCGCGCAACATGTCTCCGGTCGCGAGATGGCAGACACAGTACTTGTCCTTGATCTTGGGTGCTTGGGTGCCCTTACCTACATCATTGTCAGTGATCCAGTCGGGCCAATGGCTGCGTAGGGATCAGGGCTATGTACCTGCGCCAGGAGGGCCTATGAGGATCAATCGCATGCCATCGTTGACATTCCCCGAGGCTGCAGGAGCTTGCGATTTGCCCGTCAGTCTGCCTTCGAGCTCGTGCACGCGTTTCTCCAGCGCTTCGATGGTGCTCTTCAGCTTCTCCACTGCTTCCGCCATCCTGCCGGCACGCGACTGTTGAAGGGGGTGAACCTCGAGTCAGTGGCGCTGTAAATGGAGTGAATTGGAGGCTGTATGTCAGAGAACGTAGCTGTAAGCTCCCACAGGTGACGCGACAAGCTACAGCAATGTTGTGTAGCTGCAGGGTAGTGATGTGTATGTGGCCGCGAGTCTTGGTGAGAGCTCCAACTTCCTCGGCTACTTGCCGTTAGCCCGTGGTCTAGCGACGAACTCTTACATTACCCGGACGACCGATTCCTCTGCCATGTATCATGGATTTGGGCATGAAAGGGGAAACTCGCCCTTGAAAGCCCTGAACACATGGCGTACGAGGAGTTGCAAATGTCTCTCACCTCTGTACTTTGGGAGTTACCGTCAACTCTACAGGTAGGCAGCTGTCCATTGCCATGATAGCGAGCGATAAAAGCCACAATGCTCGACGATAGTCTGCTCAACGACAATGTAGGTTCGACACAGGAGGACTCTTCCTATACCTGCTCCTTAGTATTCACGTCCCGCTGTTGTTGACCTCATTTGGCCTGAGGAAGGAGCACTCATGCCGGCCCGAGCACGTGGAATATTTACCTCACACTCGAGACGATGCGGTGCGCAGTCACACTCTTCAAGGGCAATGGCTTTGCATCTTGAGTCGGCCACAGCAGTCAGGTAGAGGATGTGAGTGAAGATGGCGGGTGATACGGAGACCATCATGTACTCCACCGCATCCTTTCTCCGCGAAATGGGTAATCGTCGGGGTGACAGCGCCGAGGGTAGCAGAATCCCGGAGCCCAGGTCAGTCAACTCGATGCTATAGCGACGAGATCGTTATTGACACACCCAAAGCAGAATCATCAGTCCACTCGTTGGCCGTCGCCATCGTCGCTCCTACACGATCTCGTCGCCGCTAGGAACCAAGGTCAACGCGTTCCCAAGTCCATTGGCGAATCTACGAGCCCAGACGCCGCCGGTCCGATCTCGCCCACTCCATGACAAGGAGAACATAGCGCCAGAGTCGCCACTACTACCAGATCTGCCCACTGCTGTTAGCTTCGACGTGAATGAGGGCAAGGAGCCGATCCGACCAGCACTCCCGCGCCCTGCCTCGACACCGCGCGCCCGTGTCTTCCACACGACATCGATCGTCAACGATCGATTCCTTGACGTGCCTCCGCTCCCCCAAGATTGGACTCAGCAACATGATCGTGCGATCTGTGTGCTCGACTCCCGCAACTACTCGCCACTAGCCATCGTCTCGAAGCTACGGCGTGTCTTCCCTGAGTTGATAGGCACCCTGACACCGCTCATGATCGAGAAGCGTCTCAGGATCCTTGATCAGAACGTCGACATTGACTACTGGCGCATTGGTACCGCTTCATCAACGAGTGAGACTCGCGAACAGAGACATGTGAGATGGGAGACGGAGAGGGTGGACTCGCAGACGACGTTGGCAGAGAGTGCTGCAACACCGAAGGTACTATGCTACCAATGATGTACTCTACACAGTTGTTGACGATGCATACAGAGCAGGAGGGCTACATCATTCTTCAAGTCATCACCCAAACGACAGCCGCTCTCGTCAGTCGTCACCAATGGGGCTGCCGTTACGAGGAGTTTCGGTACTGGGTTCAGAAGTTATCTCGAGCGGTTGTAGTGACTTGGGAGGGACGCAGAGGCGGTAATGTGTAATGGCTCATTGCTTGGAGTGAAATGCTGGCCTGTCAGATGCGTTTGTGGTGCAAACAAAAGGAGCAATGTAGCTGAGCGTAGTGTTGTTGCTCATGCTAAGCTGCAGTCATATTTCGCAGGCTGTACCTTCCGCTTTCGGACAATGAAGCCGACGTCAATGATAGTGGGGAAGCTTCGGAGGGACCCTGCAGGTGACACACCTCTTGTTCACGCTTTCTGGCGGTTGAAGCGGCAAGATACAGGAAGAAGCTATCTCTGTGTTGCGAAGTATCTCCAGTGAGGTGCAGTTTTACTGATCAAATCCTTCTTCTTCCTTCACCTCTTCACTTTCCATCTCCCACCCTCCACTCTACCATTATCACCATCACCGTTGTCCTTACTCTAGCGTAGCATACTAGGTGGATCAACGCCCGCTACGAGCATATCGCCACCTTTTGGAAGTACACAATCACAGCAATGGCGTCCTTCGCCCGCTCAGCAGCTCGGCTGCAACCTGCAGTCAGGCTCGCAACGAGGAACAACATCACACGGCGCACAATGGCGACTCAGACGCCACCTCGAGCAGCCTCAGCGGCAACTGCACAGCAGGTATCCTCCCACAGCTCGGCGGAAGAGTCACTCTTCCCAGGCGAGCCTACAGGACCGTCCATCCGAACGCAGATCCCCGGGCCCAAGGCATTGGAGGCTATTGGCAAGCTCGACAAGACGTTCGAGACCCGCAGCTTGAACATGATGTGCAACTACCAGGACTCCTTCGGCAACTACATCGCAGACGTAGACGGCAACGTCTTGCTCGATGTATACGCTCAGATCGCTAGTATCCCGGTCGGCTACAGCAACCCCAACCTCATGCAAGCTGCCATGAGCCCACAGATGATTTCAGCAATCATCAACCGTCCAGCGATGGGCAACTTCCCGCAGCACGACTGGGCGGAGATCCTCGAGACTGGTATGCTCCGCGTCGCACCGAAGGGCTTGAACCAGGTCCTTACCGCTACTGCCGGCTCAGACGCCAATGAGCTTGCTTATAAGGCAGCTTTCATGTGGAAGGCCCAGCAACGACGTGGCAGCTACAACGCCGACTTCTCCGCCGAAGACATCGAGTCCTCGATGAACAACCAGACTCCTGGCTCGCCTAACATGTCCATCCTATCTTTCAAGACCGGCTTCCACGGCCGTCTCTTCGGCTCCCTCTCCACGACTCGCTCCAAGCCGATTCACAAACTCGATATTCCTGCTTTTGACTGGCCACAAGCTTCATTCCCAGCCCTCAAGTACCCTCTTGAAGAGCACGTCCAGGAGAACGCGAAGGAGGAGCAGCGGTGTTTGGAGGAATTCGAGCACGTTCTCACGACCTTCCACTCACCACCTGCTGCTATCATTGTCGAGCCCATCCAGTCTGAGGGTGGTGATAACCACGCTTCGCCCGCTTTCTTCCAGGGTCTCCGTGCCATCACGAAGAAGCACGATGTTCTCATGATTGTGGATGAAGTCCAGACCGGTGTCGGCGCGACAGGCAAATTCTGGGCCCACGATCACTGGAACCTGCAAGACCCGCCAGACATGGTGACCTTCAGTAAGAAGGCGCAGGCGGCTGGGTATTACTTCGGCAACCCTGAGCTGCGACCCAACAAGCCGTACAGGCAGTTCAACACGTAAGCTTCCCTCACCTTATCCCTCCCTTCTAAGCTCTAGCTAATATACCTTCCCAGCTGGCTCGGCGACCCCGCCCGCGCCCTCCTCTTCCGCGCCATCATCGACGAAATCGAGCGCCTCAACCTCGTCGAGAACACAGCCTCCACAGGCGCCTACCTCTACTCCGGTCTCGAATCGCTAGCCCAAAAGTACCCCAAAGAAATCCAAAACTTGCGTGGCAAGGGCCAGGGCACGTTCATTGCGTGGGACTCACCGCGTAGAGATGAGGTGCTGAAGAAGGCTAAGGGCGAGGGGATCAATATTGGTGGCAGTGGTGCTATGGCGGTAAGGTTGAGGCCGATGTTGATTTTCCAGAAGAGGCATGCGGATATCTTGTTGGAGGGGTTGGAGAGGGTTATGAAGACGTAAGAACCGTGCTAGACCACGGCGCGGAGCAATGATCGAACTGTTTGCGCTAGCTGGCGCCGTGATGATGACTTAAGTACGGCATTGTCTGGCGTTTGGGGAGCGAAAAGCGCGCTATTAGTGTAGCTTGTCATAGGGACGTCAATTGTGGCAGTTCACCATAAGAATAGGCTAAACGCAAATGCATCCATTTCGACTACGACTTAGTCGCGATACGGCGCTGCCATTGCCAGTTGGCCATGTCATGAAGCAACTCTCGCTCGCTCGCTCAACGTTCCACACCGCCCACTCCACCAACTGCGTTTGTCCGTAGGCTACTGCATGATCGAGTTTCCTTCATGACCGGTGAACGTGAGAGTTGGCTCAAGTAGCTGGGATGACCGTGAATTCGCGGCACGCTCGATATGCGCGGCTTACACCACTTTCTACCGCTTCACATTGCTGCCTGAGCCGCCAGAAGCACCGCCTTGCCCACCATCGCCACCTCGCCCTAATGCCTTAGTCAGCAGATCTTTCCGACGCGGAGGAGATCACAACTTACCACCGCCACCTCGAGGTGGTTTGGACCCGCCACCGGACATTTCGTTCCCTCCTGAGCCACCAGAACCACCGCCTTGCGACCCACCGCCACCTTGCCCTAGTCCTGTCAGCAGATATGTCTGACATCGAGAAGATAGGATCACGACTTACCACCACCTGGTGGGGGTCTGCGCGGGCCCCCAAAGAACTCGTTTCCCCCGATGTCGTACGACCCGGCATTGTAATTTGACCCAATCCTCACATTAGAATTGCCACCCGCTTTTAAGTTACGCATGCTTATCGAGCTTCCCTCCTTCCCACCTGCAAAGCTGCTATCAATGTTATCGCCCACATGCAGCACGGTATTGTCATACGCCTCTAAATCTTGCAAAATGTAGCCTAGTCTTGCATCCACTTTCGCAGCCGCCTTGTGCACTTCCTGAATCGCTTCTTCCGGCTCGTCGATCGCCGAAGGCTGGATGGCGGCGGCTTCTGCTTTCGTAGCGGCGCGAAGAGCAGGCTCGAGCGAGGGGAAGATCTGCTCGATGTTGCTTACTAGGCGGGAGATTTTTAGAACTAGCTCGTTCATTTTGTCGGAGTCTGCTAGGGCCCATTTCGTGCGGTCTGCGAGCGTGACTTCTTGGCTTAAACCAGGGGAGCGGAATTTCTCGACTGCGGTGCGGACTTTGTCTGTGAGGCGAGATTTGTCGACCACTGCAGCTCTGCCCGCTGACTGCTGACTACTTATATCGCTGGCCTCCCCAGCGCCACTCCCAACCCTACCCTCCCACTCATAAGACCTCCCGATTTCGTACGCGTCTTGTAAACGCGCTTTTATGGTCAGCAGCCACGACTCCGCTAGATCGCCTTGCTCGGCCGTGGCGTTAGGGTCTGGATGTGCGCGATACGTCTTCTCCCAGCGGGCTAGGCGGGCACCGAGCATGGTGATCTCGAGCGCGGCATCTTGATAGGCTGATTTGAACGCTCGGCCAGTGTTGACGCGGGATATGAGATTCAGAGAAGAATCGACGAGGCCGGCGAGGGCGACGCCGCCAATTACTAGGCCCGCGATCTCGGCCATCGTTGGGGACACGAAGTTTGGTGCAACACCGAGAGAGAGCTAAAAATGCGGTGGACTTGGGCCCTTGGGAAGAGAGGGAAAATGGTAAGGAAAGACTACAGGAAGAGGAAAGGAGGAAAGCGAGCGGCCTCAGCGACTTATCTGCGTACCATAGCTCTAATGCGCGAGGCTGTGCCATGCTTCACGCCACTTCATGCATGGCGCCCTGGCGCTGCAGCCTCTCGCGACCTTCGACACCTTCTTGGAATCCTATATCAATGACAATGAAATTTACGTAGAGGAAAGTAATACATTCAAGAGTGAGAAGGTGCAGCAGCGGGCAGTGATGAGAGACGCGACCAAGGGGACGTGAACTTCAATGTTGAAGGACGCAAGAAGCTCGGACCACATATCGGGGCATGGCAATGGCATTTCTATCACACTCAGCAATTCGCCCATCATATAGACATATCCATGCTTTCATCCCCGTTCTATAGATCTCCTCTCACCACCCCGGGTTCGGCGCCCCTCCATACCCCTGCCCCGCCTGCGCATGATGACTCCCAGCCCCCGGGAACCCAGAGTGCCCTTGATCGTGCTGACTCCCCGCCCCGGGGTAGCCTCCGCTCTGCTGTGGTGGCGGCTGCTGCACATATCCGCCCTGCTGTCCGCCATAGCCACCTTGCTGCTGTGGAGGCCCACCGTAGCCGCCTTGCGGTTGCCCATACTGACCACCTTGATCGTACCCGCCGTAGCCTTGCCCTTGCGGAGCGGGAGGTGGGTATTGGCCGTGCTGAGGGTTGAAAGCTTGATAGCCGCCTTGCTGTTGCTGGGGAGGCTGATTGTATTGATCGTAGTTTGGCGTGTGGGATTGGTATTGGTCGTGCGGAGGCTGGTGTGCCGAGCCATAGGCGCCTGGTGTGGGGTTTGGAGAGGGCTGACCGTAGGGAGCTGATTGGCCGTAGGGTTGTTGTTGTGGTGTACCGTAGGATTGCTGATGTTGGAGTTGTTGATGTTGTGGTTGCTGGTGCTGAGGCTGGGAGCTGTAGCTCGAGTCGTGGTGTGGTGTAGGAGCGCCGTAGGACTGCTGCCCGCTCGGTGCATTGTACTGGCCAGACTGAGCTTGGTAGCTCTGCTGGTAAGACGTTGGCGGTGCAGTCCCAGTGTACGTCCCGCTCGAGTTGCCGTTCGAAGAGTACCCGTAGCCCCCAGAAGGTGGCTTGTTGTGGCCGCCCAGCAGACCGCCGGCAAGCGAGCCGATGAGGCCACCGCCGCTACCGCCACTGCTACTGTGCGATTGACTCTGCCCGTAGCTCTGGCTTTGCCCGTAGCTCTGACTCTGCCCATGACCTTGCTGTTGCTGCGGCTTGCTCCCACCACCCAGGAACGACTGTGCGATCCCACCAAGTCCAGAGGATGAGCTACTGCCGCCATGCCCGCTATTGCTGCCTCCACCCAGAAACTGCGAAGCCAATCCACCAACAAGGCCACCCTGCGACTGCGATCCAGATTGCTTGCCCATAGCCATGTTCATGAGCGAGCCCTGGTACCTCTCCGTCAGCGAAGCCGTACACACACTTCACTTCACTTCAAAGCGAACTCACCCCCAGACTCCTGTCCGACTCCCCCGCACCTCCAGGCCCACCTTGCCCATTCTGATCCGGCGTCCCATACGGATTCGACATCACCGGCGCAGGCGTACTTCCAGGCGTAGGGACTTGCGGTGCAGCAGTGGTAGGCGTGTCCCAGGTGGATTCGCCGGTGCTGATTTGAACGTAGTAGTACTTCTCCGATCTTTGCCACCAGAATGTCAGTAAGTCGTTCAATGACAGAGCGTTGGGTGTCAAGATAGATCATGGATGCTCCGAGGCGCAGTCAAACACCGATCGTCACTCACTTGGCGTCCCACTGCGCGATCCTTTACATTCACATCGTCAGTGCCAAGCCCGTTGATCTTTGCATAATCGCAAGTGCGATGAAGAGGTAGGACTGCGAACGCACCAGCCGGGTGGTAGATTGGGAGGGGAGAAGCTGGGCCCAGCGTCGGGCGTTTCTGGCGCTTCCATAAAAGTGCAAGGTGCTGCGGGAGGTAGTGGTTTCAGAAGAGACCAATTCAAGCAAATCGCAGCGCACTTCGCGAAAGGTAAGATAGTGAAGGGGAGGAGCTACGAAGTACGACAAACAAAACTCATTCGTCCAGAAAGTGCTCGGCAATGCGAACGATTGCATCCGAGACACGCAGCACTGCTCTATCGCTGACACAGAGCGTGCATGATGGCGCCAGCTGTCTGTGGCTGTGTAGACCGGCTATCTAGACGCGAGAGTTACGCGCAAGGATCAGAAAAGCTTCCCACATCCGGGAGGAAAACGAAGCTACACGGGTAGCATACTCAAGTAACATCCCACAATGGCATTCTGACAATCATGCTCCATGTACCGTGAAGCCTAGTCCATGCCCAGCTAGACTAGCACCTCTGCGCCTACGCCTGTCTCCCACCATCTGCGCCTCTCCTTTTCCAGCACATCAGGCATCTAATACTCAGCCTCAGCACCCTCATCACCCTCAGTAGAATCCGCAGCAACCTCTTCGTAGTCACGCTCCAGCGCAGCAAGATCCTCACGAGCCTCGGAGAACTCGCCCTCCTCCATACCCTCACCCACATACCAGTGCACGAACGCGCGCTTGCTGTACATGAGATCGAACTTGTGAGACAGCGCAGACCACGCCTCAGCAATAGCAGTGGTGTTGCTCAACATGCACACAGCACGGTTGACCTTGGCGAGATCGCCGTTGGGCACCATCATGGGTGGCTGGTAGCAGATACCGAGCTTGAAGCCGGTCGGGCACCAGTCGACGAACTGGATGGTGCGCTTGGTCTTGAGGGTGGCGACAGCGGCGTGGGTGTCCTTGGGGACGACGTCTCCGCGGTAGAGAAGGCAGGTAGCCATGTACTTGCCGTTGCGTGGGTCGCACTTCACCATCTGGTTGTTGGGCTCGAAGCACGCCATCGAGATTTCCTGCACGCTGTTGGCCTCGTGGGCGGCCTTGGCGGCGGAGACGATCGGGGCGTAGGCAACGAGAGGGAAGTGGATGCGTGGGTAGGGGACGAGGTTGGTCTGGAACTCGTTGAGATCGACGTTGAGGGAGCCGTCGAAGCGGAGGGATGCGGTGATGGAGGAGACGACTTTGGGTTTTGTCAGTAGGCTGTCTTGAGTTGCTAAGGGTGCAATTGCAACACATACCCTGCGCGATCAGGCGGTTCAAGTTCTCGTAGTTGGGGCGCTCAATGCCCAAGTTGCGACGGCAGATGTCGTAGATGGCCTCGTTGTCGACCATGAAGGAGCAGTCACTGTGCTCGAGAGTGGTGTGGGTTGTGAGGATGGAGTTGTACGGCTCCACCACCGAGGTGGCGACCTGAGGTGCCGGGTACACGCAGAACTCAAGCTTGCACTTCTTGCCGTAGTCGACTGACAGACGCTCCATAAGTAGCGCACCGAAGCCAGAACCAGTTCCTCCACCGAAGCTGTGGAAGACAAGGAAACCTTGCAGACCCGAGCAGTTGTCTGCGACATGGCGCACCTTGTCAAGGACTTGGTCGATCAGCTCCTTGCCGACTGTGTAGTGTCCACGTGCGTAATTGTTCGAGGCATCCTCCTTGCCTGTGATCATCTGCTCGGGGTGGAAGAGGGATCGGTAGGTGCCGGTGCGGACCTCGTCGACAACGTTGGGCTCGAGATCGCAGTAGATCGTGCGTGGCACGTACTTGCCGTTGCCTGTACTGTATGTTAGTGCCTGTAGTGGTGCTCTCTACAGATCTATGTTGTCGTACCGGTCTCGGAGAAGAAGGTCGAGAATCCTTGGTCGGTATCATTGGCCTTGCGCTCCTCAGTGAGGAAGCCGTCGGGCTGTGTACATGTCAGTAGATGAAGCGATCCTCGATTTGCCATTCCGCTTACCTGAATGCCATGCTCGAGGCAATACAGCTATTTCCCGATCATGTCAGTATGTTTGTACTCAGGCACCCACATTCCGACCACAGCCAAACTCCATCTTCACTATTCGGGCCTCCGGACTCTTCTGACTGACCTCCCAGCAGCTGTTGGCGATCTGGCATCCGGCTTGGCCGACTATACACGAAGGATGTCAGTTATTGTTCGCTTCGTCGAGAGTTCCCTGATCTGGCGGTCAGGACGCGTTAGGACTGAGGCGTACCGTTCAATGAGATGACTTCGCGCATCTTTACGTGTGGTGGGGGACGACGAGGGTAGAAAGGTGATAAGGGAGGTCGCCGGCGCGGTGGTGAGGAGGAGGCAGGCGGAGATGTCGAGGCGTTGCCGGACTTCGTGGTTGAGGGCGACGCGGATTGTCTCCTGGTGTTCTTGTGGTGGGGCAGGATCAACACAGCGGCTCTACCCGCTCGAACTTCTTTTGCTTGGCAGGAATTCCACCTCTCATTCGCTATGCTTCATGCTGCCTTCTCCACCACGACCAGAAGTGTGTCGTTCTGTGATATCGTGCTCTGATATCGTTGTAGAGGGCATTAGCGGTTGGGCCTCTACGGATTACGGGAGTTGAACTACATGAAGTGACCCATGCTACCACGAGCTTCGGCCAGAGGGACACGCTTCTCACAATGAAGCTGCTAGGCTGTATTGCTCTTGTGTTTGCCTGGGCCGTGACTGCACTCGCAAACACCGAAAAAGTCATATTCATCGCTCCATCCTCTATTGGACTCTCAGATGACAGCCTCAGTCTTGCCGCTCTTCAGCTAAGCACCATCACGCCCGAGAAGCGGACAATTAGGACGAACATCAAGGTCGACTTCCCAACGCCAGAGTCACCTGACGGCTTGAGCCATTGGTATCTTCTTCGCACGCTAAACGCAGGTCAGCGATACGAACTGCGCGTTTGCTGGGCTGCAGTGGTCAGTGTGAATGTTGCGGGAAGAGTATTGTGGCGAGACTGACGAATCACTAGCAACCTACAGCCTTCCAAATCGATACGTATGAGGTAGCAGAAGTCTTTGACACGCCACATTTGATACAGAAACTCGCTCTCTACGCCGAGCGAGCAGATCGACGGACACAGAACACTACGATTACCTCAACACGAGACGGCAAAGAGTCCTTACTTTTCCTCCACGTGCAGGCAGCTGCAGACTACTTCACCACCAACAAGACTCGAATGCTGGATCCGCCTTTTGTTGACATTGATCTCATACTGGACCCGTACCTCTGGAACGTCTTCCCACAGTCACTCGGACCCACAGCAGTCTATATCTTGGTGCTTGCCTTTGGAGGCTGGTTCGTGTCGGGGAGAGTCTGGCGTCACTTTGTCTCTTCGGAACCCATCAAAGATCGTCGTGACTGAACAGGATCTCAGTGTTGTCACTAGTGTCTTTCTGCAATTATGGAGCCGCCGGACGACACAACCAGCGACGATGCACAGCCCATCGGCAACGCCGCGACACCCAGCAATAGTAGTACAGCTACACTGACCACGGTCCCGCCCCGACATCCATTTTACGCCATGCCATCGGAACTGATTTTTGACATCGTTGATCTTCTTCCGCCAGAAGCATTCATCAACTTAGCTTTCGCCAACTACCCCTTACTCTCGGCAAACGGACTCGCTCCCGCACTGTCAAGACCAAGAGTAGCCTACATCACCACGAACACGAGGCTACCTGCACTGTTCCCACTGATCAGGATGCCGGCAGAGATCACCTTGCAGATCATGCGACATCTCAGGCCTCTGGACGTCATGCGTTTCGTGGTCGCGAACTATCAAGACCTAGCACGTCAAGGGATAGCTCCGCCAATGACTGCAGAGATGATCGC
Source organism: Cryoendolithus antarcticus (assembly GCA_002077065.1). Taxonomy (NCBI): domain Eukaryota; kingdom Fungi; phylum Ascomycota; class Dothideomycetes; order Cladosporiales; family Cladosporiaceae; genus Cryoendolithus; species Cryoendolithus antarcticus. The sequence continues at coordinate 427,086 of NAJO01000037.1, read as the reverse complement.
GCAGCTCAGGATAGCAGTCGGCATAAGACGTGGACTTGGCTGAGGTCGCGTACTTGCTGTTCCAGGTCTGGTTTGACTCTCAGGGGACAAAGTGAGGTCAACTGCAGTAACGGACTTGTGGACACTAGCGTACATCACAGTACCGATTATTGGAGACGGATGCCTTGAACCGGTGAAGGTCCATTCGGAGCGAATTCGCGATCGGGATATTGAGCTGCTCAGCCGTCGCCAAGCTCTCATAACGAGGGCATGAGATTTCCGCCCCCTCAGAACACCATCTACCTCTCCGACTTCGAATATATCGGTAGCCCATTCTGCGACGCGTATAATTCGGTTGAACACTGTGATGAGATCTCGTTGCGCTGATTGACGTCGCAGGGCTTCACTGGCATGATGCATGTTCAACCGAAACGCTTTCAGTGTGAAGCTTCCAGGCCAACCCACCCCCAGAGGCTTTCACCGTTGGCCCCAACGACCGCGCGGTCACTCCACTCACCCATAGCTGGCATCTATACAGCTGCATCGTGACCGCCGCATTGCGCCTCCTGTCAGCTGTACGGCGCCCGCGTGTCGCTATAGAACTGCACCGCAAGTAGCCGCGCTTTCGCACCGTAAACACTACACACTTCATCAGACTGAGACCAACTTTACGGCTGCAGGCACATTGACGATGGATTGGTCGCGCAGTACACGTCGAGTACATTGTTCACGGCAACTACGTTGCGTATAAAAGCTGCTGTGCGACAACGTACACGAACGGTCACTAGTACCACATCCCCCTCAAGACTTCCACTTCGCCATCGTCGCAAAGTTATCAGCCATCGATGGAGACCCAGCTGCATGAGAATACACCGCAAGACCCGGAGCACGAGAGTACAGACGCCCTCCTTGACGCGAACGCCAGCAGCGATGCTTCTGACCCACCTGATTACACCTCAGAAATTCGACCACCAGCTTATACTGCCCTGTACTGCCGCACCTACACCTCGCCACATCTGCTCGTACCAGCGCAGCAATTCCAGTACGAAGACACATTTTTCACGCATGTGAAAATCATCTTCCCAGAGTGGAGTCGCATGCTCGTCCCGCCGCGCACGATACATCTCGGTCCTGCGTTCATGACGAGTATCGAGCCCGTGAGACTGTCGTACAAATGCACCTTCGATGCCTTGCAGCTCGTGCTTAAAGCGGAGTTGGAGAAGCGCGAGATCTCCACGATGGTCGCCAGGGGCTATCACCTGGTTGGCCGGATCAAGACGGTGGTGAAACAGCGGCGGAGAAAATCGGGTTGGAGAGACAGGCTTGGGAGGAGGCTCGCTGAGCCTGATGTAGAAGTTGCGGTCGAAGTGCTTGTCCGAGAAGACAACTGGGCCAGAGTCTTGGAGGGTCTATCGACTCAGGAGATCCGCGGTCTCGAGCTGACGGTTTGGACTGAGGTGATGCCGCGGGAGTGGGGAATCAGGGGGATCTGGGCTTAGGTGGTAGATCACCTCCGATGAGCACGAACGTAGCAGTCCATAGCATTGTCCTTCAATTCTGCCAAATCTGCTCGGACTTCATCCATTGCGTCCCCGCCATCTTCCTTCCACTCTCCCCCTTCCTCCAACCAACCCCCTACTCACAACCGGACTACTTCCCACCCCTCCTCCACTCTCCAACAGCGAACTCCCCAGATCCAAACTCCCCGGACTCCTCGGCAGCGTCTCCCCTCCAACCTGCGCTCGGATCCTCTCCTGCAGACCTCCATGTATAGGTGTCTGGAGTCCACCCCCCAGCGCAGGCGTGTGCACTCCGCCTAGTGAAGGTACCTGCTGGCGGCGCGCGGATCGCCGTGCACTCTGCTGAGCGAACGAGTTCTGCAGCGAAGACTCGTCAGAGGAATCCTCAACCTCCGTGTCAGTGTGCTGGTAGCTCCCCGCATCAGGCACATCGTCATCTAGATCCCTCTCTCCCACATCCTCGCCCCCGTCTTCGTCTAGTAGTAAGCCGAGCTCCGCCTCCTCGTCTACGACGCCCATGAGCTCAGCCTCCTCCATAGCAGTATACACTCTGATCTCCTCCTCGGGCTCCTCAGCTTCGGGATCCGCGGCGCTGAGCATCGACCCACCGGTGAAAGCTTCGGATTCGTCGAATTCGGTCGTATCACCCATCTCTGCCTCCTCGGCATCAGGCACCTCGGCATCGAGATCCCTCTCTCCTTCTCCCCCTTCCTCCCCTGCAGCTCCTTCCTGTCTAGCGGCAGCCAATTCCCCCGCTTGCTGCTCCGCCGCCAAATCAGCCATATTCCGCTCCTGCCTCTCTAGCTCCTCTTGCTCTCTTCTCTCAATCTCCTCTTCATGCATGGCTTGCAGCGTCTTAGGGATGCCTGGCGGACGGATCCAGTAGGCGCCGAAGTTTCTGATGGCTTTTTTGCGCGCTGCGAGGGAGGCTTCGTCGGCTGTGAGGAGGGCTAGGGCGGTTGGTTCTTTCGGGCGGGAGGAGCTGGAGGAGTTGCTGGGGCGATTCTGACGGGCATGGTGGGTTGTGGAGGATTGGGGGGCGGAGGGTGGTGGGGAGGTGGAGCGAGGGAAGAGGAGGGGGAGGCCTGGGGTTGGGAGGTCGGGAGGGGGGAGGAGGGGGAGGGAGAGCATTGTGGCGGGATAGGATTGTGAGGGAAGGTTTGGTGCGTAGGTGGACGTTAGAGGAGGGGGTGAGAATTCAAGAGGATACGCCGCTCTGCAGCTTACCAGATGAAGTACTCGAGAGAGGCTTACTTTGGAGCTGTCGAAGTGATGGCTGCTGCACTAGCGACGGTGTCACGATGGAGTGGGCTACCAGCTACATGTATGTCAATTAACACGCGTCGAATAGCTATCAAACGCGTCAACACCCTGCATATCGTTGCTGACGGCCTCGTCCATGTTCATCTACTACGTCAATATGTCACCAGCATGACCTTAACACCCCGTCCGCTGAGCCGACACATTCAGATTCTCTCTCTTCTCCGTTCGCCAGCCCCATCAGAGCCAACGCATCGGTGAAAAGCATTCTGGTGACAATCAAAAATTGCACGACTGAGGTACCCGCAGGCAACTCATAGCAATCCCTCACCGCGCTGTGCAATGCAGGAGGTCTCGCTAAGTTCAAGGCAATGGTGAGCGCCACGAACTCTCGCAAGGTAAGTATGAGAGAAGGAACAAAATAGATCGAGAGAGAAAGCTGGAAGATGATTCTCTGAGAACGGGTGCGGGTAAGCTAAGTTTTGGCGTGCTCAATTGTCAGCCTGGTAAGAATCACGTGCAGGTGGGAAAGATCGAGTGAGTTGAGAAGGGAGAGGGTGATCGAGTTTGGAGGTGGGAAGGTCGCAGGAAATGGTCCTGCCAACTGGGGAACAATGAAACGGAATATGAGGGCCTCATTAGCAATTCTGTGGGAAGAAGGGCTTAAATGATCTGTAGACCGCTCCTAGATTTTATTCGTATACATCAACACATATCTTCATACATTCATAGCCCTATCCCCACCCTTCCCTCTCCTTCAACACCACTCAATACCCCCCCGCACTCGCCTTGACCCTATACTCCTCAAACGTCCTCGCGGCCCCACCCTCACTATTATGCCTTGCCCGTCCCTCCCACTCACTTTCCCCTCGTTCCTTGGCCTGCCGTCTCTCCCACTCCTCTTCCTCCTCCGCCACAACCCTCGCCACTTCCCCCTGCTGTCCGCGACCGAAGTAAATCGCGCCAGCCTTCTTCAGCGCCACAGCCTCAGTAACGACTACATAGCGGATCCCCGAGCCAGGCGCTTCGAACATCGGCTCGGCGAGGAGGCGTTCCATGACTGTGCGAAGCGCGCGGGCACCTGTGCCCATTTTGGAGGCACTGGAGGCGATGGCGTGGAGGGCTGAGGTTGTGACCCGTAGCTCGATACTGCTTAGGTGGAACAATTGCTCATACTGCTTCAAAAGCGAATTCCTCGGCTCCGTGAGAACTTTCACCAGCGCTGCGGTGTCCAAGCTGCTCAGCGCGACGGAAAGCGGGATGCGTCCGACGAGCTCGGGGATGAGGCCGAAAGATTGCAAGTCTTGAGGCTGCACGAGGTCGAGAGTGTTGAATGTCCGTTTTACTGGCTTACCTGTTGCAGGGTCTGCGGATTGGGAAGAAGGCGGTGTGTAGTAGGGAAGATGCGTTTCGAAGAGCTCGTCTTCGCCTTCCAGGATCGTTTCGTGGTGAGATGAGGTGGAAGAGGAAGGACGGGAGCGGATCGACGCCCCGAACCCCATCGAGCCTTTGCTCACGCGGTCAAGGATCACTTTGTGCAGGCCGTTGAACGCGCCGGCGCAGATGAAGAGGATGTTATCCGTTTTGACGTTGTAGACTTCGCCTTTCTGCGGAGCGGTGGAGGAGTTACTTGATTGTGAAATGTTGCCGGGGGAGAGGGGGCTGTTCGTCGGACCATAGCCTTGACTGCTTGATTTGCTGCTGTTGCTTGCGGGTCCACCGCTGTTGCGTTCCTGCTTCGCTTGGATCTGTAATGTCGTCCCCTCTATGATCTTCAGCAAAGCCTGCTGTACTCCCTCGCCACTGACGTCTTTACCGTGGCTCACTTTGGCTGTGGCGATCTTATCGATTTCATCGAGACAGATGATGCCGCGTTCTGCCTTCGCAACATCGTAATTTGCCGTGGCTAGGAGCCGTTGCACGCACACTTCGGCGTCTTCGCCTATGTAGCCGGCTTGCGTGAAGGGCGTGCAATCTGACATGCTGAAAGGCACTTCTAGCACTCTTGCCAGAGTCTTAGCCATCAAAGTCTTGCCCACGCCGGAAGGCCCGAGTAACAAGACATTACTCTTCTCTATAGTCAAGGGGCTGTGATCCAATATCGGCGGTGGCGGCTGCGGTCTCGCTTCCTCCCTTGGATATTGCTGCTGCGATTGCTGACCCCTCTGCTCCGCCCCCGCCCAAGCACTAAACGTCACCGTCGCCTGCTGTCCAGGGAACTCATCTTGATCCCCGCCTCTAGTCAGCGAAGGCACCACAATCCCGCGCTTCAACTCCACTTCCCTACCTTCAACCGGATGCCGATGCATATGACTCCGCCTCTCCTCTTGAGCAGCCCGCTCCTCGTCTTCCTCATCTCGCCGTTGCAGTTCCTGGATTCGTTGGTAGTGGTTGTAGACTGCTGTTGCGAGAGTGCGTTTAGCACGTTCCTGCCCGACAACGAATTGGTCTAGATGTGCGGCGAGAAGTTTGGGGGTTATGCGCGGGGCGCCGATGTTTGAGGCGTCGCGGAGAGGGCCTTCGGTGGGAGCGGCGGGGTCGTAGTAGCCGGTGAAGCCGTGGGAGGTGAAGTCGCTGCGGCGATAATTGTCCTGGTCATGGTGGCGAGTAGAAGTGGTGAGACGTCGCCGTGGGCGATGGAACAATGAGTAAAGGCCAACGTAGGTCAGGCGAGCTTGCGGGGAGAAGCTGGTCGTGAGAGTCGCCATGCTGAGGATTGAATGGTATAAGCTAGTCTGGCATCGTGAGCTTAGCGCCTAAGGAGTCTCCAATGATCTCCAAAGCCGAGCTGATGGCATACAATGCTGCTGTCTACATCACATTCACTTACATGAATCGCACCTTCCCCGCCTCATATCGAAGACCCACCTACGATCCCGATCGGGCAAGAAAGCAGAGGACTCAGCGCTCGGGCCCCTGCATTGTTGTTTCGTGTACGACGGCGCCATCAACCTTTGGGAGGCGCGTCGGAGGTGCAGGTATCCTACCGCTTCATCACGCGCGTCCTACGACAGACACCATGGAGAGTATTACGAAGGCCTACACGTCCGCCGAGGACTGTAGCGAAGATCAATGCCAGTCGAGTCGGGCCTTTGATATGCGGAGTGAGACCCCTCCAGGATTGTCGCTGAACCCAATGCATGGAGCTTCCCCAGCGCGATGTCATATCTGCCCCACCAAACATTTCCGTCTAGTAGAGGGCGATCAAGTGTTTGCTGTGTATATACCTGGTCGGCTCACGGTAGGGACCCAGTCTGAAGGATCATTCAGTCTTCCGCTCTTTCTAGTCCTGCTTGACCAACCTTTTCCGCCTGGCTTGTGCGAACGTACACGCTGACTGCAGTAAACGAGCACCGCAAACATGGACAAGCTTAACCAGTCCTCAGACAACAGCGTCCAGTCCGCGCCCTCGGACAACAAAGTCGCCAACGATGGCACTGGTCAGTAAGACCACATTATTGATGGAGAAAGCAGTCACTGACAACCCACAGGCGTCGTCCAACTTGACGGATACCTCGAACCCTTCAAGCCACAATTGCGATCACGCTTCTCGAAAGCACAGAAATGGATCAACGACATCGACAACAGCGAAGGTGGCCTGGAGAAGTTCTCACGCGGCTATGAGCGCTATGGCTTCAATATCGCCTCCGACGGCACCATCACATACCGCGAATGGGCGCCCAATGCCATGCGAGCATACCTCATCGGCGACTTCAACGGCTGGAACCGCGACAGCCATGAGATGAAGAGAGATGACTTCGGCGTATGGGAGATCGTACTGCCACCTCACAACGGCCAACCAGCAATCGCACACGACAGCAAAGTCAAGATCAGCATGGTGGTGCCGAATGATGGGCAAAGAGCAGAGAGGATCCCCGTCTGGATCAAGCGTGTGACACAAGACCTGAACATCAGCCCCATCTACGACGCACGATTCTGGAACCCACCACAGAAGTACAAGTTCAAGAATCCTCGTCCACCCAAGCCCGCCAGCGCCCGAATTTACGAAGCCCACGTCGGTATCAGCAGCCCAGACCCTAAAGTCGCAACTTACAGTGAATTTACCAAGAATGTCCTCCCCCGAATCAAGCACCTCGGCTACAACACCATCCAGCTCATGGCCATCATGGAGCACGCCTACTACGCCTCCTTCGGCTACCAAATTAACTCCTTCTTTGCCGCCTCCAGCCGCTACGGCTTCCCCGACGAGCTCAAAGAGCTCATAGACACTGCCCACGGCCTCGGTATCACAGTGCTGCTGGATGTGGTGCACTCCCACGCCAGCAAGAACGTCCACGACGGCCTGAACTACTTCGATAACTCCGATCACCTGTACTTTCACGAAGGCGCGCGCGGGAGACACGAGCTCTGGGACTCCCGACTATTCAACTACGGCAACCACGAGGTTCTCCGTTTCCTGCTCTCCAACCTGCGCTTCTGGATGGAAGAATACAACTTCGACGGTTTCCGCTTCGACGGCGTCACCTCCATGCTCTACACCCATCACGGCATCGGCACAGGCTTTTCAGGAGGCTACCACGAGTACTACGGCCCGGATGTCGACGAAGACGGCGTTGTGTACCTCATGATCGCCAACGAGATGCTGCATAATTTGTACCCCTCCTGCATCACCATCGCGGAGGACGTCTCGGGTATGCCCGCGCTCTGTGTAGCGCTCAGTTTGGGTGGAATAGGATTCGACTACAGACTAGCCATGGCGATTCCGGATCTGTACATCAAGTGGCTGAAGGAGAAGCAGGATATCGACTGGGACATGGGCGCTCTTTGCCACACCTTGACGAATCGCAGACACGGCGAGAAAACTATTGCGTACGCTGAGTCCCATGACCAGGCGCTTGTGGGCGACAAGACGCTGCTGTTCTGGCTGTGCGACGCGCAGATGTACACTAACATGTCGACGCTCTCGGAATTTACACCCGTCATTGAACGCGGCATGGCGCTGCATAAGATGATCCGACTCATCACGCACGCTCTCGGTGGCGAGGGGTACCTAAATTTCGAGGGCAATGAGTTCGGACACCCGGAGTGGCTGGACTTTCCGCGAGAAGGCAATGGGAATAGTTTCCACTACGCTCGTCGACAGTTCAATCTCCCCGACGACTCGCTACTGCGGTACAAGTTCCTCAACGAGTTCGACAGCAAGATGCAGTGGACGGAGGAGAAGTACGGATGGCTGCACAGCCCGCAGGCCTACATCTCACTCAAGAACGAGAGCGACAAAGTCATTGTGTTTGAGCGTGCGGGGTTGCTGTGGATTTTCAATTTCCATCCTAGCAGCTCTTTCACGGATTACAGGGTCGGTGTTGAGCAGGCTGGGACTTACAAAATCGTGCTGAATTCTGATGATCCGGAGTTCGGGGGATTGGGCAGGGTTAAGAATGATGGAAGGTTCTTCACGACGGACTTCAAGTGGAATGAGAGGAAGAATTTCGTGCAGGTTTATATACCTACGCGGACGGCGATCGTGAGTAGCCTGGTGACGAGGTGTAACAGAACTGGATTGCTGACTTGCGAATAGGTACTCGCGCTCGAACAGACCATTTGAAAAGCTGAAAAGCCCTTGTTATGGGATATCGACGGATTGGAGAGGTAGCGGACGCCGGGGATCGCCAGACTGTCACAAAGCTTTCGCTGGAAGCGAATTTGGCGCTTTCGGAGTCGGATGGAGGTGCACTGCACACATGCCAAAGAGTCTAAAAAGCGACATAAGCAACGTGCTACCACTGACGCAGGGCGGAAGCGACTCACCTAGATAGATTTAACTCCCACCCGCTTCGATCTCATCACCATCTCCATCTCACCATCAATCTTCCTTCGATCAATTCGCACGATGCAGCAAGCACCTGTGCCCCCGATCGATACGGTGAGCTTTCTAGGGATTGCAGATCCTAGGTCCTCGCATCTGCTTCTCCTTCTTCCCTGTGTACTCATGATTCCCTTCCCTTTCCTCTTAGCAAGTCCGATGTCCTGTCCAGCAGCGCCAACACCACTAGCTAGACGGACATCCTCGGTCTACAGCCAGGACGTCGACGGCACGACGATTGAACCCCGGCGGGCGACGGACCCACACCGGCTATCAACGCTGCATCTCCCTGTCTCTCACAGCGCTACGTCAGTCGAGGACTCGGATAATGTTGCACTGAGATCATCCCCTTCTGACCCTCCTTCAGCACTTGATCCTCACCCAGGCACCCGGGTCCCTACGCCTGACGACCTACCGCCGGCTTCGCCTATTGCGAGAGCCGGGAACCCCACACCTTCGCCGACTCGAAGCAGTACTACGGAGTCGTTTCCGCATTTCTTCCATCCACATCCCCCTGAATTTGCATGGCGGCCTCTTGAGCCCGAGCCTGAAAGACCGAGCCGGGTCCAGAGGTTGAAGGGGTGGCTACGACGGGTGTTGAGGCGGGACTTTCGCACGGGTGAGCGACGGAAGAATGAAGATCGGACGACTGAGCGGCGGATGAGACCGAGAGCACGAGGCAGAAGGGTAGGGAAAGAGGAGGGGTATGTGCCGACGGGGCGGCGGGAGTTGGGGGCACGGGGATTGGGGATTAGGGGTCTGGGGAGGCAGGGAACGGGGTAGCGGAGGGATCAGATTGGAGGCGGAGAAGGATATGGCACACGAGGTGAAGGTACTGAGACGGCGGGGAAGTCAATTGGACGTCGATGTTGCGTTCTGTGAGCAACGGACTAATCTGAGTTTTGGTCGCGGCGATGGTCACGAGGAATAGCGATCGGGTTATCTGCGGATCAGAGTGCCTTACTGATACAGCATGTCCTATGTGTCCGCGTTCAAGTCGATTACTCTCGGAAGTGTGACAAGGACCTCGATGTCGTTTGTAGCGATGAGCGCATGTCCGACCACGGAACATGTTCCACAGCATATCTGTACGACTGCACAGACAGGTCTCCGGTAAGTGGCTACCAGGCTGACGGGGAGTGTAGCAAACATCGACATTCGAACATTGCGAACTTGCCTCGTTACGGGACCTCAAGCTACTCGAGTGGAGCGACTCGTGCAAAGCTTGTCAAGTGAGTAAAGTTCCGCAGTCACCATGTAGCTACGCCCATTCTGCCACGTCGGAGCTGAGCTCCTTTCGTACCAGAACTCATCAAGTTGTGGCTTGCGCATCACATTCAATTCGTACGGCCAAGCCGTCACCAGCTCACAGGGCTGACTGCATAGCCTTGTGCGCCACACTTTCGGACCATGCATGTGAGATCTAGAAGGAAGAGGCCTACAGGATCTGGGCGCTTGACGAGGTACAATGCATTGTGTAGGCAGGTCTGGGCTTGTCTGAGCTACAGTGCACGCGGCTGCTGACAGCTGACGGGCGGCTGTGTATCGTTGAATAGGTCGTTTTACCTCGTTGACTGGACACCATGGGGCGGTTCACTGCCAGCAAAGTGCGGTGATGGAGGGTTGTGGCTGCTGTGGGATGGTGAATGGGGAAAAGGAGGGAGTATATATCAGGCTCGCGCCATAGCATGACAATGAGATGTTTGTGCACTTGATGAGCATACTTACACTGTCCCTGGAGCAAGTCAATAGTAGCGCATCAACACTTTAGCCATCTTGATACCAAGTCGAGCGCAGCATACCAGATCGTCCACATCTGACATCTCCGACATGGAGGTCACACCCTCAGCATTGCGAGACCTACCGCCTGCGTACGCAGCAACACCAACATCCACCACCATCAGGGTGAATCTGAGGCAGTCTGCAAGTCTATCAGACCCGCCCAATACCCTACACCTGTCATCTCGCTGGGCTCGCCTACTCGGCACAGCCGTGTCGCGCGAGTGGCTACACTCGAGCGGCATCCGAGCATACATGCTCGTACCCATCACACCGACCATGAGCTTCGACGACTTCGACAAGGCAATCACTCAGCGATTCCGAGACGGTGCTCACGGAGAACCGCTCCGATGGCTGAGCTGGGTATACGTCCTTCGAGGGAGATGGCTTGGCCAGGGCAGCAAGGAAGAGAGAGTTCTCCTCGACCGATCGAACTGGGAGAACGCGAAGGTGGCGATGCATTCGATGCTGGACGTTCGGGTGGACCTGGTATTCACGTTTTCGCAATCGGAATCAAGGAGACGAGAGGTGGAGCCGCCGAGCTACGAATTGACGTGTCCACAACGGAAGAGCCATCGATCAATAATCCGCTCTGCTTCATTGAAACCGACAGCTACCGCCGAAGAAGCGGTTACCGATCTATCGCTGCCGATGAAGACGTCTTGGACGCGTCGAGCGTGTGAGCTTTGTCCGCTCAAGGGATTGCTCGAGGGCCATCGGTTTCCACTGCAACAAGATCGAATTCACGCAGTGCCATCGAGGATTTGGTCGTCTGAGATGGCGATGAACGATAAGGCGAGGTCAGAGGATCGATAACGATGTATGGAGGAGAGTTCGTTACGTTGTCGCCTACGTGTATTGCTCCCCGCATTCGCTGCGCCACCCCACTGCCCATGTGCGTCACGCGTTTGTGATGTAAGTGAAGTGGCACATATATGGATTCTATAATGTGTAGTAATCCTCATAATGCTCAGAACTTGATTGCAGTAGCTGCTTCGAGTCGATACATAACGCTCTGATCGATTCACTAACATTTCCAGCTGACCCACGGGTTGCCTACGTCCTCCGACATGGCGTCCGCCAGCTCCAACGCCCGTCCAGCGAGCCCACCCTCCCCAAGCGCAAGCTTCTACGCACTCAGCGATGACGAAGAGGGCGACTACAGCACAATCCGGCATGCGAAGTCAGGCAAAGGCGTCAAGCTACTCTACGCTAAGAGCAAAGTCTACGTCCATCCTTCGCCTTCTGCAAAGGATAACATAGCTGGCTACATAGCTATTCTTGAGCAGAAGGGGCCAGCGTTGGCAGATGCCGCGAGGAGACGTGCATCAGCTGCGAGCTCGTCGAGTCGGACTAGTAAAGATGCCACGAGCAGTCGGAGTGATAGTGAAGGATTGCTCGTGGCGTGGCTGCCTGAGAGCGGCATGGGAGAGGCGAAGGAGATATACGCCAAGGTAGAGTTGGCAGACGCCGATGAGCCCAGGAAGCAATCATACCTTGTGCCTCCGCCGCCCGTGACGACGACGCACAGTAGTTCTGTCGGAGCCTACGCATTTGCGGTACCGCTATCTGAGATCTACAGCATAGCCTTCCGGGTGCCCAACTCTGGCTGGTGGCATGGATCGATCGTGATCAATACTCGAGCTGGTGACAGCTTCCCGGCACTGTTCTTCCACGACCCAGAATGTCAGAGCACGACGAACGAGCGGAAGAAGCTGCAGCGGGAGTCGTTCAGCATCAGTAAGGATGGAGGTGGTGTGTACTGGGGCGGCGACGCGATCTTGACGTGGCTCAAGCGGTATGCAGTCATTGAGAGAAGTCATATGGAGCCGAGTGTGTACTTGGTCGATCCGAATGAAGAGGACAAGAAGGCCTTCCTCAGCGGGGCGAAGCCGACGCCTGAGCAACTTCGGAATGTGCTGGAAGGGAAGCATAAGGATGAACCGGGGCAAAAAAAGGATGGTCCGGATCCTGTGACCAAGGCGTTGCGAGAGGCACGGTGGACAGTGCTTGAGAAGCTCAGCCAGGTGACCACCTTCACGCGGAGAACGGCACAAGCTGTGGCTGAGAACAAGAACCTGCCTCCTCAGGTCAGAAGGCTCATGCAGAGTCCTCAGGTACAGACAGTGAGTGATGAGTTCGACTCCGCTCGGTTGTACTTGGCAAGATGGGCCATGAGTATCGCAGAGCAGGCTGAGAAGGAGAAGAGCCAAAGGATATGGACTGCACGAGAGATACTGGAGATGGAGGAATCGGAGCTCGGGTCGTTCGAGATATTAGACACTGAGAGCTTGAGTATGGTCGATCGACGGAAGCCTGTGACTGAGAAGGAATGGAAAGGCTTCTTCAATTCGAGGACGGGTAGACTGGAGAAGACACCTGATGAGGTTAAGGAACGGATCTTCCACGGTGGTCTATCGAAGGATGATGACGTGCGCAAGGAAGCGTGGCTCTTCCTGCTTGGGGTGTACGAGTGGGACTCCACGGCTGACGAGCGCAACGCGAAAATGCGAAGTTTGCGAGACGAGTACATTCGCCTCAAAGGCGCATGGTGGGAGCGGCTTGTCGACGAGACAGGCACATTGCAAGAACGAGAATGGTGGAAGGAGCAACGAATGCGGATCGGTAAGTCCTCTCGCCTCAAGCTCACCATGACGCTCCATCTGACACACCATACTGACCACGCCGTCCGCGCTGTAGAGAAAGACGTCCACCGCACCGACCGCCACATTCCACTCTTCGCCGGCGAAGACATAGCCCATCCGGACCCGGACTCGCCCTTCGCAGAAGCAGGCACGAATGTCCATCTCGAGCAAATGAAAGACCTCCTCCTCACTTACAACGAACATAATCGTGACTTGGGTTATGTGCAAGGAATGTCCGACCTCTTGGCACCTATCTATGCCATCGAGCAAGACGACGCCGTGGCGTTCTGGGGTTTCGTGGGTTTCATGGAACGAATGGAACGGAATTTCCTACGGGATCAGAGTGGAATGCGATTGCAATTGCTGACGCTGGATCATTTGTGTCGGTTCTTGGATCCGAAGCTATATGATCACCTGCAGAAGCTGGATTCGACGAACTTCTTCTTTTTCTTCCGGATGCTGCTCGTGTGGTTCAAGCGGGAGTTCGAGTTCAACGACATTTTGCGGCTCTGGGAGGGGCTGTGGACGGACTACTACTCGGCCAACTTCCATTTGTTCATTGCGATGGCTATACTGGAGAAGCATCGGGATGTCATCTTGGAGCATCTGAAAGGGTTTGATGAGGTGCTGAAGTATGTCAATGAGCTTTCTGGGACAATCGATTTGCAGAGCACGATTGTACGGGCGGAGGCGCTCTATCGGCGGTTTCAGAGGATGGTGGAGGCGATTGATAAGAAGGGCAATTTCCCCAAAGTACCCGCCGTAAGGCAGAGGCTACCACAGCCACCTCCAGCGGGTCCCGCGCTGGCGGCCGGAAAGCCTAGTGCCAGTGCTTCGGGGAGGGAGCGGACGCCGCAAGAGGGCGCTACGAGCAGCGAACCTGTCATCTCGCCAGAGCTGAGGGCCTTGTTGAGTAGAGAGGTGCCGAAGTTGGAGAAGAGAGAGGTGAGGGAGCATGGTGGTGGCGTCGGGAGCTAGTTCTGTTGCATGGGCATGGCGTTAAGGACTAGGTTATATGATGTTACGATCACTGGGTATGAGGGGAGGGTACACGCTGCTCTTGAAAAGGGAAGGGCGAACGCGTGAGGCCGTACGACGCTACGTAGGAAAATTACGCTAGAGGACACGACTTGTACTAGCACTCACTACAGAAAAATGGCCTAGATGGGCGAGTAATACTAATTTCTTGCACCCCTCCGTCACACGAGATTGCAGCCGCGCTGCCAAGTGGTCGCCTCAGGTACAGCTTCACCTTTTCTATCAGACTTCATCAGGAGCACCACTTAACTCCATCGAAAGCTCGACTTTCTGCATCAAGGGTCTAACGTCTCCATTTTCTCCGCACGCAAGCATCGATAGCGTGAAGTCAGTCGATCGAACGCGTTATAGAGGTGCAACTAAATGCATTCGCGATGGACGAGCTCGATGGCGTGCGAGCGAGCTGCGACAGTAGTAAGTAATGAGAAGGTACAGTATACGAGCACACCGATGCTGTTCACTCGGCTATACAGGTCAGATCTCCTCTATTGGTAATTCTCTCATTTATTTCGTTCCCGTTCCTTGCAGACAAGATGTCTAAATCAGAGCGTCACTACACTGACCCGACCGTCTACGCCACCCATCACAAGCAATTCGAAGCGGCAGGCCTACCCTCAGACCAAGCGGGCTGGATTGAGCGCGCACGTCAAGTAGCTGAGATTTTTGCTCAAGATGCTTCGGCGCGAGACATCGAGAACAAAGCTCCACGGGCCGAGATATCGCTGCTGAAGTCTTCCGGGCTGTTGAAAGTGCTTGGTCCGAAGCGCTACGGTGGTGGCGGGGAGGCATGGGACACGGTTTACAAGCTCATTCGTGAAGTAGCAAAGGGCGATGGAAGTTTGGGCATGTTGCTGGGCTATCACTTGCTCTGGTCGACCACAGCGAACGTTGTGGGGACCGAGGAGCAAGCGGATAGTGTGCAGCAGGCGATTGTAAAGAACAACTATGTGAGTGGCCGAGCTCTTCTCAATTGCACAAAGTAACTAACTGATGCCCT
Organism: Cryoendolithus antarcticus; assembly: GCA_002077065.1. Classification (NCBI taxonomy): domain Eukaryota; kingdom Fungi; phylum Ascomycota; class Dothideomycetes; order Cladosporiales; family Cladosporiaceae; genus Cryoendolithus; species Cryoendolithus antarcticus. The sequence goes on along the minus strand of NAJO01000037.1, from coordinate 412,044 downwards.
TCCAGTTCATCGGCGGCGCCGTCAACCCTCGCGACAGCGATCTTAAGATCACCTCCGACGGCGACTCCATCATCTTCAACGGTGCCAAGAACTTCAACACTGGAGGTGTCGTCTTGGACCTCACAGTGCTCGAGGGCGTTCTAGAAGGGACCGAAGACCATATCTTCACCTTTGTCAACACTATTCAGCCTGGTATTACGTTCGCACACAACTGGGATAGTATCGGACTTCGTCTGACCGAGTCCGGCTCAGTCAAGATCAACAATGTGAAAGTTCCCTGGACCGATGCTCTGGGCTGGGACTCGTCGACAAAGCGACCGATCAGCGACATCCTAGGCTCGCCGTTCGCTTCGTTGCTGCTGCCGACTATCCAGCTAGTGTTCTCGAACTTCTATCTGGGCATCGCGCAGGGTGCGCTGGCGGCTGCGACGAAGTATACAGTCAACGGTACTCGACCGTGGCCATACGGTGGCGACAACAAAGACAAAGCGGTCGACGAGTGGTACATTATTGAGCGATATGGGACGTACAGGGCTCATTTACAAGCCGCCGATGCGCTGGCTGATCGCGCTGGCGACGAGGTAGCGAGGCTGTACAGAGATGCTGGACAGCGTGGATCCACGCCGATGGCCGACGTCGATCATCGACCATCGAGCAAAGGCAGCAATCGTCACTCCAACGGCCACGTCAACGGCTCCAAGGGCACTGCGAGCGGCTCCCGCAGTTCCATCACCGCCCAGCGACGTGGCGAAGTCGCCACTCTCGTCGCGAGCGTCAAGGTCGTCACCACAGACACAGGTTTGCTTGTCACGAATGGCATCTTCGAGATGGTGGGTGCAAGAGCAACCGGTAAGAAGTACGGCTTCGATCGCTTCTGGCGTGACATTCGCACGCATTCGCTACACGATCCTGTGGCCTACAAGAAGAGGGAAGTTGGGAGGTATCAACTGCTGGATGAGATTCCGGAACCCACGTGGTATACGTGATGAGGACACGGGTGATCTCGTGGGTTTCCACGAGTGCGTGTGGCGTGCCATCAGAATCTTGGATGTTGGTCTGCCAATCTGAATGCCTTTGTCGGTCAGCAATAATGTTCTCCGCGCACTCAACTCGATCCGCACACTGGATCTTCTTGACAGAACACTGTGTCCTTTGGCGATATATAAAGGGTGTCTTTCCATCAAGGCTCCGTTGGTACTTCTCCTTCATTATCCAGACCGCAGAAGCCATATTTTCAATTCTCATCATCACTACCACAAGCACTAAATATGACTTCATCAATGCCTACCGCGGATCGGAAGACCAGCTGCAAGTTCGATGACCCAAAATCGACCGTCCTAGTCGGGGACATCGCCGACATGGACATGCTCGAAGTCGTCAACAGCAAGACCGCGGGCGTGCGAACACGAGCCATCCGCAAGTCCCGTTTCGACATCCTGTTCGATAGCTCCTACAAGCGCAAGACATGGAGCGAGATCGGAGACTTGAAGATCAGAGACTGGCACATCGTCCTGATTCACACGCTGATCGCACTGGAGCCATATACTGCCCTGTACTTCGCTGGCTGCACAACTTTCTTCCAACTCTACATGACCGTAATGGCAGTAGTACAAATTGGACATCGTAAGTGGTTCCGCTACATTCTATGCGACATAGCTGATCGTCTACTAACACCGTGATCGATGCAGACCGATCTGAGCTGGGGATGACTGAATTCGTCCCCTCCTGGATGGCAATCCTTGCCTTGTGCTATACGTCTGTGAGCGCAGACATCTTCTGGACGTGGATGAAGACCTATATTGGGGTCAAGCCGGCTGCGATAAAGCCGTGGAGCAGCTACAAGGTCATAGGCGCGATGTTTGCGTGTCTGATCCTCGGATGGAGCACTCATAGTCTGTTCTTGTGGGGACATGGCGTTTCGTGGGGACCTCCGAGGTCAGCGTGAGCTGCGGGATGTCTGGCGGTACGTGGAATGGAGAGTTGGTAGACTGCGTGTCATCTGTATTGGAATCTGCTATGCAGCATTTCCGAGGAGGCTCTCTTTCCCTTGCTTATTGCCAATCTTCTCCTGTAGCGCCCTCCCTCTCAGCCCAGCCAGCTCAAACATGACAAGGAATCGACAAACCAGCGCAGAGAGCATGAGTCGCATTGCTATTTGGCCAATAGCATCCTTTGGCACAATGAACAATAGCGCAGAGAACGTTGCCGTCCCGAAAACAAGATGCATGAATCCAAGGAATCCAGCTATGCTGTTCAGCAGAATTCCAGTGCGCATCCTGCGGTCCTGTTCGACATGGGGACGCGTGTTGCGGCTTGGGTGGGCGTGAGAAGCGCATGATGTGATCTCTTGATGTAGGCGTCGGCGTAGTACATTCTCATTTCTGGAGCTTGCGGCCATTGGATCTTGCGCGTAAAGCGGTTTAACATAACCATTGCTGCCGGCTTTGCTGTCAGGTCCCATGTCGTGCATCATAACGCCCTCATCCGATGCAGAGCTGGGCTTGATCTGATGTCCCGTGTCTGTTGCGGTCTGATGCGCATGAAGGGTCAAATGATAGCCTGTGGTGGCAAGAGCATGAATGATAAAGGGTACAAACATCCACACATATACCGGCCAGGTCCGAGTGCAGCCCCAGCTGAGAACCGAGTTGTTCGTAAGTTGAGTAACCAGAGTCAGCGTGTTCAACAGGACCCCAACTGTGAGGACAATTTCGACTATGCCAGTGGTAATCGCAGTTCGCGCAGACCAGGGTCCCAGTATGAGTGGATGTCGAATGTCGCCGCGCGGATGCTCGGTCAAGAGGATGTCGCCAGGATCCTCGTAGCTAAATACGCGAGCCTGAAGTATGGCCGGTGTGGATATTGAGAGTATAGCTGCCAACAGTGGACGGTGTACTCCCAGAACAGCCATCTCCGTCATGCTTGGAGCAACGACAGCGAGGATTGTGGGCAGCAGGCCGAGGACAAGACTGCTCGTACTCAGGTTCGCTTTCGTCCACTCGGACGAGTTCTCAAGTATGCATGAGGCGTGGCTCTGACAAAGCTCATACACAGGATCTGTGTGGGTGTTGATGCCTAGGCCAATGGCAGCTTGCGAAGGGGCCCTGGCATAGGCGTCGCGAAACGCAGCGAGCGAAGCATTGCAGGTTGAGCTCGAGACCTTGCCGAAGTCCTGCTCACTGAGAGTAAACCAGTCTTGGAATCGTAAGGCCATTTCTCTTCGGCAGTGCACACTCTGTCTAGTGGCGGCCGACTCCCAGGTATACGATGCATCTTCGCGGCAGACTCCCTCGAGTTATAAAGCCTTGATATGCGCCACCGTTTGGGGGCTGAAAGCACCCTTAAAAGTCTAGAGAACGTATATGTGGAGACTTGGAGATCACCTACCTGTGGGTGGAAAGCTTGTAGTTTCAGCTCCCAGGAGGACGACTTGCGCACTCGAGAGCAGAAATGCAAGTCGTTGCCATCCTCGGTACGTCAAGGGCAGTTTGAAGTCGAGACGTCAGCAGCCTTGTAGCACCGCTGAACCACATGGCACTGCTCATCATTGTCAGCATCTTGAAACATCCATCGGAGAAATTGCAGGCTGCAGGGATTGGTGTATTTTTACCTTCACTTCTGGCCCCCAATCTCCCCGCCAAGCGCACGGACTACTTCCGGCGAAACAGTCAGCAAACACGTGCAGCACACAAGCACACTCGACGAATTCCTTATCATTCCGATTGCGCCATGTGGGCTGGCGGAGGGTTCGGTACCTGCTGCAGCACCGAATGCTCTGCATCCATGGCGGGACATCATATCGACGCCATTGAGATAGTAAGTACAGTTTGCTGATGAATTTAGTCGAGTTTCTTCCATGTCTTCAGATTATTGTTCTACTCTTTCCTTCTCATGTACAGTCGTCTAGCTAGAGTCCAAGCAGGGCAGTTGTCATCGAGAAGAAACTTCAAGAGAGCCAGCACATTGGGAGGCGATAATTTCGTGCTGGTTTCGGCACATTGGGGTCGCCCCATTAAAGCTCGAACAGCCCGGCGATCAATCCACGGATCACCTCCGACTACGATGGCTTCGACGTTACAGCCTGTTCTACTCTCCAACCGCTGTAATGATTCAAAGAGCCCTTACGTACGACATCATGCGAACGACCCGACTGCATGGCAGCTATGGAGTCCGGACACCCTTGAGCTCGCGAGGACGTCTAACCGCCTGCTGTTGCTTAGCATCGGCTATTCTGCCTGCCATTGGTGTCACGTGATGCAGACTGAGAGCTTCCAAGACGCCGGAGTAGCTAAGCTGTTGAACGAGAAGTTCATTCCGATCAAGGTGGATCGAGAGGAACGGCCGGACATCGATCGCCAGTACATGGACTTTCTACAGGCGACAACAGGTGGCGGAGGATGGCCGCTGAACGTCTTCGTCACGCCAGATCTAGAGCCGATATTTGGAGGAACATACTGGCCAGGGCCAAAGAGTGAGCGCCTCAGACCAGGCGCGGGCTTCGAGGATATCTTGAAGAAAGTGGCTGAAGCGTGGGAAGAGCAAGAGCAGAGCATACGCAACAGTGGTAAGAAGATCGCAGCACAGTTGCGAGACTTCGCAGCAGAGGGCTCGCTAGGTGGGCGACAAGCAGGCGATGTGATAGGTGAGGGCGAGGAGGATAATCTGGAGCTCGATCTGCTCGAGGAGAGCTATCAGCACTACAAGACTCGTTTCGACGAGGAGTACGGAGGATTTGGCGGCGCACCCAAGTTCCCCACGCCCACACATCTCGGTCAGCTACTTCGACTCGGATCATTTGGTACTGAGGTCACGGAGGTCGTGGGAGACGATGAGGTAGAAGACGCGCGGCGAATGGCACTGAAGACGCTCGAGGCGATGTTCAAGGGAGGCATCAAGGATCAGGTGGGACATGGTCTCTCGCGATACTCGGTGAACCGAGAATGGGGTCTTCCACATTTCGAGAAGATGCTGTATGACAATGCCCAACTACTGCCGCTGTATGTGGATGCCTGGAGGATCACGCAAAAGCCAATCTTCCTCGAAGCTGTGAACGATATCGCGACATATCTCAGCTCACCACCGATGGTGTCTGAGCTTGGTGGCATACATGCGAGCGAAGATGCAGACTCGCAGATCTCACACGAGAATCACGAGAAGCGCGAGGGTGCATTCTACGTTTATACATATCAGGAAATCATGCAGATTCTTGGACCGGATGAGCTAGAGACATGTACGAGGTACTGGGGTATCAAAGAGAAAGGTAACATCGATCAGCGATACGATGCGGAAGGTGAGCTGAGGGGACAGAATACGCTTTGTGTCCAATTCGAGACCAGCGAGTTAGCGAAGGAGCTCGGCATTGCTGCAGAGCAGATCAAAGAGCACATCGCATCCTCACAACAAAAGCTGATCGAATACCGCAATCGAACCCGGCCTCGACCCGCGCTCGATGACAAGATAGTCACAGCCTGGAACGGCCTCGCCATCAGCGGTCTGGCAAAGGCAAGTACAGCCCTCCACTCCGCCTCCCCAGAAGCCTCCTCGACCTACCTGAACACCGTCATAAACGCCGCGACCTGCATCAAGACCCGCCTCTACGATTCATCGAACCACACTCTTCGACGCGTCTACCGTGAGGGCCCAGGCGACATCCACGGCTTCGCAGACGATTACGCGTTCCTCATAGGCGGCCTGCTAGATCTCTACGAAGCGACCTTCGACAGCAACTGGCTCGCTTGGGCCGATGATCTGCAGCAATCCCAGATCAAGCAATTTTGGGATCCAGCACGGCACGCTTTCTTCTCCACGCCCGAGCATCAGATTGATATCTTAGTGCGGACGAAAGATGGAATGGACAACGCTGAGCCGTCTGTCAACGGCGTGAGCGCGAGTAATCTGTTTAGGCTCGGGAGTATGTTGAACGATGCGAAGTACGAGAAGTTGTCGCGGCAGACTGTTGCAGCTTTTGAGGTGGAGATTGGGCAGCACCCAGGGTTGTTCAGCGGGATGATGAGTTCGATTGTGGCTGCGAAGTTGGGATGCAGAGGATTAATGGTTGTTGGTGTGGGCCAGGAGGCAGAGGCTGCGGTGAGGAAGTATAGGGAGGGTGTGTTCCCGACTATGACGATTATCAGAATCGGCAATGGAGCTCAGGATGAGTGGTTGAAAGGAAGGAATGACCTGTTGGCGGACACTGACGGAGATAGGGAAATGGTGCAGCTTTGCGAGGGAGGTGTCTGTAAGCTGTTAGATGCCACGTCGATAGAGGCGCTCAGATGATGGTCACTCTCATCCACGACCGACATCTCCACTCTTACGTCGGCTCACCCGCGACTGTGCGATTTGACAGATGCTTGGCTTAGTGGCTTCATTGAACTCGATAGCCGTCTATGCAGTCCTCTCGGACTATGTGCCTCTTCCGTGATACTACCGAATGCCTCATTGCGTCGACGACAAACTATGGTGCACCGGCGAGAAGCGTAGCCCAATGGGTATCTTCGTGCGCGTGACGCCGATCGCCAATAATCCCAAACTCCTCGCTAAAACTTGACAACGCTGTCCGCAGATCCTGAACTCCCGGATCGTCTCACTACTTCAAGTGACGACGATCTGAGTTAAGATCGTCGTGAATCATGAAGTCGCTCGTGTTCTGCTCCATCCAAGCCCACGTGTTCTCATCGCGAGGCACCGGGTCATGCTTGAAAGGGTTCTCTTTCACGAATGCGCTAACGTTCCGGTAGTTGCTCGCTCTAGAGATGTACTTCGCCACCTGGGCAAGCACTTCGACACCTTGGTCATCCTCGTTCCACACCATCTCCCTGATCTGGACGAGATTGTGTGGCTCGCTCGCTGCCTTCTCGAGCGAGTCGTCGATCAAGAGGGTGTCGAACTGATCCCACTGGCCCCCAAAACAGGTTGACTGTATATTCGGGTCTGCCCACAGTCTAGACAGCTGCTTGTAGACCTGAGGGTTCTGCCAATAGAAGTCTCCCAGATCAAGGTGCTTGCGGTTCCACATGGCAACGATACGATTGTACCAATCCATCAGATCGTCGCTATTTGCGCGAGACCGTACTGCATCGCCTTCCGGGAAGAAGATCTTGCCTAGCATCGCTGTCACTGACTCAGGTGTTGCCGAAGACCACTAATCTGACTTAGTACCATAACTAAAATGATCAGTCACAGAAGTACTTACGATGACCACCTTGTGGCGAGTGAATAAGTACTCCAGGAACTTATCTAAGTGTGGACGGAGTTTGACGCGCTGACGATTCTTCGGATGCCTGGAGAGCAGGGTTCCGTTCAGGTCCAGGACTATCAGTAGTGGTACCGGGCGCCCAGTGTATTCTGCACGCATAGAGGCTTTTGCATCATAGCCAGGCATGCGTGGAGGTCGGGGAATAAGCGCTAGTCTGGGATCCTCTAGTAGACTGTTAGTACTCCGGCTAGGAAGGAGTGAGCGCATGTACAATGAAGGAAGGGACAATGAACTCACTGCGAGTCATGCCTTTCCCATTCTTTGTGTCGCTGCGCGTAGTAGGCTTCGATCTCGTCGGCAGCTTTCGCCCATCCTGCGCGGCTGAAGGCTGCTTCGTCGATGGCTTCTTCGAGTGAATCGGCTTGGATGAGGGAGCAGTGGAGTCATGCGGTAAGGGCTGAACCTTTGGCAAATTGGGTTGCTGCAATAGCCTTGACATGCGCTTCGTCAAATCCTCCATGGTTACCGACAATGCCGCATATAGCTTTGACATGGGAGTGAAGTCGATGAACATCACTGTAGAAGACATCTTGGCATGAACTCTAAATCGAGAGGTAGTCACGAAGGAACGCCAAGAGCGCAGTATGCCGTTATATATATTCGCTCCTTGCAACATACAACGCTCATGAAGCTCTCCGGTGAATCCACGATGGTCCAGCGCTACGATCGACTTAGCTGACGCAGTGATCTCGCTACTGTCATTGCCTGGAGAGTAAAGATGACAGCACCACCAGGTCGCATTGGCTGTAGTGCATAACTCTACCAATCACATCGCGAGATCACGCTTACTGTGGTATGACAGGAAGGTGCTCAAGCAATGGTAGTGGAATTCTGAGAATACTCTGTCTCTGCGAGTCACCCAAGCTTCTACCCGCGCAATCTCATGCCCGGATCCGGAATCGCCCCCATCGTCGTCCAGTCTCGCAGAATATCCGTGCTTCGAGTACTTCCAGAAGATTGGCCACAGCACCGAGGAGGCTCCATCCGGATCGAGCGATAAGGGAAGACTTCATGAGCTAATCAAGGAGCAGGCGCATCGGCAGCATTGAGGACAATACAAACATACGCATAGCAGCCAACATAGTGGATCAATGCAATAGTTCCCTCCCTTCCCAGTACTGAAACACTCCGGTCGTACAGATGACCTGGTAGAGCGCCCTTTTCATTTGCCAGATACTCCGCGACATCGTAAGCAACCGAACACTCCTCGTTCATACCCTCGGGCTTGCTACTCGCTTTGATCTGCCCGATCTGCGTCTCACTGAGACCTGCCTTTGCAGCAACAGCACTATGAGCGTATAGCTCGTACGCAGCTCCGAATTTGACTCCGCAGACAAGGATTGCGACTTCCTTTGCGTCGGCCGGGAGAGGCAGCTTGCCCAACAGCAGTGCTTGTTTGATCATTGCGCCACCGGCTTCTGGTGACGATAAGGCGAAGGGAAATGGGCCCAGCAGCGCGCCGTCATGATCGATCCATTGGAAGAGGTCGCCATTTGACCCAAAGGCCCTCTGCGCAATGGCGGTTTGTTCATCGTGGGTCTCTAGTTGATCGGGCTGGAGTTTGTCTCGTGGGAGAGGAGGGAAGCGGGACATGATTGGTGAGCCGTAACAAGGAAGATACAGCTACTGGAACTAGCTGATGATGTTGCTGATCTCTGACAAGGAGGAGGAGGAGAAGAAGAAGAAGGAGAAGAAGGGCCAAGCTACTACCTCGATGCACGCGGAGAGCTGAACTGCATCCTTGTCCGCGCTGCCCTCGGCTGTCACTGCCATCACTCCTTTAGCAGTCGTGCAGTGAGCAATTTTATCTTGTAGCAACACGGTTCGCACTACAATATAGACGTGTCAGCCGCGCACTAAACAACGACGACATTGAACGATGCGAGGAATTGTTGGTGGAGGGAATGAAGAACACCCGAGAAAATCACCTCAATGGCTGCATGTACGCACGGGCCTTTCCCAAAGAGAGCTTCACCATAAAGTTATCGCGTGCTGTTGCTCTTTTCCGAGCCATTCAATCTTTCATCGCATTGTACATCCCGCTGCTTTCTGGAGGACGGAGTTTGGGCGTCACTTGATCGCACCATAGACGAACGTACACTACCGCAGACATGTCACCCACGCTTCCGATACCAAAGGGTCTGGCCAAAGACCAGAAGAGCGAGTCCACCGCAGCCCGAGTACTCGGTGCCGGTAAGCATATCTACAACTCAAATCGCATAGACTCAAGGACTGACACATCTCAGGCTCCGCCGGTATTGCCGAGCTCGCCGTCTTCCACCCAGTCGACACAATCGCCAAGCGACTGATGTCCAACCAGGGCAAGGTCTCATCAGTATCCCAGTTTAACTCTGTGATCTTCAAATCGCACGCGCAAGACCCCGTCGTCAAACGATTCTTCACGCTCTTCCCCGGTCTCGGCTACGCAGCTGCATACAAGATCCTCCAGCGAATATACAAATATGGCGGTCAGCCATTCGTTCGGGACTACCTATCGCAACACCACGGCGATGTCTTCGATCGGACGTTTGGGCGAGGGAATGGAAAGGCGATGATGCACGCGACGGCTGGAAGCATAATCGGAATCGGCGAGATTGTATTGCTACCGCTAGATGTGCTGAAGATCAAGAGACAGACGAACCCGGAGGCCTTCCGAGGACGAGGTGTACTGAGGATCGTCGCAGATGAGGGGTTTGGACTGTATAGAGGATGGGGTTGGACAGCAGCGCGAAACGCGCCTGGATCGTTTGCGCTGTTCGGAGGGTCGGCTGCGGCGAAGCAATACTTCTTCAAGCTGGAGGATTACAACAGCGCAACGTGGTTCCAAAACTTCATTGCTTCAATCGCTGGATCCTCGGCATCGCTGCTAGTTTCTGCGCCGCTGGACGTCGTCAAGACGAGAATACAAAACCAAAACTTTGAGGTGAAGGAGAGCGGAATCCGGGTTATCAGCAACATGGCACGAAATGAGGGTTTCTCGTCGTTCTTCAAGGGACTCGTCCCGAAGCTGCTCATGACTGGGTAAGTGCTAAGTGTAGATTGAAGGATTCATCGGCAGCTAACACAGTGTACAGGCCCAAGCTCACATTCTCGTTCTGGCTGGCCCAAACACTGATCCCGGCATTTAACAAAGTGCTATAGATGACGCAGTCGACCTAGCGATTGTCGATAAGCAAGCGTGTGTTTTAGCGAGATGTCATATCTACCGCATGGCGTTCCGGTCAAGATCTGTATTAGGGCGATGCACATACGTGGCATAGGGTCAATCATCGCTCTGCTCTACTGGGAGACCTTGGAAGTTGACTCGATCCATGGGTCAGTGTCTTGGACGATACCCGGCGACAGTGTCAAGTATGGGTGGTGGCTTCACTTTACATCACGCCGCCGAGACATCATGCTTGAGGCTCCGGTGGCCTGGCATTTTCGGGATGTGGGTGTGGGCAAGTCAGACAAAGCACGCCGGAGAACAGTGAGATGGTGTACATTAGCAGCCGGCCGTTCTCTCCTCCACTTGATCACCAGCAATAAGATACTGTTTCAGTCACCCCATCATCGTTCACCATCACATGCTCTGGTCGTGTTGCGGCGTCTTGGCCTCGGCCTAAGGTGAGGTCAGTACATGCAATTTGCCAACTCGATCCTAACACACAGGTTCTACACTACACATTGTGGCTGATGATCTCGTTCTTGTGTTACACCGCATGTCCTCTCCACATTCCATCATAGCAGCATTCCCGATCATAACGCCGTGCTCGAGCGCAAAGCATGTGGCTCACGAGACGCAGGGGTTCCGCCCACGGCTTCGGCGCGAACGCGTGTGGAGTGTTGTACCACTCTTCGCACTCTACATTCTCGGTACTGTCTCGTCATGCCTCAGACCAATGAAGTCTGATACACTCTCATCTGTCTTCCACTTGCCAGGTAGGTGAAGGCTTTATCTCACCGACAAGTCGGTAGCTCGACAGCTCCAGGACCCCGCTTGTTCATCATTCTCTCCGACGAGTGGACGTCGGAGATCACTCCCTCCACAACCCGCACTACGGTCTGCTGCTCGGAAGCCGTGACTGCACCGCAGATCATCCAGCCTACTAGCGCTGCTTTACGCAAGTGGCCCTGCGTACCAGCTCGGAGTCTGTTAACAGCTGTGTGGTGCCAGCGCGGCGCAGTCTTACCGGACAAATCAGGAGCCTGGCCGTTCACTTGAGGCTGAGGAGGATCATTGACTGGACCTAGCGTCCGTCGACGCTGCACGAAGTCGCCAGCAATACTCGCAGCCATATGGACTTACGACGACGTTCTCGCTCACGGTAATAGTGATTGCCAACACCACCCGGAGGCCGTCCCATGGCACGGCACTACAACGCAGTGGTAGGCAAGCGCGCCATCCCACCGCCACAGGAGCCTACCCTGCCTCTAGGATCGACATGGCGTACATAAGCTTACCACCTTACGGTTAAATGCTCGCCGGCTCTGTAAGTCATGCTGGACCCGCTTACGGTTCTCGCACTGAAGAGCCTCCTCCGCATGCTTACTTGGATGCTGCCACATTCCCGGCTTTGTGCCCTCGGCCCCCCTCGGCCCCAGGATCTGACTTACTACTGTTGGCTTGGCTGCCCTGCATCACTGTTGCTAGTCATGTCGCTGGCGCAGGTACGTAGGAGTGGACTTGGCCTTATGACCGCGGCTTGGTATGGCTGTACTGCTCAGACGTCATTGACAGTCGGGTGGTGGAGTGACTATGGCGACGTGAGGTGACCATAGGATTCAAGACGGTATAAGGATAGGTGCCTTTCCTGATTTATACTGGAGTATATATCGATATCTTCGAAAGCACTGAGCATTCTGCGATTAGCAGTGCTGAACCGGACTTTCATTCTCCCTCTATCAGTCTCTTCTCATCTTCAATATGCTCTTCAGCCTCGCCTCAGCAGCCTTCGCAGGCTTGCTTCTGAGCACCACGAAAGCTCTGCCATTGGCAAAGCGAGACTTCACCGGCCCAGTGATCACAACCGACTTCCCCGATCCCTCTATCATCAAAGTTGGCGATACTTGGTACGCCTTTGGCACGCAATCAGTATACGATTACACCAACGTCAAGATCCAACTCGCTACCTCCACAGACTTCGTGAACTGGAAACTCCAAGCCGGCTACGATGCTCTCGGGTACCTCCCCTCATGGGCTGAGGCCGGCCAAGTCTGGGCGCCAGACGTCTTCAGACGGGAAGACGGCAGCTTCATCATGTACTTCTCAGCTACGACGAACACGGCTGGTAATGGAGCGTATCACTGCTTTGGTACGGCAACGAGTAATGACATCTCTGGACCTTATTACTCGAACACTGACACGCCATTCGCGTGTCCAACCGATCAAGGTGGCGCAATCGATGCGTCTGCGTTTCAGGACGTCGATGGCTCGTTGTACGTGCTCTACAAGATTGACGCAAACTCGAAAGGCTATGGTGGCGTTTGCGGCAATACTGTCGACCCCATCGTGTCGACGCCGATCATGATACAGAAGGTGGAAGCAGATGGCACTACGAAGATCGGCTCACCCACCGAGATCCTGAGCAATGGGCAGTATGATGGTCCTCTTGTTGAGGCACCGAGTATGGTACGCAGTGGTGACGGGACGTACATTCTGTACTTCAGCAGCAATTGTTACAGGTACGCATGCAGTCCATCTACAAGGTAATCGGAATCCACTGACAATCCTCGAAGCACCGACAGCTACGACACCTCATACGCTACTGGTCCCAGTCCTACAGGCCCTTTTACGAAGGCGCAGTATCCGCTGCTGGTCACTGGCACGAATGGCGTATATGGACCTGGTGGCGCTGACATTGACGTCGACTCGTCGCACATGGCTTTCCACGCGTATGTCACCAAGGGTGATGTGGGTGGCAGGCGGGCGATGTATACTGCAAGGGTGCGGTTCAGTGATGGTACGGTGAGCTTCTAGGGTGTTGTGAAACGTGAAGAGGATGGTATAAGAGGCGGGATGGCGGGCGTGGTTTCTTTGTGCGTTGGATTAGCGTGGCGTCTAGGATGGAGTGTGGGCCATGGCGGTGATGCATTTGTCCAGGCCCGGGCTCGCGAAAGTATGCAGCCATTGCTGAATATCACTACCGGTCTGCATGAATGTAGGCAGCATCAACGTATGACAGTGGCCAATGAGCCGAGACATTTCCAATCATTTCCATTCGCTACCCACTTCTGCTGTCTGACTCCATTATCTGCAGCACGATTGAGCGCTTCTGCGTGCTCTCGGTGTTCATGCCGATCAGTCGCCGATTGTGGCCCGATATGACGTTCAACCGAGCCCGTGTATCCCACAGCCTTCGCCGTGCCAAAAGCTAGTGACCACTCAGCATCGGGTCGAGTATCAGCGCCACATGTCTCGTTCTGCAGCTTTGAGCCTCTGTCAAGTAAGCAGCCTGCGGTAGTACACTTGCTCCACGATGTCCCTCTCGGAGAGCCGCAGCCCTGCCCCGAGACGTGCCTCACTCTTCCTTCAACTTCGCGCCGGCCTTCTGCTCAGTCTCATACTCGGCCTTCAACGTCTTATACTCGGCCTGCACCTCCTTGACCTTATCATCCCACTTACTCCACACATGCACGACTGCGTCACGCATGGCAGTCTCAGCCGGATCATCCGCTCTCTTCGTCGCCACCAGATCGTCGACGGCTCTGTAGACTTTCTTCAAGCACAACGCGATGTCTTTTCCAAGCTTGCGCACATTCGTAGCATCGTCACTCTCGAGGCGCTTTGTGATCGCCGCCTCCATGCGTGCGAACGGCGATAACTCACCCTGCTGTTTGAGATAAGTTTCGAGGCGATCGAGGCTGCGCCTGGTGACGCCGGCGCCGCCGTCCGCATTGCAGGCGTCGTAGACCGGACTGGTGATCTGAGCGAAGAAACTCTCGTGGCTGTCTTGGGTGATATCGATAAGGATGTTGCGGAGGGTCTTCTTGTACGCAATGCGATTGTCGACGAAGAGTTTTGCGACGGCCAGAGTCTGCAGGTCAATCGCGCGCAGCAGCTTGTGCTTGGTCACTGGGTCCATGGGCCAAGCCTTAACGCCATCTCTGACTTCGGTCATGTCCTTGCAGATGCCGCGCTCCAGTGTCTCACAGATACGTTGTTGCGCGTTTACAAGCAGAGGCCACTGCTGATCTGCGATTCCCGTAAAGGTGATCGTGAAAAGCTCGTTCCAGGACTCTTTGGGGCACATCTTGGTGCTATGTTTGCCGTCCTTGCGGATGAAAGCGCGAACAGTCGAGTGGTGCTTCTCGGCAATCTTGCTCATCTTCTTCGCCGCTAACTCAGTCGCGCTCTCGAGCGCGTCTTGCAGAGCGACGGAGATCAACTTCTGCGTCTCCCGGGTGAAAGCTAAAATACGGTCGTCGATGCGCTGTTTCGAGTCGTGTTGCGGCTTCTTCACCAGCTCGAGCAGGCGCGGCGCTCCTTCGACAGTAGTCTTCTCGAGCCATAGGAGAATGTCGTGAAGCATGGAAGGCACATTCTGGTTCACATACGCCTCGAAGGTACGCAGCAAGTCGGGCGCGCACAGCCTGAGAACGTGCGCGCGTAAATCGGGAATGCCAGTCTCATCGGCTGTGAGCTTCGCACCTTTGAACTTCGCACCCTTACAAGCTGAGTAGTGATAGTTGGAGACGCAATGGACGACAAGGTCCTGTCCTTCAGGGAGCAAGTCGCCCAGAACGTCCATCAGCTTGGTGGTGTTGAGCTCGTTTCGTGCCTCGACCAGGTGTGCAACTCTTTGCTGCTCATAGGTCGCAGCTTCAGCGCGCTTCTTGCCAAACTCAACCTCTTGACGCTGAAGAGCATCGCGCTGGGTATGGGTGAACTTGCGCTTGGAAGTCTTCTTTCGCTGAATAGAACGATTGAGTTTCCTACACTCCAATCTCTTGGCCAGATACTGATCATGGATCTGATGAGCAGTGTCGAGCACACAACCTTCGTTCTCCAGATAATTGGTCATCGCAAGCTCGTGCCCGACGATGCCATCGTCGGTGTGAGTCGGAATGGTCCACACCCTGCCTTCGAAAGGGACACCGTAGCGGGACAGCAGCTGATAGACTGTCCGATCGTCTGCCACTCGAGCTACGTCCGCGACTGCCCAGATGTAGTCGCAGGTCTTGATATACTCTTGTGTGGTGTTGACCCGAGCCTGGTTAGTGTCCGAGATACCTGGAAGAGTCAGTAGTGCGCGGATGACAACGCGGTTGTGAACTCGTAGCTACCTGGGAGATCGACAAGTGTTACTCTGTCGAGCACTCTCGAACCCTTGACAAACATGCTGTTCTACGTCAGCACAAGGTACGGAGCCGATGAGGTGAAAAACCGTACCGAACTCGCTCTACGAGCGGCCACAGGCCCGGCACGCCGCTTGTAGAGCTCGAAGCGGTCAAAGTGTCGATCTTCGCACGCAGCTCTTGAAGTGTATCTGCCTCGCATACATCTGCACAGCCACGATCCCCAGTCGTCTTGCTTTGCAGCTTATCCTTACAGCGCGCAAACAGGCTTTGCAGAAGGGTTTGCGCACCGTCCTCGTTGTATGCTCCGGCGAGAAATATCTTAGCGACTTTGAGATTCTTGAAATCCGGCAGATCGCAGAACAAGGTGCATAACGTCTTGATCGCAGACTTAGCGCTGAGACTGTAGGCTTGCCTAGTGTCTTCATCCCAGCTGCGGTCTTTCTCGAACGTGAATAGGTAGTAATCTCGAAACATCTCCTTCAGCTGGACTTCAAACTCGCTAATTGGGATGTATTCGACGATAGCGACACAAGAGACTTCTTGTGAGGGCGACGGGCCAGAATATTCAGTCGGTACGCAGGTACAGCTCTCCCCGCCGCTCAGACTCTTGGCCAGATTGGGACTGTCGGTGACTGCATTGAGCAGCGAGCTCTTGCCTGTCCCAGCATCGCCCAGAACGGCAATTCTGAGCTTCGTGGTCTTCGGCAAATCTATTAGCTCTCGTGCTCGCGCGATATGTTCTTCGACATGCTTAATCGCCGTCTTGTGGGTCGTGAAAGTCTCAACTACCTGCCCAGCGACTTGGCTGAGCTTTTCGAACAGTTGCGGGATTTTCTCGTCGTAGATGGCGCGAGTTGGCCAAGGCTCATTGGCCTCGGCATACTGACCAGCTCTGCTGTCGTCGTACTCGTCACCACTGTCGTCGTCGTTGTTTTCATCGGAGTCAAGGGAGGCATCGTTCAGATAAGCTTCGTTGTCCGCTGTAATATTTGGGGGAGTTGTTGTGTTGGGATCGTCGGCAATCACGAAGACTCCGTCGCTCTGGGCATTGGGAACATCGGTGGCGTTCTTGCGCTTAACGCCGCGTGGTTGCAATGGCGCGTCCATGGTGTAGGCAGTCGTCTAGCTGCGTGCTGTATGATTCTGTGGTGGGGGACGCAATCTGTATGTCGGCTGATGGCCACGAAGCCTATGGTGGTTCGCGGTGGATGTTGTGTTCAGCCTTGAGCGAGGTGATGGAGTAGATGATGGGAAAGAAGTGCAGGAAAGAATGGAAGCATTGCTTGTTTAATGGCACATGCGTCACTGAAGTTTGCGAGATCGTACCATCACTTCGACGGAGCTCGTGGCATCGAATGAGTGGGGCATACATAGCAGAGAGGGAGAGTGAGCGTGCAAATGATCGCGCGGCAGGCATCTTCAGTGAAGCGAGGTAATGAACTGAGTGAGTGCAAGCAATATCATGTGATGAGTATGTGACATTGGCCGTGAAGGTCGCTCGCTCAGTAGCAAGAAATTTGCGAGCAATAACTTGG
This sequence comes from Cryoendolithus antarcticus, assembly GCA_002077065.1. Classification (NCBI taxonomy): domain Eukaryota; kingdom Fungi; phylum Ascomycota; class Dothideomycetes; order Cladosporiales; family Cladosporiaceae; genus Cryoendolithus; species Cryoendolithus antarcticus. The sequence goes on along the minus strand of NAJO01000037.1, from coordinate 394,971 downwards.
AGCAGTGATATATTGCAGGATATATGTAGCTGCGTACGGGTTGATCAAATGAGATACGCAAAGGAGGAAGAGGTAGAAGGAGGTGAAGTCAAGACGAGCCGCCATGCCAACGCCAAGACTCGGCAGTGGTGCCTCTCTGCCGAAGATGACATCGCAGTTCAAGGGTCGCGCTGTGCTCGTGGATGGACTTTCTACAACACTGACGATTGCTTAGAAGCTTTCGGTCCTTGACTAGAGACTGTTTGCTAGCCTCGAGACGCCGTGCAAGATGCTGTTCTTCCGGTGACGGCCTTTGTAACCACTTCATCCACCCATCCGTCTACCCAAACGACCGCCCGCCTCCCAGGGCATCCCCTACTGGCGTTCTCAGTATCATGTTTTGCCTTAGGTCATGGCTACCAATGCTCATCTTCCTGTATCTCGCTCCGACCATACAGTCTTTGTAGACCCGACTAACATGCCACAGCACGAGCACCCCACCCATCTACGTCCTCCTGTTCCTCACAGCGACCTACGCCCTCCAACGACCCTGCGTATACTGCTCAATCCTCCTCTTCGTCCTAGTCTACTCCCTCTTCGACTTCAGCGCCGACTGGTTCGAGCCACGATGGCACGACACGCTATCCCCGGTCGAAACCGCATCATTGTACCTAAATGGGAATTGCACGTTCACAGAAGCAATTGTGGAGACAGTAACGATGGCTGGGATGGCTGTGAATGGAAGTGCGAGAGCTGTTGCGGGAGGGGTTGTTGATGGGGTGAGGAAGCGCATGGTGACGGGGACTGCCTTGCAGGGCGCGAGCATTGGCAATGGGACTTTCTGGCTACGGGCGTTCTTAGAGAAGAGGCAATTGCGGATACCTTGTATTGATGTGCTGGTCCGGCTGTAAAGTGTACATGATTGGGCGATGAGATGTATACGATATCATGGGTTCGGCTCGGACTATAGAAGGCAGAGGTAGCATAGGATCGCGTTGCATTGCTTCGGATTGATCCTATGGGGGTCTTCGGAGGCAGCGCTCACTACCGGACGCCATACCTCCAGCGAAGGCATGCCATAATGTACAGTCTATATACATCCTTGTCCATGTTAGGACGCTCACGTGCACCACGTCTGTCGCCCGGCGCTAGCGCATCATGGGAGCTTTGACCCAAATGTCCTACACGACCTAAGTTGTCGACGTCCTTCTCGTGCATCTACGCTGTGCAGTAGTCCGACTCCGTGTTCGCCATATGTCAGTCCCTTGCGGAAGGCACGCTACTGCAAGGCACCTTCTCAGGGCGATTGCTCCACTTCGCGGGCACGGTGGGGTCTTTGAACGCGGACATTGCTTGCTTGGGAAGGTAACATTGACGCGTTTGAGCAGCTTATGCTCAAGAAGGCAGCAATATTCTGTTACCAATCTCGCTCCATCCTCTTCACTCTTTCACTTCGCACGTCGATCGCCTGCTTCGTATCCTCAGCTTTGGTGCAATTGCACCGCAACCAGGAATTGTTCGAGCGAAGCCACGAGCACACAGATCGCAATGGCTACAGACCGGGATGTCCTGTCTGATGAGTAAGTGAAATGATAGCCCTTCCTTCGAGTTGGCATCCACCGGGAACTATCGAGCTTGCGCGGTACATCAAGCCCTCACCTAACATCTGAACAGCGTCAAGCCAATTAACTACGCCATTTCCCTCTTCGACCTCCTCCCCAAAGCACCATGGACATACCAAGGCACCGTGACAATCGATCTGAAAGTCAAGAACGCCACCAAATCAATTATATTGAACACCCACGAGCTCAAGGTTCACTCCGCCTGCGTCTCCCATGAATCCGGCAAGACCGCCTCCTCCATCAAAGCCTCGAACATCTCCTACGACACCAAGAATCAGCGATGCACGCTCTCGCTGGACCAGGAGCTGCCGCAGAGCGAGAAAGCGGTGCTGGAGATCAGCTTCGAGGGCACGATGAACAGCAGCATGGCCGGCTTCTATAGGTCCAAGTACACACCTCCAGTCCCGGCGAGCAAAGGCGTAGCAAAGGATGACGAACATCACTACATGTTCTCCACGCAATTTGAGTCCTCTGACGCCCGGAGAGCGTTCCCTTGTTTCGATGAGCCCAACCTTAAAGCCACTTTTGACTTCGAGCTCGAAATCCCAGAGGATCTGACTGCGCTATCAAACATGCCGGAGAAGGAGATCAAAAAGGGTAAGACTGCAGGCACAAAGATCGTGAGCTTCGACAGGACGCCGATCATGAGCACGTATCTGCTGGCTTGGGCATTCGGAGACTTTGAGTATGTGGAGGACTTTACAAGGCGGAAGTACAACGGCAAGACATTACCTGTGAGGGTGTACACGACGAAAGGACTGAAGAAGCAGGGCATGTTGGCGTTGGAGAGCGCGCATCAGGTCGTGGACTACTTCTCTGAGGTACACATGACTATTCGACCAGCGAGAATACGATGGCAGGTTGCTGATAGCATGACAGATCTTCCGCATCGACTACCCGCTTCCCAAGGTGGACATGCTGGCTGTGCATGAGTTTGTAAGTCCTCTTGCGAATCCAACTTTACACGCACTGACGGCTTAGTCCATCATACGTCTCCCCTGCGATGCGTTCCGCGATGCTTCTTCGATGCTTCGAGAGACTTCGCTGCTTCCACATGCACTTTGCATCGCGAGAATCTAGCTGACCAGAGCTTGCAGTCACACGGCGCTATGGAGAACTGGGGTCTGATCACATATCGGACGACCGCGATCCTCTTCGACGAATACGCTTCAGATCAGAAGTATCGCAATCGAGTGGTTTATGTGGTCGCCCATGAGCTTGCACATCAATGGTAAGGTGAGAGAAACTGATGTGAGAAACTTGTACTGATGCTAGACACAGGTTCGGAAATCTCGTAACCATGGACTGGTGGAATGAGCTCTGGCTCAACGAGGGCTTCGCTACTTGGGTCGGCTGGTATGCCGTGGACTATCTACACCCTGACTGGAACGTTTGGGGCCAATTCGTGACCGATTCGATGCAGACTGCTTTCCAGCTTGACTCTTTGCGGACGTCGCATCCGATCGAAGTGCCCGTCCGGAATGCGCTTGAGGTTGACCAGATCTTCGATCACATCAGCTACCTCAAAGGCAGCTCTGTCATTCGCATGTGTGCTGCTCATCTCGGTGTTGAGACGTTCCTCAAGGGTGTCTCGGAGTACCTGAAGGCGCACACATACGGCAATGCCACGACGAACGACCTTTGGTCTGCGCTGAGCAAGGCGTCTGGACAGGATGTGAAAGCGTTCATGGACCCGTGGATCCTCAAGATCGGCTTTCCCGTTGTGACTGTTGCTGAGGAGCCAGGCCAGATCAGTGTGCGCCAGTCACGCTTCTTGACTGCAGGCGAAGTTAAGCCAGAGGAGGACGAGACTACCTGGTGGATCCCGCTTGGTCTCAAGACTGGACCACAGGCGACTGACGCGCAGCGTGAGCCATTCACCACGAAAGAGGACACATATCGCGACATTGACACCAGCTTCTACAAGCTTAATGGTGATCAGACCGGCTTCTATCGCACTAATCTACCTCCGCAGCGGCTGTTGGAGCTCAGCAAGGCACTTGATAAGCTGTCTGTGCAGGACAAGATCGGACTGATCGGTGATGCTGGTGCGCTAGCAGTGTCTGGCGATGGCACCACAGCTGGTGTCCTCATGTTCCTTGAGGGCTTCTCGGTTGAGACAAATTACCTCGTGTGGAGTGAAGTCTTGTCCACACTTGGCAAGATCCGGACAACCTTCTCAGATGACGCCGAGATCAGCAAAGCCTTGAGCAAATACACGCTCAAGCTCGTCACAGCAGCTACAGACAACGTTGGCTGGACCTTCAATCCGGGCGACGACTATCTCAAAGGCCAATTGCGCGCTCTGCTGCTTCAGACTGCTGGTCTTGTCGGACATGAAGGCGTTGTCGCGGAATCCCAGAAGCGATTCAAGGCTTTCGTCGACGGTGACAAGCAAGCCATACACCCCTCGCTTCGCAGTGCAGTCTTCAAGATCTCGATCAAAAACGGCGGCAAAGAGGCGTACGAAGCGATCAAGCATGAGTACATCACCACTACTTCTATCGACGGGCGTGAAATTACGCTTCAATCGCTTGGTCAAGTGCAGTCTGCGGAGCTCGCGCAGGAGTACCTAAAATTTGGCTTCAGCGGTGGAGTCGCCATTCAGGACGTACACTCGGTAGGTGCCTCGCTCGCGAACAACAGCAAGACCCGTCTCGAGGTGTGGAAGTACATCAAAGTGAACTGGGACATGATCCACGAGAAATTGAGCGGCAATATGGTGGTGTTGGAGCGGTTCGTGAGGATGTGTCTGATCAAGAATTCGAGCGTGGATGTTGAACAGGACATCCAAGCATTCTTCAAGGACAAGGACCAGACAGGCTACGATCGTGGCCTGGCTGTGGTCAGCGATACCATCAAGGGCAATGCGAGATATAAGGAGCGGGACGCTGAGGCAATCAGGGAATGGCTGAAGGCGCATGGCTATGCGTAGGTCAGCTCGTGCTGCCACCTGTGCAAAGCGCACTACAAGCGGCGAGAACAAAGCTTGCTTGATGGCTTGCTTAATGAGACAAGCGGAATGTGGCTTTGACATTGCCACGTGACATCACTTTGCGTGTCTGTCTGCCACATCACTCACAGTCAATATCAGACAGTTTGCCTCATGTGAATTGCACAGGTGAAGTCGTGATTCACTCTCTCACTACATCCAATCACCAGCCGCCTTTCGCGCGTGACTAATACACATTCGCGCTAGACCGCTTTCAGCTCCTAGGTTCCACACCCCGCCTTGTCATCACCTGAAGCGCCCGCTGCTGCCTCTCATCTACACCGACCTACCAACCTCACCTCCACCTCCACCGACACTGATCAAACATCAGCTACTTCTTGCGCTTGGCTAGCTTGGATAACTACATTACAACACACGATCATCACGACAACCGCCAGCATGCGCTCCAAGTTCAAGGACGAGCATCCGTTCGAGAAGCGCAAGGCGGAGGCTGAGCGCATCAGGCAGAAGTACGCGGATCGCATTCCTGTAAGCTATCCCCCATCCCCCATCATCCTCCCCTCCTCGTCGCCTCCCTGATCGCCCTTCTGCGTTATTCCTCTCCCCTCCCTCTCTAGCCTTGCCTGCCCGCCCCCCAGAGCTCCGCTAATGCCTCGCCAGGTCATCTGCGAGAAGGTCGAGAAGTCCGACATCGCCACCATCGACAAGAAGAAGTACCTTGTGCCCGCCGACTTGACGGTCGGCCAGTTCGTCTACGTGATCCGCAAGCGCATCAAGCTTAGCCCCGAGAAGGCGATCTTCATCTTCGTCGATGAGGTGCTGCCGCCTACTGCCGCGTTGATGAGTTCGATCTATGAAGAGCATAAGGATGAGGATGGGTTTCTTTACATCACGTAAGTCCCGATCGAGGAAGATTTGCGAAGGGCAGATCTGTTGGTGGAAGTGCGCGCGCTGACGTGTGAGGTAGATACTCCGGCGAGAACACCTTCGGCGAGGAGGATTGAGTGCCTCGCTCGCTGACATCATACCCTACGACGCGACACCGATGACGACAAATGACTACGGACTACACCTACCCCCGATCACGATACTGCCCAGCTTACACTCTGGACCTGGGACTACGACTTGGAGGCTGCTGAGGGAACGTGGGCTGAGACTATGACTGGACATGCCTGCACACGAGCAGTAGATCGGGGATCAGAGAGTCTCGATTGACTGCGCAGGGTCTGCGGTGCGACAGGCCAGGAATGAGTTTAAGGTTTTGCCGGGCGGTCTTCAAGTTGGTAGTCCTAGGTTACTGCGAATACCCCTTCTGCACCACGATCTAACATCACTCGCGACATGTCCATTATGAATCCTCCAGGTGTACATGAGCTAGGCTGTCTGCCATGCCTCTTCAGTGTGCGGGTGTTTCGTGCGTCGATCCATGTATGGTTGATTGATCCTCCGCTCTGTATCGATTGCGCTTGCTGTGCTAAGACTTCGAGCGTGGAACGCGTTGATTCAAGTTCCAACACCATCGTTCCACCAAACCTATGCGCTTGACATCGACAGTCACAATTCCTCGGGGGCGCAAACGGCGTGCGGACACTATGGTGGACCGCGCGTATACTCGCTTCAGATGCATGTGCGCACGAACATCCCGTGGCGCACGACAACCATTACACAGCCACACTGCAGACTCGCCCGTGAGGTAGCCTTGCGAGCTCGCCTTGCGAAGCACCCGCCTGAATAGTATGTCTTCTTTCCTACATATCGTAAGGTACAAATTCCTCCTGCCATACCAGATGTTACCATCGCACTTAAGCCTGCCCTTCAGCTGCATGTTCTGGCCTCCAGAAAGCACATCATGTGGTTGCTCATCGCGGAAACCAGAAAGCTAGAGAGTATCATCGGCGATTGCCAGAATGTTGGACCATACGCCATTCTCTCGCATACATGGGGAAGAGAAGAAGTTCTCTTTCAGGATGTCTCCAGAAACGATGTTCACGAAATGGAGGGCTACCAAAAGCTTGACTACGCCTGTCGTCAAGCTATCAAGGACGATCTTCAATACGTTTGGATTGATACATGCTGTATCGATCAACGAAGTAGTGCCGAGTTGAGCGAAGCAATCAATTCGATGTACCGGTGGTACTATCACGCCTACGTTTGCTACACCTACCTTGCGGATGTTCGCGCCGAAGGTACGGGCGTATTTGGTTTCCACGACGTGAGTGTGTTCACACGCTTGAAGGAGCAGATAAGTCGCAGCCGCTACTTCACGCGCGGGTGGACGCTTCAGGAGACTATAGCTCCCAGAAGAGTCGAATTCTACGACGTTGAATGGAATCCGCTGGGCATGAAGTCAGATGTGGTAGAGACATTATCGCACATCACTAGGATATCGAGAGAAGTGTTGCGAAACCGAGACCTGCTGTCTTCTGCTTCCATCGCTCAGAAGATGGCATGGGCTGCTGGACGGCAAACTACCAGACCCGAGGATCAGGCCTATGCCCTCCTTGGCCTATTTGACGTTCAGCTACCTCTTCTTTATGGCGAGGGGACCAAGGCTTTCATGAGATTACAGGAAGAGATCATACGATCCCTCGACGCCGATTCTCGAGATCACTCCATCTTCGCATGGTCAAGTCACAGTGGAGACCTGCTCGCGCCGTCTTCTAGTTGCTTCTACGACGCGGGTGAAATCATCAGCTGGACCTCTGCTGGAGATGAGACGTACGAGCTCACGAAGAAAGGTTTGCGTGTCACCTTGCTGGTTCGGCCTATCGATCATTACACATCAGAAGTTGATCATTATCAGAGCATAACGGCCGTCTTGAACTGCCGCTACTCTGGCATGCAACGTTCCCAGATTGCCTACAATCTGCGAAGAAGACCTCGTATCGGTCTACGCAACCAGGAGAATTTCACCGAGGGTGATCACATCTACGACAAGCTGCCAATGATGTGCACGGTAAGCGCCAGCGAACTGGAGCATTTTGTGAAGATGGACTTGACGATCGCAAGAAAGCCATTTGTCTGGCCACAGACACGATCACAGGTATATATCTCAGTGCAGGCTGCACACGTTCAGGAAACGTGGCCCACAACGGCGAAATTCGTGCGTGACCGCTGCGAAACGGCGCCCGACCAGTGTGGGGGCATCATGAACTTGGGGACTACAGACATTGAGGACTTCGCAAACTTCCTCCTGTCAGACCACGCAGATGACGCTTTCCATGATCTTCGAGTGTGGAAAGTACTCGGAGCATTCGGTGTTCGTGTCGAGCGCAAATCGACGCCTCCTAAGCTTTTCGTGACTGGCTCATATGTGGAAGATCTCGAGACACTATGGACTAATGAAACCGCCATTTCAGTACCTGCACTAGAAGTCGGCGAGAAACGAAATATCAACTGCCAGGGCCTGGAATCATTCTCTGCGACAGTGGAATATGTCTTGGAAAACGGGCAGCTGATGTGGCATCTGAAACTGAAACGGTTACATGAGCGCGGTGGTTTCCCGAGTCTGCCTGTTCGCATTGAAAGCACAAGGAACGAGGTCGTTACCGGTACGAAATCCATACCTGACGCTGTGCGGGTACAGCATCCAGTCATGGACCTTGCTGAAAAGCCTGAGATGGGTAATGAGTCTTATGAACACTTCAACGAGATCGATCACCTTTGGCACGTGATCGCGGAGCTGCGCTCGAAACAGTTACACATACTGGCCGATCGAAGCTTGCTGGAGCGCGGAGTGAGACAGGTTGAATTGGGACTGGGTTGGACGATAAAAAGAATTTTGGAACCTTGTCGCTCACTTATGCGCCTGCTTCAAAAGACTCCGGATCATCCATGCATGCCAGAGTTGCAAGGGGAACGTCTTGCAGAACTCGAAGAACCGACTACCATATGTGAGCTGGGCTCTGGGGTCAGGGATTCCGACATTACTTCGGTTGGTGACATGGTGGACAATCTTGACGTGGAACTCAAACTTCACGGTTCTACTGTTGTGACTGTAGAAGATCAAAGTTCGGAGCGCCACGACGTTCACTTGCCTGCTGGGCGTGGAGTTGATCGAGAACGAAGCTCCGTGTCGAACGTCACCCAAGCCAGCACTACAGCGCGCCGCGAACGGCTCCAACAGCCCCTCGAAGTCCAACAATTCGACGAAAGAAATGTAGCCGTCGCATCAATCGAGTCGTCAAAGCCAAACGCAAGTCTAGTGCGTGCGTGCGCTGCTGTGCAAGAAGCAGGCGACGAGAAAGAGTACGCCATGGTTGTTGAAACTGCAAAGACCGGCGGTACGACATCTGAGGAGCTTCAGGATCGATGGATTATGTACGGTCACAGATCTTCTGTGACCGAGACATTTTTCTCGCAGACCGAGATGGGTCTTCCGGACTATACATCAGCGAGCTAGCAAATTTCACCCATGGTATCAAGCGACATTCGGTGAAGTCCAACTGATCAACACTTCGGAAGCCAACGCCACTCAGTCATGAACTAGCAGCCTGTGCGAGCAAAACTTGAATTGCGAGGTTACGCACTTCCACCATCATTTTGTGAGCAATGGGCCTCATCGCGGCCGCCTCAGCCTCTCGGATTATCTCAGAGCCCCATACCATTGTCTTCGTCTGCTCAGCGAACAGGCCAAGCCACTCTGTGGCCAGTACAACTTCGACAAGAATTGCAAGAGTCGTGAGCCTCATTTGAGTGCATCGCCGCGACTACCGACGCTGACGTACAATGTAGAGTGATAGGACTGGCGTGAGTTCCGGGCTTTCAATACAATTTGAGACCGGTGATTATGATGCCTAACAGCTCTGTTTCGTCAGGCCTATACCGGGCGCACTAGCTTCATATCGGCGAATCTGTTGGGCGCGGCGACGGGCAAGCTCGAGCTATTGATACTGAGATCTGATGTGCCGGATGGAGGGTTGCTATCCGAAAGAAAGCAACCATACTCATTGGTAGCGGCTGTGCCGATCGACAACCCCACAAGCAGTGATCAAACACCGGCTATCTGACGAAAGAACGGCTCCGATGAACACCAAAGTTGTCAGTCTCTTGCGCTGCACTGCCCTATAATACGAGGAAGTGCGCAGGGCTGTGACGACATCTGCGGAACTGCGGCGCAGCTGCCCTGACAGCTCCCATGTCGAACCATGATCGTCCGCATCATCCTGCTCTCTGCGGTGCCTTTTGTTGGCCGCAGAAAAGTACTCCGAGACGCGAAAGCCGAGTGATCTGGAAGAAAGGAGGAGGTACTCTTCGTCACTAATTTTCGATTTGAAGCAAGCATTCCGAATATTGGGTGCGACCGGAGATATTCGTTCATCGACGCAGTGCTACAGCCCATTGTAGCCCGTAACAAGGGCGGTCCCGTCTGCACGTATACGGCTGACACCCTCAGGATGGCAATGCCAGTGCGGTATGAGGACCCTTTGCCGCACGACCAGTACCTCGTACGGCCTCACAAGAACCTGGGCCAAGTTTCAGAAGACGCACTTGATCGCGAGATTCGAGATGTCGTCGGGCCAGACGTCAAAGTCACAAAAGAGACTACCGCGGTCGGTATGATTGTTGATGGTCCCCGGCGGGTGCTTTTCTGGGAGGTAGTAGAACCGAGTGAGGAGCACTTAGCACAGTTGGAGAAGCTGAAGGGCGTAAGCAGCGTACTACGATAATGCAGACCGGAACTGACCTTCACCTGCAGGTCAGATGCCTGCAGAAAGATGGCATCGAGGAGAATGTTACGTACGGATAGGGCATGGGCGGCCGTAGTGCGAGTGCCCAGCGACAGCAGCGAATGAATGACTTCATGTATGCAAGCGTTGGAATGGAGCGCTGTCCCGGTCTCTCAACAGTCGCATCGATCCATCAATGCGCGATTCAAATTGAAACCCAATCCGCGACCTGTTTTGTCACGATCAGAAGTAATTGTGTCCCTCCATGGACAGCTGCTGACATTGTCCAGATGGCTTTGCCCGGAAAGGTGAAGTCTGGTACTCCTTTGCCGTACAATCAATACCTCGTATACCCTCACGAGACGCTGGACGAAGACGCAGAAAATGCGCTTGATCGCAAGATCCGAGATCTGGTTGGACCAGATATCAAAGTTACGAAAGAAACATACCAGACAGCCGTCAAGGGTGTCAGGCGTGTGCTCTTCTGGGAGGTAGTGGAACCAAGCGAGGAGCACCTGATACAGCTGGAGAAGTTGGAGGGCGTAAGTAGCGTGACTCGCATGAGTAGACCTGACCTGACCTTCACCTGCAGGTAGACGGCATTCAGAAAGATGGCTTCGATGAGGGTGTCTCGTACGGCTGAGAGACAGGTGACCGTGGTTCCAGCCTCCAGCCGAAATCTTCAGTGAGCATCGGTGGAGATTCCAGGTTTTGGTGTATGTAGAGGTCGGCAAAGTCAGTGCTCTCCAGCGCCTGCAATCTCCACCTCCGATTATGAAGCCTCCTTGGGAGCCTTCTCAACCACACACTCGCACACCAGATTTCTAAATCGCCCCTTTTTGACGGTAGCGACCCGGACTGGGCGATGAAGTGTCTAAGCAGTTCAGCGCTGCAGTAGATGTACTTGATCATACGCGGACTGTGATGACGTTTGCTTGAGACGCCAAGATAGCCGCCTGCTTTCCATCTTCGCTGTGCGGCACAGCTGTGGACTTCATTACCTCTGCTGGCGGTGGAAGACGATTGTCTGGTAGTCTCAGCAACAGAAGAGCAGGTAAGTGGATACACAGTTGAGAATGACTCACTCAACATAGCTGAAATTGTCGTTGGAATTGAGGGAAAGAGGCTCCAGTACTCGATACAACACATAGTGGCGCTCATGCCCGCGTGAGATTGAGCGCACTGAAGGCCGCATTGAGTGTTACTTAGATCTTGCTCGCGACTGTCATACTCCTCCCCTTCGACAGGGCGAGAGCAGACTGAGTGATCAGGTGATCGCGACACGCCATGCAGTGTAGACGGCTGACGCTACAAGAATGCCTTTCACCGTCAACGGGCCCGAGACAATATCTTTGCCACCATACAATGATATTTTATGGCCCGAGCAACACCTCAAATGGCCTCGCGACCAAGCAACGCAAGACGTGATCGATACGCTTGATCGCCAGATCCGGGACATCGTCGGTCCTGACATTGTGGTCGAGAAGTTCATGGGTTGCATGGGCGCCATGCTTATATTCTGGGAGGTGAAGGAGCCGAGTGACGAGCAGCTTCTGCTGTTGGAGAAGCTGGAAGGGGTGGGTCGATCGATCTGAGCAACGCCGAATAAAGCTAACTTTCCCCTCATAGATTGCCGAAATCCAAATGGATGGCATCGACGGGAGCATCTCCTACGATTGAGATGTCGATGTCTTCTCCAGGACGAATCTAGGTACTGGCTACACCTCTCGTGAGATTGTGAGACCCAGCTTATCGGTTGTTATTTTGCATGGAATCTCGACTTTTGCCTGTAGGGGTGTCAGGGCGTTCAGTATCGAACTTCCAGTGTGATCTTCGTACTCACATCCGAGTTTATCTTGCTCGTAACGAACTTTGACCGGTCTTCGAGGCGCATGTGGTTGGTGCCTTCTACTACTTCCTTTGCCCGGCGGCATTGTATCTGCCACGTCTAGAACCTTGCTCATGACTGTCGTTATCGTATCCCTTGCCGATTGTGCTCAGTATCGGCAAGCGTCATGACTCCAGTGACTCATTCAGTCCCGATCCCGCTCCTCCCTCTTCGCCATGCCCTCCTCCCTCCCCTTCTCCCTCCTCTCCTTCTGCTCCTCCTGCCTCTTCCAATGACTCCCCTCCTCATAATCTTTCCGGATACCCAAAGCCTTTCGCAGCTTCTCACTCTCCTCGATCTTCGCCTTTGCCAATTCATGCACCTGATGACTCTTCAGACCCCTCCCACTATTACCACTGCCGTTCTTCGTCTGCTCCGCTGTGAGTTTCTTCCGTAAGGCGTCACACTGGTCGTCTATGTCGTCTTCGTTTACCCTGGATCGCATGTCAGTACATGGTCTCCTCACATCCTGTAGCACCGTTTGGGTCGTCCATACCCCTCATCCTCCAGCTTATCCCGCAGTTCAAAGACCTTGACCTCGATCGCTCGCTTCCGCTCATGTTCAATGATCTCTTTGTCCGGTTCCTTCTGGCGCAGTCGCAGCTCATCTGCGTCTTTGGGGTATGGGGCGGCATTGTCGCGAGGTTTAAGGGCGGACATGTTGCGCTGGACGTAGCCTGAGGTGCCGGAGCCGCGAGGCGTCGAAAGACCCACGTTTGACGACATTGAGGCGGGATCGAGATATGGTGTGGAAGGTTGCGAAGCACGGCGAGAGGATTAAAAGGTGTGGGGGAGAATGTTACAACACCGTGGCAAAGACTTGGCTTTATGTATGTGCAAAGTAGCAACATGTAATCTCAGAATTCGAGGTGAAGTTAATGTGACGAGGCACGGACCATCGCAGATGGGTATTGCATGATACAATAAGGTCTACCGCAAGAGTGAAGACTCCGCTTTCCAATAGGTATCTCACTGAGTAGAGTGAACGCCGTTCTGCCCATGCATAACCCCTGATTCAACAATGCCCTGCTCACCGCTCCATCCCACCGCCACGAGCCTCTCAGAACGCTCCCAACGACATCAGTCCTCCTAGAACTCCGTCGAAAGTAGTTTCTTCATCTCGCCCGCCTCCTTCTCATACCCCTCGACCTTACCCTGACTACTCTGGATCTTACCCAGCAGCCAGTAGATCCTCGGCTTGATCTCAGCCGGCTGTCCCGGTAGCTTGGCGAGCAGATGCAGCTCTTGCTCGTACTTATCGATGCTCTTATTCTCTGCGCCGATGGACTGGCCTAGCAGCGAGAGCTCCATCTTTGCTGACAGTACGTGGTCGTCTGTCAGCTGCTTGAAAGCTGGCGCGTAGATGGGCCGGCCGGCCTTGATGCTGTGAGGGCGGCCGTTTTGGGTTTGGATACTGATGAGCTCGGCTTGCTCAAGAGCTGCAAGGGCTTCTTCGCCACCAGATCCGAAGGCATCGGCGAGGAGGACTTCGTTGTAGCGGAGTGCTTCGTTCTTGGCTAGTCCTTTGATAAGAGACCAGGCTTGCTGGTTTGTCCACTTTCGAGACTCATTGCTGTTAATATACATCTTGATGACTTCGGAGGCACCTTGATCTATCATCTCCTTGACGGCTTTATTGGGCGTCTCGCCAGCCTTGATGCGTCGAGCGAGGAACTCAAGGTCTGTGAGGCGACCGCCGAGAAGCGTGATCACATTGTCGAGTTCGTTCAAGTCGTTGCGCTTCTGACTCGGAGTCAGCTTCTTGCTACCATCAGTGATCTCCTTGTCATCGGCATCGAAGTCGAGATGGTTGATCACATAACGCTTCGCGACTTCTGGCGAGCAGTCACCGAGCGAAATCTGCCGGAAGACGCGGTCTGGCAAGGCTTTGCTAAGTGACTTGCTGTACGAGACATCGTTTGTCAGGAAGATGACATGGGCGATATTTCCAGTGCTAAGCCGTGCTGCCCATTCGGCAAGCTTGTCGTAGACCAACTCAGCTCCAGGATCGCTACCTTTGTGTAGGAAATTGTCGACCACGACAACTGGTCGTCTCTCTGGGTGAGCCTCGAGATACTCGTCGTCGCTCAGAGCACTGTCCTTGTCGTCTTTCTTGCGATCCTCGAGAGCAATCGACTTCAGTGCAGATGCAGTGTTGTTCCAAATCTTGACAAGTTGGTTCTCGAGCGTCTCCGAGAAGCCAGTCTTGACACCTGTCGTGCCCTGCGCCGCCAAGTCGATGAGCCCGCTGATGCTGTTGAACCACGAGAACACTGGCCGATATCCGACCTGTCCTGCAGCTGCATTGATCGTAGCCGTGTCCCCTCGTGCTTCTTGTATCGGCTTGCAGTCCACGATTAGTAGCTTGTGGGCTTCGCGCTTCTGCTTCAGTGCGTGATCGACCACGAGCTCCTTCTTTCCACTACCTCGAGGACCTTGCACGATGATGAATGTGTCCACAGACTCCATCAACCATGCTTGAATCTGCTCAATCTGATCTCGTCGATCATCCCACACTACTTGCATACCAGCTTCATCCGTGCCGCCATGCTGCCGTAGTGACTTGACCTTGTCGATCAGATCTTCGCCTTGCGTCTTCACCCATCGCCAGATGAAATTATCCTCGACGTGAAACGCTCGCGTAATGTGAGCTTTGATCGCCAATGTCCTCAGAGGATCGAAAACCGCCACTGTGATACCTGCGACAAGCGCAGCAAGCAACGGGATCATCAAACGAGGGTGGCCGAAGATCCACTCCCGGATCCAGCCAAAGCGAGCTTTCTTCTCGTACGTCAGACGGAAGATCGTCCCCAGCTTGCCTCCACCCTGAGGTTCATCGATCGTGTAGCCATGCAGGCAATTCTTCGCCATGATCGCCTTACGCTTGTGTGAGAAGTCCAAGTAAGCATATCGCGGCACGATCTTTGAGTCCGAAGGCTGGGTGACAATATCGACGAGCTTCCCGTATGGCCTGAAGAATGAGTAGAGCTGCTCCTGGCTGAGCTCTGCCACTTCTGCGCCGGGACTCGTCGGCAAGAACTCGCATCTTATGCGAGAAGATGGTAGACGAAAGAGGTCCTCGACCCAGGGTTTGCCGATGACAAGCCTAGCTTGGACACGGTTGAGCGGGTTCCACCAGGGGCGGAACTTCTGCTGCTTGAGATAGGCACGTACGGCGTCTGCGACGTTCGTGGAGCTGACTGACTCATCGTGAGAGAACTTGAGGAATGCGCCGCCCTCCTTGAAGCGTGGCAAGACCTCGAGCACTTTCACTCCAGTGAGTCCGTTCGCCTTGATGGCTTCATCGAGCACATTGCCGGGATTGACAGCGGAGATGGCACTGGTCTTATTCTGATCCAGTGCCTTCGGGAATACCTTCTCCATGGTCCAAGGAATGCGGAAGAGCCATTGCAGGTTGATGGGAAGTAGGTTATTGAAAAATATCACGCTCTCGGTGCTGCTGGTCTTGATGTGGCCAGACTTATCATCACCAGCTTCGCCGGAGCTATAGCGCTTCCTCACGCCGCCAGCTCTGCCATTCCATCCTCCACCGAGCTGGGCAGTGAGCGCGTTCAAGCGCTGGATGGCGCGTTGCTGTTGCGCCATCTCATGAAGTCTCTGCCATGCGAGCCACCTGCTTCCGAGACGGACGATGTGTAGAGCGGAAGAGATCTGCGTAACGGGTTCTAGGGAATAGTTCACGGGAAAGCAGACGCTGTTTGATAGCATGAACGTATGGTGTTGGATAGACCTCGGGATGGTGTGGCGTCGCGTCAGTGGCGCTGAACCCGCCAAGACTACACCTTATGGATGTCACTAGACGGCTTCGTTGCTCCCTTGCCGACACGTTATGTGGCTCCCGCCGTCTCTCATACACAGTGCAGCACGATCATGCTATCGAACCCGTAACCATGTAGCCCCTACCTTCTCAGCTTCGATTGAGCACATCCCACCCTTATCTCGCGGTGGCCCCTGGCTGGCAGTGTAGACCGCCCATTGCCTCACTCTGCCGTCAGTCGTCTGTCAAGTCGATGGCCGGTACTCCTCCTCAACGCTTCAGCTCGAGCCGGGCACGCTTGAGCTTTGCCTCGGACTGAGCTGTGAAAGCCTTCACTTCCAGAGCCATGCGCTTCGCGAGAGCCTCGGCCTCTAGGACCTCGATCTCTTCATTGGCATCATTGACTTCGTAGCGGCGCTTGAAATTCGACTTGGAGCTTCCGGACCCGGTGCCAACGCTGCGCGGCTGAAGATCTGGTGTGGGCAAATCCTTCCTGTCAGCTCCTTCCGTCTTGAAGCTCTTCTCTACGTCGAGCGTCGCTTGAGACTCGGAACTTCCAGCTCGAAGGGACGCACCATCATGTGTCGCGAGCGCGCTGTCGCTAGGAGCACCTGAAATGGTCGACACGCTCGCTAGTCCTTTAGCCTCGCCTCCGCTATCGCGACGCTGACCGTCAAATAGAGCGTCTGGTACTAGCGAGTCTTCGATACGAGCCGCTTGTTCTGGAGTTTGAGAGCTTGTCGCGGTCTCATTAGAATCTCTCGCATCGATCTCGACTCTGGTCTTGCGTGGCCCAGTCCTTCGGCTCATGAGATGGTTCCTTTTGAAATTCTCTCTACGCTTTCGTGTCTGTCGTGGACCGTTCGTTACGGCTCTTGCGCGAGGTGCACTATCCGGAACAGGATTGGCATGGCATTGCTCGTTACTGACCCAGCATCTGCCACATCGCTTGCTCCTCTGGTCTGCGCTCTTTCGGCACTCCCCATTCGCTACACGACACGGCTTACACCTCTCTGAATCTTCAGTAGGGATACCATACGGTGTCTCCATCAGACGACCTGCCCTACTGAACATGCCGAGTCTTTTCGTAGCCGATGGCGCATCTTCAGGCACAGTTGTGGCTAGTAGCAGTCTCTCCCAATCATCCTGCGCGTAGTACCAATTGTTTCCTTGGTCCTCCGTTTCCGGGCGGCGGTACCTGTGCACTATGGTCAGTGACTGTGGAGCCACATGTCGGATCGACCTGCTTTTCGCGCAGTGCTGTCAGCGAGTCAAGTGTGGTTATGTCCATGGTGAGGGTTCGATCCCAGCCAGGTGGATTACTTGTCGTGGTAAGTAGGTGGAATATTGGACGTGGTAAAGTAGTGCGAATTGGGGTTCATATACTGCGAATCTGAGTATCTGGAGCTACCCCTGGCCTATGTCGGTCTCACTTTGCTCCCTGCTTCAACCCTCACTTCGACGGCTCATTCACGGCAAGAGCCCATCACTTCATCATCACTTCTATACCGGCTCTCTACCTCGCCCAGTCTGATCGCCAAGATCAGGCTCTGCCCACTGATGCACTCTCGGCGCCATCTCGAAGCAATGCACAACAAGTCCAGTACTGCTTGTCATAAGACCTCAAACGTTCTCCGACTGATAAATCACTCTTCTCACACCTTGCCATCACTCATCTGTTAGATCAACTGCTCGATCCATCGCCAGCCTTCGCTTACTGCGCTCGCAAACTGTTTTCATGAGCGTAGCCTCCAGCCGACTAGCAGCAGCGTCCGCTCGCGCAGCAGCAGCTTCAGCTCTCAAAGCCTCGATCTCCTCGTCAGCGATTGTTGCTGGCCATGGAGATGGAGAGGCTCGCCCTTGTTGAGTGTTGCTCAGACCAGGTGTCAAGACCCGTGCCAGAGGGTTCACCTTGTCGCTGTGCTCTGTCTTGATGCTTGCTCCCCGGTCGACCGTGGCTTGTGTATCGCCACTGGATGCTCGTGAGAGTCCTGTAAAGCTCATGAGTGGAGACTCCGTGGTGGGCATACCGCCGCTCGCTGCACTGGAGGGACTGATAGTTTCTTGATCGCTGACATAGCGCGCGAGAGTAAGGGCAGCCTCCGCAGGCGTCGACACACTGTACCGAGTATCGCTCTCAGTCACCGGTGTCCCTGACTCGATCTGCCCCGTTTGTCCGTCCTTCTCGCCAGTCCTGTCACGATACTTCCTGTAAGCGGCGCCCTGCCCAGTCAGATGGTGCGTCCTGAAAACCTCTCTGTACTTCCGCGGCCCCTTCGCGACGACCTTTCTAGACGCTCGAGGCCTCGAGCGAGGTGAACCGGGCCTAGCGCCACATTGCCGAGAGCTATGGTAGCATTTGCCACACTTGCTGGACTTCTTGTCCGCTCTGACTCGGCACTCCAAGTTGGCTTTGCGGCATGGCAGGCATTTCGCATCCTCAGCAACTGGAACGCCGTCTGGTGTTTCCATGATTCGGCCAACAGTGTTGTATTGAGACAGCCGTGATTTTGCGTGTGTGGCCGATTCCGGGTCCACGGCAGCTGTCAGGAGATTCTCCCAGTCGGACACTGAGTAGTACCAGAAGTCTGATTCCTTGCCGGTCTGTGGGCGACGATGTCTGTATGTTGTCATGAGCAGGGGTATTTGAAGTATGCATCGATGTGTACTGACTTGTCGCGCAGCACCTGTTTTGGGTCGCCTTGAGTTGCATCCATGACTGGCCGATGTCAACGTTTTCCGGCAAGGCTTAATAGTATTACGAAACGGAGCGTAGTGAGTGTGGGAGAATATGAGTCAAGATCGAATACTACAGGTACGAAGCAAGCAGTCGGCATGGCCGGCACATTGTTACACGGGTTCCTTCCCTTTCATCTCCATCACCGCGCCTGCCACATCACTACCTGGGACATGTGCCCTGCGACATCCAGCCCACTTCACCTATGCGGATAGCAGCTCAAGGTACTCGCCTCTCGCGATCCTCCCATCCTTCACGTGCTCCAAGTCTCCATCTGATCAGTCTGCCTGCGCACACAGCCTCTGGCGCTCGTATTCAGCACGCAACAGAGTCGCCTCGGCTTTGAGTGCCGAGATCTCTATGTCGGCGAGATCTCGCGCGCGCTCACCGCTCGATTGCTCTACTACGTTTTCCTCCGCCGGGAACAATGGTCCTTCCTCTGCAGGCGGTGTAAGCATGCCATTGCCCTCGTCTGGCTCGCGGACCATCTTTCCATCGGCATTTCTGCCTCTTCGCAGGGTAGCTAACGGAATCTCGGGTGAGTCGGGCACTCCCTTGTGAGGCAGTGGTAGAGGTGCTACAACACCAGCTGGCATGTCATCCTTCGTCCGAAAAGCATCTCCATAGTTGGCAGGCTGCATCAAAGAATGAAGAGGGCCCTCTCGAGAAGCAACGACACTTTGATGTGTCGCCAGGGCGAGAATCGTACTGCCATGGAAAGCTCGATGCTCACCGATGCCGGAGGTCTTACGCTTCTTGGACGGCGAAGGGTTCGCGAGGAGCCCTGGTGGTGAAGTCTGCTTCTGACGGGATGCCAGGAAAGATGGGACATCCCTTGGTGCAGGTCTATCCTCACCCGCGCCAGACATCTTGCGCTTCATCAAGTCTTGTTTTGGCATAGCCCACTCCAGCTCATCGACAATCTCGACAGATCGGGTCCGTTTCGACACTACCTCCATCTCACGCAACTCCTGGATCCCGCGATGCGTAATGGCAACGGCCTCGCATTTCCTCCTATCGTGCACATATCTTGCGCAGACCTTGCTTCGCCCGTCTCTCGCCACGCGGCATGGCAAACCAGCCGACCTGCAGTGCTTGCATTTGGCGAAGTCGGGTGCGGTGATACCGTGATCGCTTTCGATTAGCTTTGCCACTTTCGCTTTCTTCTGCAGCCTGCCGGTGGCAAGCTTCCTCGTCGTCGGGTCATCTGACTCCCTTGCGATCAACAACTCTGACCATTCGTTGGGCGGGCAATACCAGAAGTCCTTGGAATTTGCTGTGCGTGGCTGGCGGTAGCTGTGTCTAACAGGCATTTTGTTTCTGCGTGTCAGTGCTTCTGATGTTCCAGAAGATTGTGGTGGGGACAGCGCTGCTGTCAACCGAAATGTAGCAATAGAGCACTTCGATGCTGAGTCTGCGAGAGACTAGAGTTTAAGCGAGAAGCAGCGAATGTGACGCAGACATTGGACTAGTTGCGGAGCAGTCTAGAATGCTAGTATAAGACTACCTCACTTACGAAGACCACAATGCACCAGCTTGGCCTGTGTTGTAATGTCCTTGTCCAGAGACGCAAGACCGCCTCCAAGCGAGGCCCGCCTTACCAGTAAGTCAACACCGCTTTCGCATACAAAGACAGAGCTCAAAGCAGGACGTGGTTGTGTGATGAAGTCTCGTAGCCATAGCAATCGC
The DNA here is from genome assembly GCA_002077065.1 of Cryoendolithus antarcticus. Taxonomy (NCBI): domain Eukaryota; kingdom Fungi; phylum Ascomycota; class Dothideomycetes; order Cladosporiales; family Cladosporiaceae; genus Cryoendolithus; species Cryoendolithus antarcticus. The sequence continues at coordinate 374,656 of NAJO01000037.1, read as the reverse complement.
CGTATTGGAAAGGGTTTGATGCTGTTGTTTGCGGATGCAGCTTGACACATGATCACGTCAGGTCAGTACTGTCTGTCAGATGCTGTAAGTCCATCTACCATTGCACTGGCGTCAGTTTCCTCCGTTCTTCACTCCTCTCCTATCGCCTCCGCCTGCCACCCTTTCGCTCAAGCGACATTGCTGCGCTCGTCTGTTAGCTTCTTTCGCTCATAGATCGCGCGCATCAACTCTGCATCAGACTGGGCTGCAAAGACATCAGCCTCCATAGCCTTGCGTGCCGCATTCGCCTCAGCCCTAAGAACTTCAATCTCAGCCTCAGCAAGCTCGTCTTCTCGTTGACGCTTGAGCCGCTTCGCCTCTCTCTCTGCGGCAAATGTGAGTACGCCTGCGCTATCGTTGTGCTCGCCCTTGATGCGAAGATGACCAGTGGCTATCGCTGAGAGTGTGTAGGGAGATGACTCTCGGACAGTAAGGCCCATGATCTTCTTCTCCGAGAAGGTTGCCGGTGCTGATCCTGCTTTGAAGTCGCCTGTAGTAGCCTTGCTGCAGCTGCGCACGATACTGAGAGGCACCTCCGGCGATGAAGAGTCTCGCGTTCGCGGCGATGGCTTCGCACGCTGAGCGTCCGCTTGATCCCCGATACGACGTTTCTTGCTCGCCTTCATGGGCGTAGCTGGCTGCTCCTTCGTAGCTTCAGCCCATGTCTGCAATCCGCGCTTCATGAGCTTTCCGGCCTCGCAGCTCGCATGATGGCGCAAACATTTCGCACAAGCCATGCCGCTGCTGTCTTTGGCTACCCGGCATGCCACGCCCGCGGACTTGCATGGCTTGCAAGTGGCGAATGCTGGGACAGTAACCCCTTCTTTGGTTTCCATCAAACTACCCACTTTCTCCAACAAGCGAAGTTTCTGATAGGCGCTTTTCGTCGTCGTTGAGTCCTCATCTGTAGCGTCTTTGAAAAGTGTGGTCCATTCTTCTGGTGACATGTACCAGAAGTCCTTCGTGTCTGTTGTTTTCGGGCGGCGGGACCTTTCTCGCTGTCAGCTACTCGATACAAACGCTGATATACGCTGAGCCAGGACAGCGTAGATCCTCTGGTGCAGCCACGAAGACAAGCAGTGCAGGAAATTGACTTACTCGTTGCGAAGCACTTCGACGGCTGCATTGCCATGCGATCTTGGCTTCGGGTCGGCCATTGAGTGCGGTGTTGATTCCAGTGTCATGTGTGGTGATGTAGCAAACGCGGTGTCGGAATCTCTGTGTGGCGAGAAGCAGGGAAGCGAGACAACGGAAGGTACTGGAAGCCATGCATCTGTCGCTCCTGCCTCGCCTCAGGATGCGCATAGCCGTCCGCATCGCAGTGTCGTCAGTGAGCCCTGATCCGTCACGTTACAGGTTCAGCTACAATGTGATAGCACGTGAAGACAACGTACTGGTGGAAAGTGATTAAGACTCACTCAGATGCTCGCCGAGGAGCAGATCCAACAGTATGCGGCATGCCCTCCCACTGAACAGATTGCGCTGCCGCCACAGAGTGCAGCATAACCATGTCAAACGCCCTCAAAATTCACCAGACCCCCAATCACCGTGCTTCACATGCACTTCCAGTACCAACCGAACATCGGCCATACCCCTAGTAGGGCTCCAAGTGACTTCCCGTCCTTTCCCGCGTCCAGCAGTAGACTCAGGAGATCAAGTGCTCAAGAATCCGCCCGATCCATCACCCAAGACTTGCGCTTTCTGTTCTTCTCAAACTTTGCACGCGCCAGCTTGGCCTCCAGTTCCGCAGCAAATGCTGCATCTTCAAGAGCCTTCTGCTCGGCAAACGCCTTGACTTGCCTGGCTCGTTGCTCGGCTAGTGCTTCTGCTCTCATCACTGCGATCTCCTCGTCTTCCTTGTCGTCGTCCATATCCATGGGCGATTGGGTATGGCGGGGTCGTGATCGCGTTTGAGGCTGCTTTTGAGGGGTAGGGATCGTCTTGGAGGCGGGAGTTCGTGGCTTTGCGACGATGCCTTGGTCATCTGTATCGTGCGTAGCGTCGTCAGGTGTATAGGCATTCTGCTGCAGTTGCGAATGCGACTGGGTAGTCCTTCGACGGCGTGGGTCTTGCTTTGGCTTCGCCTTCGGCTGTGACCGAGCAGCTACTCCAGTACTGCTCGCCGGGAAGCCTTGCCAATCGTCCTCTTCATCACTGTAGATGACCGTCTTACTTCTCGGCGTCATTGTCTTGGTGCGGCTTGTCCGTCGATCACCAGCCACTGCATTTCTCCTAGCCCTCGTCTTCACGGCAGGGCTCGGCGTCTCACTCCCCTCGAACGCCGACCCCTCTTCCTCCTCCATCTCCTCCTCCTCTTCGTCAGCCTCCAGCTTGGCCCCACAGCTGCGATTCGCGGTCAGACATGGTGCGCAACGCGCAACGCAGCTCTTGCCCACCCTCTCACGTTCTGCAGCCGAGTAGACGACGCACGGCTCCTGCCAGCCCTCCGCTGCCTTGTTAAGACAGCGTTGGCAAGGAGAGCCTGCGAGTACGCCTGCGTCGGTAGACATCATTCGTGCTATGTGAGCCCGGCGTCTTTTGAGGTCGTCGGACATCGCCTCATAGTCTTTGCGGGAGAGGTGCCACCATTCTGAAGTCTCACCGAGGACTTCGGGGTAGGGGTGCTTGGTGTTCGTCGGAGAGGTCACTGTATCGTCTGTCGATGGTGCAGGGGCGATAGGCGATGTAGGTTGAAGCGAGCCATAGCCAGACTCTGATCTAGGCCCCTCCTGAGGTCTAGGCCGACGCTGGTTGATCAATGGCTCTTCGGATGACGTGGAGTCATCTTGCTCATGAGCTGTGTCGTCAGCCGTGACAGGTTTGTCGGAGGTCTGTCGGGTTTGAGGTGGCGCCACTAGATCGACGTCTGATTCCTCAACAAAGATGGACTGTGTTCGGAGGTGAGGCATTTTCGGCGAAATATGTTGAGCCATTGGGCTCGCTGTGGAAGGCTGCAGCGTGCTGTGAGACACACTAACAATCTGCTTCTCAGCGATGGGTGTTGCAGCGGACTTGGTGGTCGGTGCGGTGGAAGTGAGCATAGGAGCCACCGGTGCCTTCCCCTGAGCGCCTACGGGCGTAGTCGCCTTTGCCTTCGGCTTAGCCGGAGCAGGCTTCTTCGTTGTTTGGCGCTCGGCAAAGCTCCTGAGCTCTGCCTCAGCCTCAGCCTCAGCATCGCTCGAGGGAGGCGTCGACTTCGCGTCTCGGGCCCGGCCGAAGACCTCGATCTCCAGATCCCGGAAGTGGTTGGTGCTTGAGGCGGTGGCTGTCGATTGCGGCGGGGTGGATTGAGTCGCCTTTGAGGATGCAGCAGGTTTGGCAGGCTGTGTGATAGCAGTGGCAGTGCAGTTCACACCCTTGAGTAGGCAAAAAGCGCAGCCCTTACGCCTTCCGTCCTTCCAAACTCTGCACCTTACGCCTGCCTTATCGCAAGCCTTACATCCGTTCTGGACATCGATGCCCGAAGTAGATTCCATGATCAGCCCGGCGTCATGGATGGTACAAAGCTGCTTCAACGCAGCTTGCTGGTCCTCCGGGGAGATCAATGGATTGCCCGCCTGGGCAGCAAGGATCTCCCATTGGGACCGAGAGCAGAACCAGAAATCGTTCGCACGGACAGTCTCTGGTCTGCGTAGACTAGAATGTAGGTCAGTGGGTGTCACTGGAGTAATGCGCTTTGTCATCAGGTATACATACGCGTCAACATCGATATCAGACGACGTGTTCGAAGCCATCATGGAGTCAGCGACGGTGACCAGACGAAGGCCAGTCAGTGAGTGACGAAGGTATATATCAGGTGTGACAACAGCCAGCGCTCGATTTGATGTGATCCAGGAAGTGATCGTGTGCAAGCGATCTATTCCAAGTGATCACCTCTGTGTGACCAAACAAGAGTGATCGAGAACCCAGATCAAATTCCCTCGTTTGTGCGTCTGTTTACAAGGCCCGCCCCACCGAACAGGGTTAGCGGGAAGCGACAGTGAATGAAAGGGAAGGAGCGAGGGAGATTGCAGCGAGAAGTGAAGGACTGACAAGTACGAATGAGATGATGAGACGGTGGTCGAAAAGGGAGGGTCGCAGTATATCAATGCATTGGAACTGGGTACTCACACAAATCCCATTCATCATATCCAGTATTGTCGGCACAAAGCCACCCTCCACCATCGACTTCTCATCCTACACGAGAGCCTTCTAGCCTCAATTTCACTCGCCCAAACCGACCCAGCCCTCCCGCCTATCTTCCCATGCCCCCCTTCCCCTTCGCCCTCGCAGCCACTTTCCGGAACGCCGCCTCGCCAACAGCACCCTGCCTCTTTCCTTGATCGGCAAGCACAGCGGAACTCATATTGCTCGCGGGCATGATACTGTAGCTGCCCACTGTGCCCTCTACGCGTGCGCGATTCGTGGCGATGGGCGCTGCGAGAGCCTTCTTGCGCTTCTCGGCCATGAGCGTCGCGCGGTCGAGATGTTGGGAGCCGGTTGGGCGTTGGGAGGCGACGAGGGGGTCGTAGGGGGCTGTTGGTACGGCCTGAGTGAGAATGTTAGTATATATATTGTTTGAGAGGGATCGTGGAGAGGCAGGAAATCTGCTACACAACACAGCCATACCTTCGACCTTAAATCCTTCCTCTTCCCCAACACAATTCTCAACCACTCCGCCTCCAGCTTCTCCGCCTGCCGCTTAATCCCCAACTGCGGCTGCATACTCTTCGTATAAAACACAATCACCTTCCCCAGCCCGCTCGCCACAAGCGCCTCCTTAGTCATACTCAAACCCATCAGAATCGCAAACAGCTCCCTCTGGATCTGGTAGTTCGGCAGCGCGGCATCCACATCAGCGGGCTCGAGGTAGAATCTAACGGCCTCGAGGATGTTGACGTCGGGGTCTATGATGCTGGAGCGGAGCGTGTTGCGATTTAAGAGTTCGGTGACTTGGGGGAGGAGTTTGAGTTTGGCGGTGGCGACTTTGCCCTCTTCGCGGGCGCGTTGGTCGGCTTGGCAGGCTGCTGCCATGAGCTGGCGCATGTTCTCTAGTTCGGCGTCGGCGGCGGCGTCGAGGTCTATGCCCATGCCGCGGCGGCGGGCGGGCTTGTTGGTGCGGAGGGCGTCGTCCATCTTGCGGTCTAGGGCGCGTCGGCGGCCTGCGTGTTGTCAGTATTGCTCATATCTGTCATCAATACTTGATAGCACTCACGCTCTTCCGGCGGCAAATCATCCTCATTCTCCGGTTCCCTGATCCTCCTCACCCTCTCCCCACCTCCATCTGCCTTGCCCTTCCGTCGTCTCTTGCCCTCCATCTCGGGACCACCCTCAAAGTCCGGCTCATCTTCACCATCCTCGCCAGCCCTCACCCGCTTTGGCTTTCTGGCCTTCTCTCTCCGACCCTCTTTCTTCTTTTTCCTGCTCTCCCTTTCCTCGCCCTCAGTCCGCTTGCGCTTGTGCACGCCCAGTAGTCCGACGTTGGACTCATCGACTGCGACAGGCGCATCAGGGACAATAATATTGGCTGCATCGAAGTTGTCGAATTGGGCCTCATCCAAGTCATCGAGCTCAGACTCATTGTCTGACGGTGGCGCTTCGTCCTCATCGAGATCCATGTCGGCTGATGGGTTTGCGATGGGTGGCGTAGATGCGTTCTCTTCCTCGATCGAGGGGTCTAGGGGGTCGTTTGGCTCTGCGTTTGCTTGCGGTTCGGGGGACACATCGAGCGAGGGTACGGCGGAGGTGGACTGTTCCAGATCTTCCATTGTGAATGTGAGGAGGGTGTTGTGGTAGTGAGTATATTGCACGAGGGTTCGCTGTTGGTGGGAGAGAGATCGACAATTACAGTTGAAGTCGCGTTCGAGTGCCGTGCAGTCGTTTGATCGAGGAGCCTGACTGCCTCAGGCAAGTCAGAGTGACCGACACCTCCGAGACGATGGCCATGCAACAGCAGCACATCCACGCCCCTAGTTCCAATTCCGACCATCTGCCCAACTCGTCGTTATCCCCAGGATCCTCTCACCATGTTCGGCGGCCGTAACTCTCCCTTCCCACGTCCCTGTTCTCCAACTCAATAACTGACACCCCCATCCAGCACCCCCTCCCACAGCCGCAGAGCTCAAGCAGCAAGAAGCCACCGCCATGCACACGGTCTACAACGCCCTGGCGACATGCGTCGTGCTCTATCTCTGTACGTTCGAGGCGCGATGCGAAGATCTCCGGGAATTCAAAGCTGATTGTAGGACACAGCGCCGTTTGCCGTGGAGTACGTGTATAAACTTGTATGATGGTACACTACCGCAATTTGCGTGATAATGGGAAGGAGATGAGCAGTGGACAACGAGGAGCGGACGATGAGGATTTGGCCAGTATTATGATGGATGTGTCGCAGAAATGGACGACCAGACATGCTGTCGCCTCCAGCCGCACATACACTCAGGCGATATGGCGCTGACCTAGTCGCGCGGCGGCTCAGCAAAGGCATGGCCGAATAGACGCGAGACGATAGGTGGACAAGCTGTACAATACATGTACCATAGCGCACTCAACAACATACATCAATCGTCTCGGCGTCCATGGTGAGAGCACAATCAGGAGAGGCAAGCCTAGTACTCCATCAACCTCAACTTCTTCCCCACCTCCCGTCTCTGCACAACCTTGTCGCTCTGCCGCTCATCGTGTGCTTCCTTAGCCTTGAGAGCCTGCAAAAGCATCCCGGCGTCGAAAAACCCATCTGCGAGAAAGTCAGTATTCAGCCCCCGTCCAAACTCCAAATTGACAAGAAGCAACTCACATCCACCCAACTCATCATCGCTAGCCCCCTGACTCTCCTCCTCGGCCTTAGCACCCTCCTGCGCCTCAATAACCCGTCCCCGTCGATTCATGCCCTCAGCCTCCCTGGCGCGGGAACTGCCCTTCTCGCCACCCGTGCCGCGGCGCTGAACCATGCGGATGAGCTTGCGGATCTCGAGGAAGTAGCTCTCGATGCCATCAACGAAGCGCTTCGTCTGTCTGTGCTTGCTGGCCGCACAAATGGAGACGGAGCCGTCTTTGATGATGTATCCGATCCCGAAACCTTCCCCGGAGGTAGGTCCGAAGCCGAAGTGCCGGAGGGACGGGTTGCCGCAGTTGGAGGTCGAGAGGATGGTGTTGTTTATCCTATCCCAGCCGGCGTCGGCGAATATCGCTGGCAGGGCATGCTGTTGTTGGTGTTGCTGCTGGCGGGGCGCAGGGGAGCGGGAAAGGGAAGATTCGTCGGAGCTGAGCATGCTGCTGCGTTTCGGGGAATCAGTGGTGGTTTCGCGCTCTGAGGTGGGCGAGGAGTAGCCGTTTGTGCTTGCACCGTCGGAGCCATTGTCGTTGTCAGCGTCTACCTGGCGTTGCCACAAGCAGGACAAGGCGTAGAGATGCCGATCGTGGCCTTGCGCTTTTGCGCACTCTTTCGTGATGGAGGTGTGCTTCTCGCAGGCTTTCTTCAGGAGCTCGACTTTCTTGGCGGGTGGATTCTCGCCCCAGAAGCAGCGGACGAAGTCTGTAGATTCGTGGGTAACGGGGCGAATGGCTTCTGTGCGGCCATGGTAGTAGATTTTGGTTGCTGCAGGCTCGTAGGTGGACTCCATGCGGCCGTAGAGGCCGTAGTAGGCGGCTTGGAAAGCCATTTGGACGAAGGCGTCGGGCGAGAAGCCGGAGCTTGTCATGAATGTCTTGCCGTAGGCGGCAAATTCGAGCGTTTGGAACTCGTTCTGCTGAATGAGATCGGCGAGGCGGGTCTCAGCGAAGCGGAGGGCGGTGGTGAGTTCGGGGCCCATGTCCCATTCTAACTTATGCGGTGTAGTGTTCACGTCGCCAAATGACTTCGGATCGCGCTTGCTTGGGTCTGGAGAAGATGAAGCCCATAGCGAGGGTGCTTGACCATTGATTGTACGTGCGAAGCGAAGAATCGTGTCAGTGTAGAGATCGGAGGCGAAGCGAAGGACAGTGTGGCCGTCAACACCGGTGTGCTCGAAATTGATACCTGCACTGCCGTTCTTGCAAACGATGATCTGCAGCTTGTCGTACCATCTATTGGTGCATGTGCCCACTTGCACGCCCTTCTGAATCTCACTCGTGCCACAGAGCATATTCTCGCATAGTTGTGGTGTGTTTATCGGCTCGGTGTAGTCGAGACAGAGGATGAACAAAGCACTGTCCACAATATTTAGACAATCGCTATTGTCGGAGCCCTCGTCTTTCCCGAGGACGTCGCGCAGACTCGACCAAATCTTGCGATTCTCAGTACTCAGTACGCCAAGCGCGCTTTTTGCTGCCTCGTAAATTGGAGTCTGCTCAGCATCATTTACGATGACTTGTAAGTTGAGACTGACGTCCCGCTCCGTCATAATGAGATCGCTGTTGTCGTCCAAGACATCGAACCAGTAGAATTGACCTCGACATAGCACGACGACGTGTTTGCTACCAGGATCTTGGCCAATCTGACAGCCATTTTCGGTGGGGATGCGAGCTGTACCGAAGAGGCGCGAGTATTGGTACATGCAAAGTGGCTGACCTCTGAGCGTATCAGGTGGCAGCTCCTCCTTGCGGACAGCGCGGACGAACGATAATGCGGAGATCACCAAAGAGGCAGCACGAGTGACTTGATTGTTGCGAGCTGGTGTTGGATCATCCTCGAGCAGAAAGAATGGGTTGAGGTTGAGCACCACTGGATTGTCGTAATTGAGGTAGGAGTCGTACCCTGCACGTTATCAGCGGAAAGTCCCTACGATCTGACCATCTACATACAGAATTGTTCGATATAGCTGCCTTGCCCTTGCGAGTAGGCCTTCAGCTTAGCTTGAAGATCCGGCCCAGTGGTCTGCAGGAATTCGTTGACCGCGCGTTCGCTATCCGCATGCTCTCGTGCAGTCTGCAACGGGTCAAGAGAAGCAAGATACCTCTTCATCGTCGCTTCTAAATCTGGTATCGGAAGCTTCGGAAGGGAGTCCTGCGCAGCAAACGTGATGCCCGGCTTGGAGTGGTCGTCCTTGGAGCTCGCAAGCGGCTCCTGCTGCTTCGTCCCGAAAGCCTGCGTCGCGTCCTTCGCATTCTGCATCGATCGCTCCGCCATGATGAGCGAGTCTCTGCGTGGTGGTGTGGTGATGGCAATTTGTCTGTCAAGAGGCTTGGCTGCGGTGAAGTGCCTGACTGAAGACATGACGCAAGTAAGCATGAGTAGGTCTTAGCAATGAAGCGGCGAGATCAGCGTGGCCACAGATAGGCCACGCAGAGCTGTGCGGAAGAAGTAGTGGCAGTCCTGCGAGTAGTAGGCCGGCATGGATGTTGCTACATCGATGAGGTTCACTTAAGGAAAGGTGTGTTGATGAGGAGAAGAGGGCATCGAAGTCTCGACTACACTGCCATCAATGTGCACGCAGCGTGGGGAAGTGCAATGCAGTGCAATGAGAAGATGTTTGCACGTGAAGATGGTCAAATGCAGCAGGTCTACCACTGCCGGTCCACCGATGCCGACGTGCGTGAACGAGCCATTTCTGATAACGTGACAAGCTGAAAGATGAGACTGACCTTGTTCCCCGAGGTCGAGACCTGGATGTGCGGAGGGAGGTCCTCCAGCACGCGCGAAGCAGGAGATCCACACAGCCGTCTGTCGTTATCCAGATGGACGGGCAAGAGGAAGCACGTTGGTTTGTCGGAAAGGCCCGCAATCGGCTCCGCTGCAATTACTCGCAGGGGTAGCTCGTGGAGCGAGCAAAGTAGAAGTCGATTAGGGCGCGGCTAAATGGCGGTTGTCTTGCTGCTTGTCAGATGTGAAGTTCAGCTGTGCGGGAGCGGTCAGAGTGATGGGAAGTGAGTAGCGCAATTGGTGGAAAGGTAGATGTGGCACTAGATGGGAATGTGCGATATCTATCACCGTCCCTACCGACTTCTTTTCAGGCGAGAACGGTAAACTTGCGACCTCGGGCGCTGGCATCCGAAGACCCAGACCAGGTGATGTCGAGGCATGACGCTCGCGTGTTCTCAGCGTGGGGCAACGGAGGAACGGAAGACTTCGTGTGGAGCCATGGCTCTGGGGCCGTCTCCTTGATGGAATCGCATTTGTCAGGACACAGGAATGCCATCTTGAGGAGGGCGGGCAGGTCTCGCGTGTAAGTCTCTGTTACTAGTGATAGCGGCTTCTCTACCTTTGAGTGCAGGAGTCGCACTCCGTGCGACATGTAAATGGAGAAGAGGAAGGAACAAGGGAAATGCGCGCTGTTTGACCCCCACTTTACCCGAGTCATGCGCGTCAACTTCGCGTTCGACATCTTCCCTCTCGAACATAACAGCGAGGTAATCCAAGGGCTCAATCTCAGTATTGGTCAGCGACGGCGTCTCGCACATGATGCTGCGCTCGCCCAATGACCGGTCTGCTCGCCACTCTCCCAGACTTTGACCTACAGCCGTACTCGCACATCTTGCCATCGTTGGAAAAGGCACTGGTCTCCATCTCAGATCTTCTTACGCTTGAGACCCTCGATGTCGCGAAGCGGGCTCAAGTACCGGCGGGAGAGGTGAGGAAGCTTATTGAAGCTGTGATTGATGCTCTGAGGGGTGGCTTACAGTCGCCTACTGTGCATGACGTTGGCGGGACTGGTGTTAGAGTTGAGGCAGAGGAACGGGAAGGTGGTGCGGACGGGGCACGGCCATGGACGATCAGCACTCTCGATGAGAGCCTTGACGAAGCACTAAACGGCGGTGTCCACGCTGGGTATCTGACCGAGATCACCGGGGAGAGGTACGTGCAGCATTGCATCTTTGATATTTCAAATATTCTAACAAACCTTCCAGCGCAGCAGGCAAGACGCAGTTCCTGCTCACCCTCCTGCTCTCCGTCCAGCTCGAGATCGTCGACGGAAAGCCAAAATCAGCGCTCTACATTTCCACCGAAGCGCCGCTCCAGACAACCCGCCTAACCCAGCTTCTAACCCACCACCCTCGACTCTCCACCTTATCAAGCACTGACGCCCCTTCACTCTCCCGCATTCAAAGCACCCACATCCACGACCTCGAAGCCCAAGAGCACATCCTCCGCTACCAAGTCCCCGTCCTCATCACCCGTCACAACGTCGGCCTGGTGGTAGTAGACAGTATAGCCGCCAACTACCGGGCTGAATTCGACAAAGGCTCTGCAGGCAAAGCCGCTCAGACTCTGTCGAAACGCAGCGCGCAGATCTCACAGCTCGGTGCCCTCCTCCGTGGCATCGCAAAAGACTTTAATGTAGCCGTCGTAGTCGCGAACCAAGTCGCAGACCGTTTCGAGCCAGCTGCACAGATCGTGTCGGTTAGCCAGTCGACGCAAAGATCTCGCCCCGGATCGCCATTGTCGAATGCCAACGCTTCGACCGCGCCTTTCAGCTCGGCTCAGCCAGCGAACCCATCCACGCAACCACAGTTCACCCTGCTGTCAACCACCGACCCCCTAGCTCTCGACCATCAACAACGTTTCTTCACCGGCTGGGGTGACCATGCCAACACCACGAACATGAAAACTCCTAGCCTCGGACTGACGTGGACGAATCAGCTCGCTACGCGCATTGCGCTGCTGCGTGAGCCGGTCTATGAGGAACGGCACTACACACCTGGCGAAGATAGGAATGTATCAGAGTGGCGGCGGACAATGAAGGTCGTGGTCAGCGCTTGGTGCGCGGCTGGCGAAACCGGGTATGAGATCTGGCAAGGTGGTGTGAGAGGCATAGCGAGCAAGACTGATACGCAGGCGAATGAAAGCTAGAGCTGCAGACATAGCCTGATGGGTATCTTTGACGCATTCCACGTCCTCGCGAGAGCCTCCTGCTGCAACTCGCAGACCACACAACCTACACACTCTCGCGAATTGAAACCACACTCCATCATGCCCACCGACCTTTCAGCCCCCAGGCGGCCGACTCATCTCTAACCACCCCTGCTCCACCTCCCCGTACAATCTTCCACTAGGCCGCCGCTCCCACATGTCTGATTGCAGTGCCGCGATGCCCAGTTCGCCGCTTAGCGATAAGTGGCGTAGCATCTCCACGCTCCCCCGTCCCGCATTCAAACCGCCCTGCCAGCCCTCCCTACCTGACATGATGGCTTCCATGTCCTGCCCTGGTTCATGCGCCGTAGGGGTGCCGTTACCGTCACTAAAGCCTTCGGTGGCGTCTTGTCGCTCTTCTTCCGGGGGTAGGACGATGGACGGCTGACCGTCTACGAGACCTTCCAATTTCTTCATCAGGGGTTTGAGATAGCGGGAGGCTTTGCCGCGGATCGAGGAGAGCTGTTGTAGGATCACTAGGAGGTAGTGCTTTCCTTCGTAGTAAGTTGGGGAGGTGTCGCCGGCTGTGCAATGCAAGACGTCGGCGAGACAGGCGGCGATATCGGAGAGTTTTTGTTCCTGGGAGGGGAACTGTCAGTATTACGAAGGGGGCTAAGAGGGGAAGAGAAGGCGAAAGACATACCATGCCAATACCATGCGAATTCAACGCCGCTGCCGAGGAGCTAGTAGTGATACCCACCACATTTCTCGCCAAATCAATCGGATAATCCAATCTCATCCCACCTTCACCCGGACCCCACAGCAACCCGTCATTCACGCCTAGCTGCCAGACCAAAACATGCAACCACTCCCTCGTAACCCCAATATCAATCCGCTGCGTCTCCGTAACACTCTCCATGCCCATCGCCACGGCGTCCAAATTTCGCTGCGTCTTGAGCACCCAAGCCTGATCCGCGATGCTGTGGCGGCGAGGACCGCGCCATATGCGCACGAATCTATCGTCCACGGCGCTGAAGAGCTGCGCGAGCAGCACGAAACCGGTCAGGAGTTGCGGGTCCTCGGACTCGAAGACTGAGGGGAGTGTGATGTCGGGCGTCAAGCGCGTTCGTTTCCGCCGCTGGATAGCGTACGCACGTTCAGTGATGAAGAGGAGCCAGTACAGCCGCCTTCGCCACTGGGCTTCTACGGGGTCAAGAGCGTGGTAGGCGTACTCGTCTGCTAGACCGAGATTCTCAGCCGCGGTGATGCATTCGGAGAGGAAGTACCAGGCTTTGATATATCGCTCGTGATTGCCTTCGTAGCAGAAGAGGAAGAATGAGGTGAGGACCGAGATTGGGGAGGAGTCGAGCATGAAGTCATAGCTGTATCGTTCTCGCAGGCATTCTTCTGCGAAGACGGCGGCGTTGTCGTAGCCAGGGCGGAGTTGCGGTGGGGCGGGGATTGAGGCGTCTAGTTGGACTACTGTGGTTGCGCAGAGCGCGCAGAGGAAGCAGTAGGTCTCTGAACTGAGTAGGTTGGGATTGCTGTAGAAGAGCGGGTCGAGGTAGATTGTTGGGTCTATGACGGGCATGATGGGAAACATATGGGTGAAGAAGAGCTGGATGTAGGGCAGGAATTGGTCGCGGGTTATGCGGGTGGATTGCGAGAAGTATGATTCGGTGGGTGAAATGATCTGTGGTGCACGTTCGCTGCCTGCTGATCGGGGTTCGTTTGGCTGCCAATTCTGGCTGGATTCTTGTCGGTAGACGAGAGGTTGGGCGTAGCGATGTGGTTGGGAGTGTTGATTCTGCAGCGGTGGGAGCTCGACGCTTTGGAAGTAGCCTGTATCGTGCTGTGGCAAGCTCGTCTGGACGCTGTACGGCACACCCGGCGGTGGAGGTCCTTCCGGCGGGTACGAGACTGACGGCACATGTCCCTGAGATTGTGGCGCCCAAGTCCAGTTCCCAAAATTGCCGTTATGCTCGGGACTTCGTGGACTGGTCGGACTGGCGGTGACAGAATCATCAATCTGGCGCAACGCATGAAGCACACGCGCACTGCGCAACCCCTTCGGACCTTTCTTCTTCGGCGGTTGCAAGTATGCGCATCTTATCGCTGCCTTCTTGCAAGGCGTACACGGGTCGTTGCCATCGCACTTGACCTTTCTCTTTCGGCAGCAGTCGCATGCGCGGCGCAGGACTTTGGCGGGCGGTGTACTGGACTTCTCGCTGCCCGTCGGCTGACTTGCCGCTTCTGTCTCCATATTCTTGCCTTCGTCAGACATGATATCGGTAGATGCGCCGCAATAAACGCTCCTACATCAGCGGCGCAATGGCATGCGTGTATGGCTGTTCCGCGGACTGAGGAAGCGCTTCGCACTGCCGATATGGACTCGGCTGCGCTTGTGCGAATCGAACGGTCAGCGCAATGTGTGGAAACAGCGATGATCCTTCTCGTCCAGGTCTTCGAACAACGCAGGGTCTGGTAGTGGTCTCGAGCGCTCGAAGCTTGCTGCCATGTGCTTCGCAACGTGCTGCAGTGCGGGGGTCGCTTGGCAGCTGCGACCGGATCGGCTGACTAATCGGTGGGGTAAGTGAAGTCGCTTTGCTCTCGTCCAGACTCCAGAGCAAGTGTGATGTCTTCCGATATGTTCGGATGGCAGGCCAGCAGCAAGTATATTCCAAAGACACGCCTCCCTCAGCTCCAGCCCGCCCCAAGATCCCTTGAATGCAACACCGGCGACTGCACCACAGTCCTCTCCACATCCGCCGCACAACTACACTCGACAAAGTCCTCCAACTCCTCACTAACAGTCTTCAACTTCTCCTTCACGCTCGCCACAGCCTCATGCCCAACAATATGCCTCGCGGGCGGATTGTCATGTCCCCCGATAGCCGCCACAGCATGCACAGTCTCCGCCACAAGCCGCTCCTTCAAGGCCTGGCTAAGCGGCGGGTAGAGGCTAGTGACTTCATTGCTGTGCAGTTGATCGCCCGTAGTGGGCTCCGCGGTGCCTTCTAGTCGATCCAGGAGGGAGGAGAGGATGTTGCGGGAGAGTGGGGCGGGGTTGTTCTCTTCTGCGTAGCACTGCATCGGAGGCGCGGAGGTGATTTTGTGCGTGAGGACGTTGACTTCCATGTTCGGCTGCACGATTGTCATTTTGATGTTGAAGGGCGCGATTTCGTAGGCCAAACTGTCGCAGTAGCCTTCAATAGCCCATTGCGAGGCGCAGTACATGCTCAGTCCAGGTGTGCCCAAATGGCCAGTCGTGGCTGTCAAAAGCACGATGTGCCCGTTCTTCTTTTCTCGGAAGACTGGTAGCGTGGCTTTGATGATGTTGACGGGAGCGAAGAAGTTCGTCTCGAACTGCTCCCCTACCAGCGTCAACGCCCTCGGACTCTGGGACAACTCTTCCACAGTCCCAACCACGGCCTCGCTATGACAGCAAAACAGCACATCCACCCTCCCAAACCCCGCCACCGCTTCAGCCACCGCAGATTGACACTGTCCCATATTCCTCGCATCCAACGCCACGACCCTCAACCTCGCGCGCCATTGCTCCTTGTCCGTCGAAGTCCCGACCTCCTCCAAGAACGATTTGAACGCTGCGCTGCGGTCGGCGTGTCGCGCGAACTCGAGGGGGAGAACACCAGCGCAGACGTAGTCGCCGTGCGAGAGGAGGTGCCGCGTCAGGGGAATGCCTATGGGACTATTGGCGCAGGTGAGGAACCAGACGCGCGGGGCGTTGTGGGTGGGGAACTTGGGCTCGCGGGGGAGCTTGGGCTCGGAGGTGGACATGGAGGTGGGAAGGCGGAACGTTTGCAACTAAGGTGCGGTGACAGCTCGTAGCGTGGGGTCTCCTGCCCGTCCTGGAGCCGAGGGTTTGGCTAGTGGGTGTCCATGTGCGCCGACAAAAGGTCCGCGACGTGCAGTATGGCGCGTGGAGGCTTGGAGATCTGCCGGCAGGCTGTATGTGTCGGTTGCGCTAGTCTCCTGGCCAAGCATGCTTGGGCGAACCTCAGAGCTCCGTTGTCGTTTTCACTGCCTCCGTGCGCACTCACATCCATCGCCAGACAGCCGATATGTTATAAACCCGCGTGACATGTAGTCATTGACATGGTTCGGCGTGTTCGGGTCTTTGAACGGAGCTGTCCCCGAAGCGGCATGCCGAACTTTGTCAGATGTATGAGGTAAGTCAGGTATTTTCTGATCTCGTCTCATCAACTACTTCGCAATCCAACAGTCGCTGTCGCGGGTGGCTGTAATCTGAGGATCGCTGCACCGTCTAGGTGTTCTAGAGCGATACTGGTTCCCTTACACTTGGTCCTCCCTTCGGATGTCCAGCAGCCGCATCCTCTTCATAGACGCCTACGACTCGTTCTCGAACAACATCGTCTCCCTTCTCAAGGACCAGCTAGGTCTACAAGTCGAGTTTATCCACATCGACGACCCCCGCTTCGTCCTCAACGACGATGCCTTCCACGCTTTCCTCCAGTCTTTCGATGCCGTTGTCGCAGGCCCTGGGCCTGGCCACCCGGCAAATTCAGAGGACGTTGGACTGATCGGCAAGCTATGGAGCTCACCTGACGACTGTATGCTGCCGGTGCTGGGGATCTGTCTGGGATTTCAGAGTCTAGCTCTTGCCTTTGGGGCGAAGGTCGAGAGACTAAAGCAGCCGAGGCATGGATTGGTGACGCCGATTGTGCATTGTGGCGAGGATGTATTCTCTGGGACCGGGGAGGTAGTGGTCGCGCAGTATCATTCCTTGCACGCTAGGCTTGCTCCTGGATCGCCACCACGCCTCGGTAAAGATCTCTGGAAGCCCAGTTCATCATACGAGCAGCTAATCCCACTTGCTTGGGATCTAAGCGATGACGACAATGGTCCTATCTTGATGTCTGCAAGACACTGCGAGAAGCCGTTCTGGGGCGTTCAGTATCATCCTGAGTCAATCTGCTCGAACATCGAGAGCCACAGGCTGATCGTAAATTGGTGGCAAGCTGCCTATGAGTGGAACAAGCGTCGTCGAGCGCAGCGGTCGGATCTATCTTCCCCTAGTCATCACAGCATCAGCGCTGAGACTGATTACCACAACTCTTCGCAGCCTGTGACTGCCGTTGAGACGAACGTACAGTGGCTGAGCTCATTCCTGCCGCAGCCATCTGATACAGCGGACATCGTCGAGGCGCTGCGTAGTGAGAATTATGGCTCCAATCTCATTCTACTCGAGTCTTGCGTGCGCGAGGGACTACCCGTGAACGCCGAGACAGGACGACACAGCGTCATCGGCATCGCTGGTAAGAATGCAGTCCACGTGCAGTACTGGACTCAGACTCACGAGCTAGTCGTCCACGCTGGAGGAGCTGAGCTTTATCGTACTATTGCTAAGTGCAGTGATGTGCTGCATTACCTTGCAGCTTTCATGCAAGATCATAAGGCAGATGGAGGCCCACCTGATTCACCATTCTGGGGCGGGCTCATGGGTTTCATGTCGTACGAGGCAGGGCTGGAGACTATCGACGTAGAGCCTGCACCAAAATCGCGCAAGAAGCCAGACATCTGGTTCATCTTCGTCGAGCGCTCAGTGGTGATCGATCACGTCAGCGGTGCATGCTATGTGCAGAGCTTGATTGACAATGACGGTGCATGGCTCGCAGCAACCCGAAAAACAGTGCTCGACTCATCACGCCCGCGGAACGACTCCCCGCCTCCCACTCCGTCACCGTTGCCGGCACCCAAAATAACCTCCCAGCCCTTGCAGTCCGGTTACTGCGCCAAAGTCACAGCCTGCCAAGCCAACCTCCGAGCTGGCCTCTCCTACGAGCTCTGCCTCACAGCCCAAACGCACATCCTCACCCACGAAGCGCCCTGGTCCCTCTATCTTGGCCTTCGCGCCCAGAACCCCGCGCCTTTCGCCGCATACCTGAACCTCAGCTCCCCTCTAGACGCTACCGAAGGCGTGACACTCATAAGCAGCAGCCCTGAGCGTTTCCTCTCCTGGACGCGAGAAGGCGAAGTGCAATTCCGCCCAATCAAAGGCACCGTGAGGAAGGACTCTGACATGACGCGCGAGAAAGCAGAGGCGATCCTGAAGTCGCCAAAAGAGCAGGCCGAGAATCTCATGATCGTAGATCTCATCAGACATGACCTGAGCCGGGTGCCAAAGTACATCCTCCCATTTGACCCCTCACCAGACAAGACGCCGTACTGACTCCCCCTCTCACAGCGTAACCAACGTCCACGCCCCGCAACTCATGCAGGTAGAAGAATACACATCCCTCTACCAGCTCGTCAGCGTCATCTCCGGCACCCTCGGCCCCAATTACTCCGGCATCCCCGCCCTCGCCGCCTCCCTTCCACCCGGCTCCATGACCGGCGCACCCAAGAAACGCTCCTGCGACTTACTAACCGACATTGAGAACCACGAGCCGCGAGGGCTGTACAGCGGCGTGCTAGGGTACATGGATGTGGGCGGGGGTGGGGATTTTAGCGTGGTTATCAGGAGTGCGTTTAAGTACTCCGATGAGAGTGTATGGCGGGTTGGCGCGGGAGGGGCGGTCACGGTGTTGAGTAGTGCTGAGGGCGAGTGGGAAGAAATGTGCGCAAAGCGGGAGAAGCTGCTTAAGGTGTTTGGGGTCGCTTGAAGCGCTGTAGATTGCTGTGTCTGATTGGGGCCTACGGTCAACGATATTTCGCACCTAAGCCGTTTTGTGGAGACCCTAGCAGTTCTTGAGCTTGCCCAAGCGCTGCGTGTAATCCTCTATCTCGGCTCCTATCCCATTTCTCTTGTGCTCGTACCGTCCTCGCTTTACCTACGTGACTCAGCATAAGCTACCTTGAGATGGTGACTTCACGTGCGCGCTTGTTTCAACGAACCCTTCCATCTGACTACCTTCTAGCCGCTTCCGTTCGTCCTCATCCGTGTATCGACATCGTCGTCACCTTGATCACTGTGATGCAGTATTCACCAGGCTGTCGGCAGTCTTTCCAATCTTCCACGTCTTGAGGTCCGAGTGGCCCACGAAAATCCCGTTGACCGCCTCATCGCACAGCTAAACTCTGGAAAAGCTGGACCCACCCATCGTATACTCTGGCCGTATGTCGTCCCGCTTTTACCTTTGCAAGCTAGTTGAGTCTCCGCTCGATAGTGGAGGCGCGGAACGGTGTTGTGAGCTGCCAGCAGGTATATCATATGATTTCGCTGCCTTTGTGCTGAGCGCTCTGGTCTTTTGCTCATTGTCTCGTGCCCTGTTTGATTTGCTCAAGGTCTATACTGCGTGTGTCCACGCCAGCGTCACTACATGAGGCACTGCGAGCGTCTTGAGGAGAGCGCGGTGGCGCTGCTGCCTCTACAAGGGTCCCAAGTCACCACTTGCCGGCCACGCAACGTGGCGCATCCTCGTTGCTGTCCGCTCCGCAGCTAGTCATCACAATGTCTGCGCACTCATCGTGGCTCTGTTGATGCTCTTCTTGATCTCGGCGTGGTCTGACGTGCTCTTGCGGCTGCGGTCGATGCGCTGTTCAGTGAGTGCTCGTAGGTGAGGGATAGGTGGCGCTTCTGTGATCTGTTAGGGAGCGAAGATGTTGCTACTCGCTGCTCGTGTTGTAAACGTTGGTGAGTTCTTGCTGGAGCGCGGATCGCCGAGTGGTGTTCTCGGTTCTGCTGGGTCCTTTGAGGGCTGAAGGGGATATGCGTGTCTATTCGTTGCGCACAAGGCGCTCTTCGCGATGCGGTGAAGTCTGTCCATGCTATCGCGGTCGTTCGTAGAGGAGAGTAAGAAGATGGTGAAGCTCAGCGGAGAAGCGTAGTCGCACAGCTAAGGGGCGCGGTCGTCGATTCGCCGCCTCTGCAGCCATGCAGATGCAAAGATACAATGGCAGCCATCTCCTCGCTTCCAGCTCCATCTCATAATTCAGTGAACGTAGCTCGTCGATCGCTGACCTCTCTATAACTGTTGTGGAGTAAAACGCACAGTGGTAGCATACTGCAAAAATGCAAAAGCTTCGGGGGCCCGAACCCCGGACCTCTGCAATGCAGGTGATGAAACTCGCCGGCTCTGGAAGGTAGATGACGTTAGCGCTATCCAGCTGCACCATCAAGCCCCCCGTGGGCTGTCTTTGGGTGCAGGAACTTCAGAATTTGCTGCTCATATAGTCTGCGTGCTGTATCGCTCCAACAGCATGAGGCCCAGGTGATAGGTCAACGTGCAGTGACTTAGCAGTGGCATGAGCACAGCAAAACGCTCTGCGACGCAGCGCAATGCGAGTGTTGCGCGCAGAGTAAAAGCATGGTGTAGCAGGCGCCAAAAGAGCAAAAGCTTCGGGAGTCGAACCCGGCGTCTGCTGAAAGCAGGATTCGAAGTATCGGACTAGAAATTACACCGTTAGCGACATTCGGCAATACCCTCAGCCCCCTATTGGCGGCGGACAACGGGGGCGTCTTGGATGAGCAGAAAGCCAGAATCGACAATTATATTGCATGCTCGGAGGCTCGTAGTCGATGGGGAGGCCAGGGATGGGGGCTATATGCATACGAGGACGTTCACACGGTTCAGGAGAACGAGCTCCATGTGTTAGATACCGCAATAGTGGCTCTGTCAGTGTTGTATTGCCCTGGTGTGGGTAGGATGCCATGTTGTGTGAGGTCTTGGCGTGGCTTGCAAAGCTGAGTGTGCTAGTCCGCCGAGCGACATGGTGAGGGGCGAACACATCCTCACACGTACCCTCACGCGCAAACGCAGTCAAGCGCTTTAACGATGGCCAGAGAGCAAGCAGCACAACAGACAAAGCTGCTTGCAAGACGACAAGGACATGCCAAAGCCGCTCCGGTCTCTTTCACGCGCACGAAGCAGAGGACGCACGCCCATCATTGCGACGGCGAGGACCCACGGGCAGCAAGATACTCTCAGCTCAACGACCCTACGAGCCATTGCTATGAGGCCGAGCATCGCACGCTGAGATTGGGATGAACCTGACGTCCGGCAGCACGATTATGCTATGGTCGAGCATTCAACGCCAGCCGCCAGACGCGTACCACAGCTAACTGTCATTCGAGCCATGGCCTTCAGAGCAGCTGCCAGAGACACCGCCGAGCCGAGCACGGAAACGGCGGGCTCGACGCAAGAAGTCAGGATGACAGGCGCTGATACCTCGAAGTGGCATTGAACAACGAGCAACGAGCGTCAGCTACCAGCAGACCGATTAGGCGACCACGAGCATACCAGTAGCGTGGCATGAACACCTCAAACCCTCAAGCGGACGGCAACGTCTGGAGCTGGCAAGACGTTTGTGCTTGGGCATTGGCATAGCTGCTTCGCCATAACATGTTCGCCACCAAGACCAACGGAAAGCGACCTTACGAAACGGCGAGCCATGCCTGCAGAGCCTCGGAGGTTTTGCCGTTGTACCTGCACGCTGCGATCCCATTCCGGTTTGGCAGCGATGGCCACGCACAAGATTAATTCAAGAGTGGGAGGCAGCGCCGGCGGAAGAAAGACTCAGAGCCAGCAGACGATCAAGAGAGTGGAGCGAACGTAAACTTTCTCCAGAGACCAGCACACGCAGAGAGGCTGAGTGGAAAAGAGTCGAGCACAGATACAGCGGAGCTGATGAAGTGCATGTCCACACACGTCGACCACTCCTTCTGGCTCTCAGACGAGCGACGTCCAGTCTGGGCTAGATCTTCGGCACCGCTGGCAGTCCATGGAGATGAAGGACACCGTAGCGAATTGACACCAAACGATGCGGAACGACGTCGCAAGTCCCATCGACACAAACTCGGCCGTCCATATCGAAGTGGTCTGCTCTGACAACATCATACGTGCGGCCCACAGATGCAAAGCTCGACCTGGGCGATACTGTATCCAGGCCGCGTGACCCAGGCACTCCACATGCGCTGCCTGTACCGACGATGACAGGACGCTAGGCGCCATGCACCACCTCATCTGTCAGAGAGAACTGCCCAGTCAGGCACATATCGACGGCCCAAGCTGCCCGCTGCCCGGCAACGTGATGCAGTTGCCAGTCAATGTGTCCTGCAGAGCATGTGCTTTGGAAGACTCGTCTGCTCCAGCCTGCTGAAGTTGCGTTAGTAAGGTTGGCATCCTGGGTTTTCGGCCGTTGCGCACATGCTGCTCTGGCAGACACATACCGCTGCGTGAGCCTGAAGACTGCGGCGCCGTCTCACCGCTTGATCAAGCATGGAACTGCGTGCATTCCTCCATAGCGGCATGTCGTTCTGATGACTGCGCGCTCCATTCCCATGCCGATTTCTTTGACGACTGACCCCTGACCTAATATCTGCTCCGGCAGAGGTGTTGCAGCGAGAGCCTGAACCCCGTAAGACCACCTTCTTTCCTGACCAGATACTGGTCTGCAAGTCTTCCCCTGTATCCCAGCCTAGTCGTCTGCTCCGGCAGACGCTTGCGCTGCAGATTTGGCATCACAAGCACAGTCGCCATCCATTCGAGAAGCGCGGCTCCAGAGCGCCTTCTTGATGGGTCTTCGATTGTGTGCGATGCTGCAATTCCAATGTCTGCTCTGGCCGACCTGATTGCAAGCCCTCCAGCATCGGAGCGAAATCATTGTTCTTCCAACCTGTACCGGCCGCCGAATCGCTCCAGAGTGACTTCCATGGCGTGAGCCGCCAGTATCGCTCTCTGCTCCGCACACGGCTACTCATGGTAGCCGAGGCGGACGTTTCTAGCATATCGCTTTCCCCCACTGCATGCTTTCTCTTTCAAGTCCGGGCGCCTTGCATCGGCAGATGCCTATGTCTTTCGGATACGCCTGATGAAGCACTCACGAGTGCACACCAGCCTGGACCTCTCGTTGCTGCTTCGCCCAGCCTAGCTGTCATCCGCCCTCGCCGATGAAGTGTCCTTGTAATGCACACCGGCTTGGCCTAATGTCACTGCGCTCTTGCGGTCGTGTAGCCTCGCATGAGTCGTCGCTGGGTGTTGCGCCTTGGCTTGCGATGAGGCGGAAGGATGTCGATTACCTTGCTAGATCCAGTCAGGAGTCTCTGGCCTGGTAGCGAACTGGACTATTCGTGTAGCAGTTCATTGACGAGCCTGTACGCCGCTCTTCGCAGCCTGCTGGTGTCTGTTGTGGTATATTCCTCTGCACTAGAGCTTTCAGTGCGATCGCTGGTAGTACTTCTCGATCGGTACTTGTGGCGGAGAAAGCTGTTACATCTTGCCCTGGCACCAAAACACGCTCATGGCGTGCGCGGATTTTCCAGGAGAAGAGTCGGATCGACTCGCCGAGGCTGGTTCTCCTGTCGCCCGCGTGCTCTGGTAGTCGCTCACTGTCGGCCGCTTCTTGGAAGGCGTTGGGTGGCAATGAGGCCTTTGTGATCGCGCCCATGTCATAATGCTCTAGTGAAGCTCGGCAAGCAACGAAAAGCGGCGATGCACGTGATGCCTGATCGCTGGTTCGATGAAGGGTCGAGGTCAGGTGATCGGAGCGTTACTCGCGAAACGCAACAGAGTCGAACTCAATGCTGCCTCGCTGTTGACTAGCAGGGCATGACGGGCCCTCACATGGATAGTCGAGTGGGATGGGCCCCTGGGTGAACGGCTTGCATACGAAGCTATCTACACCCTCGCTGCTCTCGCTGTCACCGATGTCTCCACGTGTCCCTTTCAGTCGCCAACCGCCGGATCAGGGACACTTATCGCCACATATGCATCCATGAGCTCAGGTCAGCGTATTCCGAAGTCTTCCTCGGCTGCGTCTCCTTCACTTGCGCCACCTCCTTCGACTGCACCCCCTTCACCTGGGTCTGCTTTAAAAGTTTCTCCTCAGCGCGTCCTCCTTTCAGATGCTCGATCGTTGCTTGCCCTGGCAGCACACACCCTTGGTATGATGAGTTGACCACTAAGACTAATCAGCTTCGATTCTGTAAAAGACGAGTCTGGCAACTCGAACGTACCTTGTCTAAGGACATTGTACCCAGTGGCATAGGGAGGCGCGTATAGTCGAGCAGCGAAGAATGCCACTGGCAAAGTAGCGCATGGGGATAGCGGATTTGGACGCCGTTGCTCGAAGAGTCGTCCAGATGGTGTTGACAATGGCCAGCTCAATTCTTGTGACAGCGACATGTTGATGTTGGTTACCGAGACGCGCATATGATGATTGCTTGTTCTCGGTCTGTCGCTTGAAGTAGCAGACGGTTGACTCGACAGTGTCGCCGACCGTGAATGGTGGGGCCAAGCCAATCCGTTGCGAAGCGGCGGGACAGCAGGTGCGACCAGTCAAGTGAACACGCCCAAGATGTCACGTTCTTGAGGAGTCGAACAACGTGCTTATGAGATCACAAGAACGCGGCGAACGAGACAATAGAGCACCTCCGCTCTTCAAGAGTCAGCACGCTCCTGTGCTACCGTAAGTGTGTCCGTGACAGTGAATGTCCTCTCGCGACCTGTGAGAGAAAGAAGACTGGCGACCGACGTCTCCTCTCGACTCTCACAGAGATGGCAGTGTAGCCCTCGACTGCCGCGGTGAAGCACATAGTAGCATTGCCGTGGTTCAAAGATTTGAGAGAAGCGAAAGATACACACACACGAGAAGGAGACCAGTGCAAAAGCTTACACGCGCAAATTGCAGTGCTGTAACGTCCTGTTGCCCTGGGTATCTCGAAGGGACGCGAGCCTTCCTAACGCCATGCTTATCCATCGCCATGCAAGGATCGGGTACAATTGAGCCTGTGATCCTGTGTCACCATGTCCGTGACAAGCACTTCACCAGAAGAAGCGCCACGTGAGGAACAGCACAATGATGGTGGCGAACGCAGCAATCGGGCCATACTGCTTCAGCAGCAACTCCCAATTGATGCGCACAGCAGCACGCTTGTACTTCGCCGAGTCCTCGCGCAAGCGACTGCTCATATCGCCCATCTTCGTGAGACTGTCCCCACGGTAGAGCAGATCCTCGATATTCTTCGTCATCACGAGCTGCACGTCCTTGAGCTCGTCATTGAGGCGATTGAGGTTGCCCGCAGCGCGACTATCTTGATATGTCTTCTTGGAGGACTCGAGGAAGCGCTCGAAGTCTGCGTAGGCGTATGGACGGACGGATGGGGAGAGGTACTCGTCGCGGGTGTGGGTTGATTGGAACTCGGTGCGGACGTCGTCGAGATAGGTCATAGCGAGCTTCTTGGGGTAGGAGCGCTCTGTGATTGCGATGGCCGTGATGTTGTCGTTGAGGATGTAGCTGGGGGATTGCTGTCAGTTTGCTGAGCCATCGAGGCAGTGCGACGATGTGCTTACTGCATGGTATACGCCTCGCCCTCGATGCTGGCACGCGGCTCCGAGTCCGCCTTGATGCCCTTGATGACCTGGCGGATTTGCGTCTTGAAGTCATTGAGCTGAGGGACGTTCGCATCATCCGTCGAGGCTACCAGCACCAGGCCATCGAGGCGCACGATCTGGGTGGTATAGATCATTGTGCGGGTGGCTGCAGCAGCTTCTTTGAAGATCTGCTCCTTGCACTGGCGCGCGTCCTTGACACGCTGCTGGATGGAAGTTGTCAAGTAGTCGACGCGCTGGCAGTGGAGGCGGATGCCATTGCTGGCGTCGTCTACAGAGCGAAGGTCGGGGTTGGCTTCCTCAAAGAGAGGTGTCCAATTAATTGCGCGGAACGAAGCCATCTCATTGGCTCCGGTCATAGGGTTTTGCATGGGGCAAGTCTAGACGGGGAATTTCCACACCTCCACTTGTTCAGGCCCACCATGCCAAGACGACGCATCAACAACAGCCTGTCGACTCGACACGGCAGTATATATCTGCTACAAACCCACGACTGCATCAGTACGTGAGCATGAACACTCAGTATCGCTCAAGAGTATCCTAAGCGCCTCTGTGTGATGCTACAATTGCAGAGTGCTGTTACATGGGACTAAGAGACTCGAGACCCCACAGACGTCCCAAGGGCGTTTGCTGTCTTCGAGAGCAATCTCACGGAAACTCGGGCACTTGTGATCGTTCGCTCGAGGCAACGCTCACCAGTCGCGCCATCTTGGGAGCAGTACGCTATAGGTCTGCTTCACGTTACCTACATGTTCACCCTCGGTACACTCACTGCCTGAGCTCACGCGAGTTCCCTCCATACGCTCCATCGCGCGAGAGTCAGTCCGGTGAGTGAACGTGTCTTACATGAACGCTCTTGCTCGTCGAACGTGATTACCACATCCATCTGCGTCTGACAACAGGCGACTCCTCTTCGCCAAACCCTGTCTGCACTGCTCCCTTCTCGCCACGAAGAAGCGATCAACTTCGCCACCGCTTCCACGATGACTGTCGCAAGCGAAAAGCGCCTCCTCGTCGCCCAACACTCAAAGCTCACGACTATCAGCTCCCTCCCCGTACGCTTAATCCTCCCTTCCCCTCACAGTCCACCTACTAACCCCCAGATCTCAGACCATGCTCTCCCAGCCCGCCGCATGGTCCACCCTCCCGCTCACAACACGTCAGCATCTCTACTCTCTTCTCCCGCCACCGGAAGCTGGCGAGGCTCCCTGGGATCCTGACGTGCATCCCATGGACACCAAGCTTCGCAGTCACATATCCGCTGAGCTGAACGCTTGGCAGAGTGATTTGAGGGATGGGAGGGAGGTGAAGAAGTGGAGAGATGAGGCCGTTGGGGCTGGGAGGAAGAGGGTGGAGGAGCGGAGGGAGATCAAGGGCGTTGCCATCGTTGCTGGGGAGAGTGCCGCGGATGGGGCAAATGGTGCTGTGGCGAAGGAGGGGAGCGGGACGGAGGGAGTGGAGAGGTAGATCTTGACCATGCTTCCGTGTACGAGCTTTTCTATCGAGTAGGGGTAAATGTGTCACAGCGAATGTGACGATGTTGATCAATGGGTCGACGAAGGTGGTCGAAACGCGGCGATGAGTCGAACCTCGAAGTCAACTTCGAGCTTTAATCGATTCTCAACCATATCGATGTGCTTTCCACTTATGACCACACAACAAACTTTTCCGCGGTTCGTCCTGTCGCGCATCGTATCCACTGCCAATGAGATGACCTAGCAGTCCCCCATCGATTGATCCATCGCCATCGACAACTATTCCCGATGGCACCGATCAACCGCCACGACAGGCAACGCGCCGTCCTACTCATCAACAAGATCATAAGCTCCCGGGACGAATACAACTTTCCATCGTTCACGCTACTGCTCGACACAGTCTCTCAGTCGTCAAAGCCAGTCATCAAAGAGATCCTCCATCGCGCAAAGGTATGATCATTTCACGAGGCTGCACGTATCGACCCTGAAAATACTAACAGAATTGCAGGAATCAGGCAAAGTGAAGATCATCCTTCTCTCCTTCGAGACGTCGCAGCGCAAGGTTCCGCTGTTGTCCTCCTTATGGGACGCCGACGATGAGACCGTTCAAGCCTACAAATTGAGCGTCGAAGCATGGCAGGCCGAAGTCAAGGCCGCGATCTCACGGATCAAGAAAGGCAGTAGTGAGCCAGCCCGCTCTTCAAGTCATTACAGACCGGTCTTACTAATTAATCAATCCCAGGAGCAATCCTCCTAGTCGACTCCCTGAACGAATTCTGTAAAGCCGCCGGCTCCAAAGTGCCCCAGGTCCTTCTCTCCTGGGCCGCCCCTTCAGTCCGTATCATAGGCACCTGCCACACCGACGTCCCTTTACACGAATCTCCCAAGCAGAACCCGTACATGGTCTCAGCTTTCGCGACGCTAAAGTACATCTCCACCACGACGTTCACCTGCCGCTCACTGTCCCAGACTCTGGAGGAGCTGGAAGCCCAGTCCTACAGTCGAGCGAAGCCGGCGTTTGGACTCGACGAGGGCGTCGAAGGCGTGCTGCAGACTCTAGGCTCGGACAGGACCGAGGGCATGGTGGTGGAAATGGAACATAAACGCAAGTCCGGCAACGTTGTTTCAGAGACTTACGTCTTCCCGCGTCGTTCGACTATTGACCAGGGTAAGATCGTCACGTTGAGCGAGTACCTAGAGCTTCACCACATCTCCTTGGTCTCGACTGCTCCGGGGTCTGCAGCGGCCGAAGGCGGCGACTTGGGCAGTACGATGCATTTGGGGCTTACGGAACAACAGAGACGTGATCGTGAGGGTGTCGTACTGCCGCATTTCGACGCTCAGAAGGGCGAGGGAGGAGAGGGAGGGAGGATCCTGTATGATATGGGGGCTGAGGATGACTTTGATGAGGAAGAAGACGAGATCTGAGAGCCGCACAGGTCCTCCCACTGCTTCAAACGCATAGGCAGGTGCAGATTGCGGCGAGATGCCAATAGACCGTCCACAGCGAGGATGCTTGCAATAGCTAGCATGACCAGGGACACAAAGTCGACGACAGCTCCGGCAGCAGTGACAGCACAGCGTACATCGTACAGCTTCATCTAGCTTACACGCATAACTACTGTACAACAGCCTCACGGCATCATTCCGATCCATCACACTCCCATCACCACTACTCCTCCCACCCAAACACCTCCCCGACACTCCCCATACTCCACCTCACCCCCACCATCCCCCCAACCACTCCCACAACCTCCACAACCACCAGCACAGCAACGCTCATCAACATCCTCGGCATAAATATCCGATATAACATCAGATGTCTCCTCAACCAAGCCGCTTCAATCACAGTAGCCACCGCAAAGCCCCCATACACCAAGCTATGCGTCGCCACGGCGCCTGCAACACGACCCAACAGTCCAGGAAGAGTAGGCTTGACTTTCCAGAGCGGGATGGCGGGGACGGCGATCGCACAGAGAGTCTGCGCGCCGAAAGTGTTGAGGACGACGAGAATGGGTGTCCAGGGATAGCTAACAGTGGAAAGCGGGATAAATGCGCTCTCCCACTGTATACTGCTCAGCGTCGCCTGATGTCCAGTCTTGAAATAGTAATGACTCCCCATCAGCGCCAGCACTACCGGACCAAGCGCCGAGCGGCGGAGGTTATTTGCGTCGATGATCTCGAGGAGATTCAGGATCGAGATGAAGCAGAGAGCTAGCGTGCCTTGGCCCATGGGTTTCTGGAGAAGGAGGAGTGCGAGCAGCCAAGTGAGGGCAAGGAGGAGGTAGCGCGTGCCTTGCGTGTTGGCGTAGCCGAGAATTATTAGCTTTGGGCGGGCGGTGGGTTTCGCGTTTATGGTGGTGAGGATTGAGGGCCCGCCGTCAACATCCACGGGTTTCGAGGTTGAGGATAAAGCTTCGGTAGGCGCGGGCTCATTTATCACGGCTAGAAAGGGCGAAGCGAATATATACGTTGCGTAGCCCGCTGCGAAGGCGAGGGCGAGGACTGCCTGCGCGATGATGACGCGTGTGGTTTTGAGAAGCGACTTGCTGCGGTCAGGATACCAGTTCCCGTCGTCAGCGGCGTCGAGGATCCAGAAGCCGGCTACGAGGAACAGGCCAATACGTAGTGCTATACCGATCCAGATTACGGCTGAGCCTTGATAATTCTTCGTACGATGGAAGAAGTACTTGATGATCGAGGGCAGGAAGATCGCGATGGCGATGGGAATTGCGAGTTGCCAGGCTGCGGATGTGGAGGAAGATGCCGAGGCGTAGTAAGTCGATCTGCAATTTGGCATTTGCTCCTCGCGACATAGGCGGGAGAAAGAGGCGAGTCGTGTGGCTGCGAGGAACGAGACCGAGTTCCAAGTACCTAGCATTCGGTCATCGCGGTCTGGCTGACCGAGTGAGCTTCCTAACATGAGGAAGCCAAAAGTAGTGAGAAAGAAGAGCAACTGCTCGTCTTCCCAAATGGTGAACGAGTTCGAAGCAAAGCCGATGCATAGTAAAAGACACGTGAGAAAACTCAGACCGCCCCAGAAGGTCCGAGGATAGGGTATACGCAGTTCCTGGCGCGCCGGCCAAAATCCAACAGAAATGCCAATAACGCCACCCAGACCAGCACCAAAGGACGTACTCTGCACAATCGAAGCGGATGACAGGTAGCCGACGGCCGCACCGGCGGCTGCCCCAAGGGCCAAGCCAGCGAGACCGCCTCCCAGCAAGACAGGCGTGATTGCAGCTCGATCGCCCGTGATTGCTTGTGCGTAAGCCGCCAGGAGTGCCACGGAGCCGACAAGCACTGCGATACCCATGCCCATGCTCAGAATGTCGAATCTTGCCCAAAGATGTCGGCAGACTCGAACGTTCTCGGCTTGGTATGCTGCGAAGGCGTCGTAAGTGGACTTGAGTGCACCTTGAGATGCCTTCTTGGTCGCTTCGACCTGCTGCCATTGTTGTATCGCAGCCTTCCAAAGCGGTCGTGTCGTCGATGCGGCGTCCTCGTCAAGCTTCCTCGCCTCTGAATACTGCCCTTGATACCTCTGAATCTGCGCAGCCGTCAAACGCCCAACCTCGGCCAAACTCTTGTAATCAATCCCCTTCGCTCCAACAAAGGCCTCCTCGATAGGCTGCCCCAAATTGTTGAACGGAATGGGCAACCCCAACAACAAAGCCAACGTAGGCACAAGATCAATCTGCGCCACCGGCCGCTCCTTCGCGCTCCTCGGTGGTTCCAGTCCGATACCGTTGCCTCGCCCGAATGTCCCTTTCTTCGAGTACATCCACAACGCAGCCTGCACCTCGTCCTCGCTCTCACCACCATGATCGCCCTTAACATCCATCCCATGGTCCCCAAGCACAACAAGCAGCGTCTCATCATCCAGCTTATCGATCATCCTCCCCACCACTTCATCCATCTCCCTCAACTTCTCCCCCATAGCAGGATGATCCGGCCCGTATCGATGCCCAGCATGATCAACGCCGAGGTAATGTCCAATGATTACATCCCACTGCCCTCGCATTTCCGGCTCTAGAAGCGGGAAGATATGCTCCGTAACGCCGTCATCCACGGTATGCAAATCCCACACATTAAAACTATCGTACGCCCTCGTCAAGTTCGCGTCGAAACTCCCCGGGAACAGCGCATGCCATGTGTCGTCGCCTAGATGCACGGTCCGTTTCCCAGCGCGATTGAGCTGTTCGATCAAATTGTCCTCGTCTATAGCCGTGCCGGCGAAATTGCTCCCGCCCTCTACCAGCGTTGGTAGTGAACCCGTCGTGAGGCCTTTCAGTCGTTGGAGGGTTGTGGTTGGCGGATCCGCGATGAAAGGCCGCAGGAACCCTCGAGCCGGCTCAGCGACGCTCGTCTCCCATAGTACTCCAAGCTGATCGTGATACTGGCCCCTTGTCTTCCCACCCGACCCGCCCTCGAATGGCACCGCGAAATCGTACCTTAGCGCATCCACCACGACTATGACAGCCTTATCGAATCGCTTCGGGAACCAGCATCCTTGCTCCACATTCCCTGCCACATATCCATTTGCGGGTTGTATGGGCGGGATTGAGCACTCCGATCGATCGGGGAGTACTAGACGTGAGAGCAGGAAGCCAGAGCAGAAGAGGTAGATCGCTAGGGCGTGGAGGAGTAGGAGCAGGGTAAGGAATCCAACGGTGAGGGCGTGCTGAGCTTTGAAG
Source organism: Cryoendolithus antarcticus (assembly GCA_002077065.1). Lineage (NCBI taxonomy): Eukaryota > Fungi > Ascomycota > Dothideomycetes > Cladosporiales > Cladosporiaceae > Cryoendolithus > Cryoendolithus antarcticus. The sequence continues at coordinate 343,389 of NAJO01000037.1, read as the reverse complement.
CGCACAGAAAGGGCGTATTGCTGGGCTTTTGGGTCGGGTGGGGGGCGAGGTTTGGGAGGAGCCATTGAGGTTGGTGAGTTGGGTACGTGAGGTTATATGTGCATCGTGGAGATCGGATGGAGGGACAATGGGCCATTTGCAGGCGGCAAAGGAGTGTATGTATGAATTCGGGTGGTCATTATGAGGGATGCAGTTTGGGACTTTGCTGTGCTATTGGAGCTTCATACTTTCTACTTGCAGATCGACCTATGCACTCAACGAGACCAGACGGCAGTCACAAGCACCTGATAATTATGCAATCAATCTTCAAAAAGCAGACAAGCACATCAAGACTCCCTTGTATTTGACTCCCTTGTATTGCGCAGCTATCCGCGAGAACTCCGCCAGCGCCAGGCTCGTCCTTTATATACACCTACCACTGCATCGCCTTGCGACTGCAGCAGCAGCGAATAGAAATTAGCGCGCATAGGCGCAAAGCTATACTATGCTACAGAATTTGGGCGGCTCAGCTCTTGGCCTGTCGTCCGTCATGAACGTGAACTTCGACGCCAGGTGATCACGAGCGATACGCTGAGTCGATTGCGCCGCTCGCCAACTCATACCGCGAGTTCCGAAGATGGCGATATTTACGGGCGCAGCGTGCCTCGAGACTTTGTTCGAGTTTCATTCGACACCGTAAGCCAGTCGACGAGGTGTCGAACGCGACACAAAATGCAGAAAGAAGTCGTAAGATCGTTTCCTCCTCTCCGCTCCTTTTCTCTCCTCTCCTTTCCTTTCCTCTCCTCTCCTCTCCTCCCCTCTCCTTTTCTCTCTTCCATTCAGAATATCTCACTTCGCGAACTCCCTTTCCGTCAATCCACCAATGCGATCCAGGTCCAATGATTGATACCTCTCCCCATCCCTCTGATACGTCGGCAGACTATCATTCACAGGCTCAAGCCCAATACTCGTCTCCCCAACCCTAATAACCACAACTCTGCCGCTAGTCCTCCTGCCAGCATCATCGACCTCCTCCGGGAACGTAATGCGAATCTCCGGCACAGGACTCGGCGGCGGCGAATCAGAGTTATTCATCAGGTTCTGCTTCTCCTGCACCACGTAGATGGGCTCTGACGGCCGTACCATGATGCGGCGGTGCGAGGAGTGCGAGGAGGACGTGGAGGTGCGTTTCTCGTCAAACAGCGGGAGGGCGAGCTGGGATTTGGAGGAGCGGCGGCGTTGGCGGAAGTAGAGGAGTGCGCCGACTAGTAGGACTGAGACGATTAGCAGGACTAGGAGGGCGATGAGGAGGTTGAGCATGGTGCTGCTGATGGTTGTGTGGGTCTCGCGGGGGAGGAGGTGGAAGGTTGTGGGCGGCATGATGCAGGAGCGGTGGTGTTGTTGACCGGGTTGGTGGGAAGGGGGTGTTGGGTGTTGCTAGGCGCGATGCGAAGCTGTTCGTTGATCGGTTGCGATCACTGAATAACGAATGTGAGTTCGGTAGCGAGTGTGTGTGGGCTGCAAGGGCCTGTGGTGTAACGCCATGTTAGTCGGGACGAACTGCGTCGACAACGACGATAGCTGGGGAGCTTTGCGCGACTCTGCGATCACCGAGGCGATACTATCGCAGCACTTGAACTCGAGCGCCAATTCGTCATCGGGGGCTTCTACATTCTTCATGCGACATACCTGAAGATTGGGGAAATCACCAGGGGGCGGTATCGAATGAATGAATTGCGACGATCGTGTATGGGCCGAAAGAGTGAGGCCGGGACGTTGCTGCTTCGCGTTGAAGCTGTGTGGATGTCGAGTAACGACTGGACGCTCGAGTGAGCAAGAGAGTGACAGTAACGACGAACGAAGAGGGTTGGAGTAGCACTGAACGCGCGAGGATGCAGAGACTAATGGAGCACAGCAGGTCACTGACAGGGAGTGTTGTGCCCGGAAATTGCAACGTTGCGGCAGGATCCGCTACTGAGATGCAAGTATTCGCGCTAGACGTTTTGTTCCTGAGAAAGTCTGTTTTGGGTCGCGGGTGGCTTAAACGGTCGACTTCGGTTGCCGGCGAAAGATGTCATTCGTCGAGCTTCGCGCTTCGCAGTGATATGACGGCCTTCATGTGATCACTTTCGTCGTCCCAGTCGTCGAAGTCGACACCGGTCAAAGCACCTTTGAACACTTATACGATCGGGTGCAACCACATGCGCCTGCCACCCAAAATGATACCCGACGATTCGTGCTACGCGACTCCGTAATTTGGCAACGCTCTGTACGAGGCTGACCGCGTGTGACGACAGAAGAGGCATTGCTTGGCTCATTTGAGGCTGACAAGGTGACCCTCGGACTACAACGGCTGTGCGACAGGCACGCGTCCATGTAGTGTCTGTCAGGGGTGTTACCCTTCTTGATAGTCCTTCGAAGTATGGAGAGTTAAAAGGTACATACGACTGCGTGCTACCCGTTTGGTGAGATGTGTACTGCAATCGGCTAGGCAAGGCCGGATTCATGCAGCGAGTGAGTTAGTTGCAGGCTCCAGTCGAAGGCTCTTCAGAATTTCGAAAGAGCGATTTCCGTCCCTCAGCTCGCAAAGTATGTCATGTCGACGATTTCACGAGATTCTACGACATCAGCGAAGTAGTACCTTTTGCCAACATCCGAGACCCAAGTCATCGCTGCGATCGAGTAAGTAGATCGACGCCGTGGTTTCCGAGGATCATTGCGCCGCCCTCATCGCGAGACCCACCGTTGGTATTACGTCTGTAGACGACTCGATCGATGCACAACCCTGCGATTCTAACGCGTGAAGAAGGCTCAGCTTGTGATATCGCTCGAGCGTCGAAAGCAGCATTCGGAATGTAACTTGTCGAAGTAAGGACGGTTGTCGCGAGGTAAAGTGTTCACTTCCATGCCTTCTCGCGTCCGTCAGGCAAGCATGCATCGTGAAGAGCGCGTTCTTGGTAAGAGGATCAGAAATGAACACGACTGTTATACAGAATTAAAGCGAGCTGGCAAGATAGCTCAGCCGCCCAGTTCAGCAAGAGCAGTCACTTGCCAGCTGTCGGGAGGGACATTGCCGAATTGTACTTGTTGAACATCAGAGCAAGCCCCTCGCGACGCGCACGCTTGGTCTTCCACGCAGACTAGTGGTGAAGCACAGCACATAGACAGTGACCGCTGCTCTACAATAATCGGTTCTTTGACGTTGCAGATGAAGGTGGTCAGTCAAGGGACGGCCCTCAAGTTGAGCGTGAGCGTGTCTCGAGCAGGACACTGGACCTCAATGCCATCTTGGATCTGAGCGTGGGACCGCCTGTAGTGCTGTGTTCTCTTCGGGTTGCTGCGAGAGGGCGAAGGAGTGGAGGGGGAGCAACGCGGTCAATCGCTCAGTCAGTCATGGTGGTGCCGATCCGGTCCGCACATAGGCAAATACTCTTAACCGTGATCTTGTTGATTCATGGTTGTGAATCTTTTGAGCCCGGGTGGTCCCAGTAATCCAAAGCAGTGGCTCAAACTTCGTGGCCAGTCCAGAGCAGTGCCAGGAAGCATCGGCATCGTTAAGCTTCGCGTATAAGAGTCGCGATCGTGGTTGCTCGATCCGTTCGCCGTCATTATGATTAACGTTGACCTGACTGATGAACTGATGAGGGAAGTCGTCGAAGTGATCGATGTCGTTGTAAGGGAGTGGTTCCGTTCCAAGATTTCTTGGCAGCCGCGACTTGAGCTTCACCTTGTGATCGATGCACTCCTACCACAAACACTCTCTTACAAGCACTACCTTTTCGTGTCGACGCAAGTGGCGGGAGCATATGGTTACATATGTCCTGATCGATCGAGGGCCACAACTTGACAGCTCTGTCAACCACACGACAGAAGAATTGCTCCTGGCTGAAAGCGGCGTCGTCGAACAACATCAACAGAGCACAAGCGTCGTCTCAGGACGGTGATCGGATCAATAATCGCATTAAAGGTACTTCTCCCTCTCGCAGCATTTTGTCGACCTGACGGTATTCTTTCGTCGGATGCGTGGATGGATGAGCTGTTGTACGACCACGCCCGAGACAGCGTTGGCCGCACCTCCTCGTCTAGCCGACCTTCACATGACTTCACCTTTTCCTGACAGCACGTGATTGCAAACGATCGCAACAACGACGATCGAGAATGTTATTAGAATCCATCTAACACTCCAATTCCAGTTCTCCACACGAAGCCACGATCGCTAGGACTTGCCGCAATGCCCTGACTCACCCTGTGCACCGCGGTTGTCATCGTCGATCACGGGTCTGTCTGACCACTCGTCATGCGCAATCGCAGACACTGCGCCTGAAACCACGCTGACACCTGCGTAGGTCCGACCCACGGCGAGCTGCCTGGCGGCAAACATGAGTGCCAAGCGAAGCACCGGGCGTCTGCCGTCCATGCCCATGCACATGACGACCAGAAAAGGTGGTAAATCGACTAGCTCGAACGACATCTCACCGAAAAGCCAGCAGTCGAACCAGAGTAATGGCACCGGCCGCGCTTCCCTGAACGGCAGCAGCCCTTTACGCGAGATCGACAGCGCTTCTGCACCCGTCAATCGTCAGTGGGCCGACAAGACCAGATCTGTAGGTCCCGACGAGCTGATGTTCGTATCATCGAGCGAGTCAGGTGCTGAGCGGGACGATTCTGGACCCTTCGTTGCGGGTCATGCCGATCCGGGTACCATCCAGGACATCATGAAGTCTCTAAGCTCCGACGACGATGTTGGTGATGTCGAAGAGTCCTCCGGGAGCGAGGACGACGATCATCGCGTTGATCATCCCGAACAGATGCAGTCCTGGAAGTCGGACCCACAACGCGACAACGAGCATGGTGCCTCATCTGCCAATCTCTTTATTCCTGAAGACAGCAGCGAGCCAGTAGAGGACCTGTATCGTTCCGAGGAGGCTCGGGCGTCTGAAAAGCGCCGCCGATACGCTGCCGCTAATGGTGACAACGTACTGGACGAGGAGACCAACGTCTTCACTCCTTACGGACCAGTGAAGACCGCCGCAGAGGTCAACAAGCGCTATCAAGAGCATGACGAAGGTGACTGGTTAGAGACTTATTCGCCTGATCCCTCGAACGGAGCGCGCAGCTTGTCTCCGGAAAAGGCGATGGTTGAGCAGTCGCAGCACCAGCCTTCCCCCGAGGCTGCTGCTTCACGAGCATCGTCACACGACGACGGTGATGCGGATGTTGCAGTCGACGATGAGCCGCTTATCACTATATCAGGCGCTTCTGAGCCGAGACTGCCCACTTCTCCGTCTCACGTGGCCGGTGAGCTTAGGTTCGTGGAAGATGACGAAGACGAAGACGAAGACAATCTCGAAACAGATATCGATACGCCGAAAGCTGCCATACCCACTATCATCGCACCGGATGCACTGGACGATGACTCCGATGACGAGGAAGAAGAGGAACCACTGCCACTGCCTGCACCAGATATCACCCGTCACAGCAAAGTAGTTGCTACAACGGTGCCTGAACTGCAGAAAGATGAATCTGATGAAGACAGCCAAGATGATCTACCCATAGCAGCAAGAGTGCGTTCTACACGCAGTAGTAATGCAGTCCAGAGCGCACAGAACAGTGCCTCTAAGGCCACGGCTCACCAAGATGGCGTTACCACGAGGGCACGCAACGTCGGCGGTCGTCGAAGAGCCAACCACGCCATCCCGCTTGTGGAGGCTGCGATGCGCAGACAGCTTGAGATCAAGCAAATGTATCGTGCCATCGTTCGCCCGCTCAAGGTCTGTCTTGGTGACCTGGCCCAGAAGTCACTTGATGAGCTGGAGACAGACGAGCAGGCTCATCTCGTGGATCCCGAATACATGACTGTCATGGCGGGAATCAACGAGAAGTTCGAACGCCGCAAGGCGCAGCTCTTGACTGCGAAGGAAAAGAATAGAGAGCAGCTAAGAGAGCGATACCTTGCCGAGATCTCGGCAAAACAGACCAGTGTTCGCTCGCTGATCGACGAGCTGAAGGAGCAGCAGCTGGCCAGGTTGGAATACGACATGATCAACATCATGAGAACGAGCCAGCTCCAGCTACCCCGAGTGCATGAGACCGAAGATGAAGATGGCGTTCTGGCCCAGCCTAGGAAGCGAGCGTCCAAGACCAAGCCGTCCGTCGCAGTGGATCTGAAGTACGACTCCCGCAGCCGTCGTACCCTGGAGATGGAGCGCAGAGTCGAAGATCTGGAGCAGCGGACTAAGATGGGAGAGGCTCTGTGTGCGTTCCAAGCGCAGCCGGATCAGACGTTCTCCGTCATGGACCGTACCTCACGTGATGCAGCCACTGAGCGGAAACGAAATGTGGAAGGTACGACCGTGCTTGCTCGCGCAGCTGCTGAGGTGCAGCTAAAAGACACTGCGCCGTTCCTCAAGAAAACTCCTCCACCGCCTACCAAGCAAGATCTCGCTGCGTTACAGGCATTGGCAGACCTAGCTACAAGGCCAGCTTTACTGCCACCACTCCCGAAGGCGGTTAACCCACGCCACCGAGCTCTACAGCCGCCAAGCGGACCCTCATACGCACACAGCTTGCTGAATGCACCTTCACCTCGTCCTACCCAACCTCAAGCACAACCTCACAAGCAACATCGCCGCAAGACAAGCAACATGGCCGATACGCCGTTGACACCCATCATAAGTGGCGCAAGCCTAATGTCTATCAGCGAGAAGACCGAGACAGGCCAGAATGCTACCAAGCAGGCTCCGCCACCTCGTGCTCTCAAAGAGCCCACTGCGAAGCCTGCCAATCAACCGGCGACGTCTGCAGAACCGCAGGCCGCTGACCACGGCCGCATACATCCTGATCGCTTACGCCTGATGAGCGAGCAGCAATCTGCTGGCAGTGAGGTTGGAGCTACTGATGATGCGCTGAAAGACGACTTCCCTGACAGGGAGTACACTCAGCGTGACGCTGTGAAGGATCTCATGGCCGGAGCCGGAAATTGGCAGAGAGGTGATGCTCGCCGTAACACGTACGACTCGGGCGATAACAACACGCTGAAGTACAGCGTTGTCGATGAAGGCGTACCGCCGCCTCGTGATTGGAGCAGGGTAAGATCTGATCTATTCATACTGATGAAGACAAATCTGACACTATCACAGTCTCTCGAGCCCGATGACTCCGGCTCAGTAGAGTTCCTCTCATCCGCGCCAAAGTCACGCCACAGCAGGAAGACGAACGTCGATGAGCGTCACGGCCTGACACGCAAGGATCTAAGAGATCATGCTGCGGAGCGACGACTCCACAAGCAACAACACCGACGAGCCACGACTGGAGGATCCATCAATCGAACGCCTCAAACTTACTCTAACAACGCCCCGCCATCAATGACAATGGCTCATCAACTCACGCAACGTCCGAACTCAGTGTTCCCGACGTTCGCGAACGCTCCAACTGCTATGCCAGTCAATCACTTCGGCGGTGGAATGGCGTTGCAACCAGGGCAAGGCTTCTTTTACACGCCTCAACCTCCAATGCAGCCTATGCCTATGCAAATGCCAATGGGAATGCCAATGGGTCCTTTCGGGTTCGGCAGTGGAAGAGGCTATATGCCTGTTCTGCAGCCCCCGCTGCCTAGAAGCCAGGGTGGAACGGCGGAGCAGTGGGCGTATTTCTTTTCTAATATGCCGGGGGTGGATCCGCATAGATATCAGGGATGGCAGTAGCTCTGTTGGGGGTGAATGGAGAGACAATGGGGTGGGGCGGCTTGTGATTGGCAGTATAGGCGAGCTTGTGATGGGCAGACGAGTGTTTGAAATGGCATGTGCCTTACTTGGCGTGTGTCTGTCATGTGACCTGCTCAATATCTGATCCTCACTTGCCTCAATCGTCCTCTCATGTGTGCGTCCGTTGCATCGTGACCGACCCGATCTCTTCCTGGCCATCTGCCCCGATCCTTCATGCATCCCGAGCTTGGAGCCTAATTCTCACTACCTTTCACTCACTTGCGTTCCCTCGCTTCATTACCACTCTCAGTGCCACCACGGCCTCACTCACGTGAGCCTCACTTTGACACTCCTTTCCTGTCCATCGCCGTTCCGGCCTCTCGGTGATCTTGATGACTTTCTTGAGGCTCTTCCCGTTCAACTAGTAGTCTCGATCTTGGGAGGCAGCTTCGTCGAGAGCTCTACCCAGGGTCAATCATTCCTCGGTACGCTTCTGCAAGGTACTCTTTCCCAGGACGGCCATCGCCTCCTAAGATGTGATAAGCTGCATCACCTCGTCTTCCTGCCGTTCACGCGACGGTGAGAGGATCTGGACTTCAAGAATCCGTCGGATGTTCGTCTCCGCAATTCGATCCCTCTCAGCCATCTGTCCTCCTGACAGGCATCTCCGGCAACCCCTCCTCCATAACCCTAACCTCATTCCCCAGTCCACTTGGGCGTCTCGCTCCGGCGCCACCAAGACTCCTGATACTGCCCGCACGGCTAGCACTCCGACTCCCCATCCCCACGCCGTCTACAGGGCTGTGGCTCCGGCTATCCGAATGCAGTCTTCGCGGCAGCAAATCCCACTCCGATGCCCCGAAAACCTGCCCGGCGTACGGGCTGCCCAGTACCACTGTACCGGGTGATGGCAAGGGTGGCGGCGTGGGGCTGTGCGTGCGGAAGAGGGGATGGATGTGGGATTGCTCGACACCTGGGGCCGTGGTGGTAGAGGCTATTGAAGAGAAGGAGGACTCGCGGTGGAGTAAAGGCGGGAAGGGGATTGGCTGGTCTGTGATCGGCGACTCGGGCAGGGGTGTTTCCTCGGGCGTTAGAGAGCCAGAGCTGTGGAGTGGGAAGGGGCCGTTTAGAGCCATGGCTGGGGAGACCGGCCGGCTTCCGGGGATGGGCTCGAGGCGTTTCGCTGCGCGGGGAGGTAGAGGGTGGGTGAACGTGTTCAGGAGGTTGTCGTCAACTGCTGAGGTGTCCCAGGTTTCGAAGCCGTCGCCACGGCAGCCAAATTCGAGACTGTCGTTGCGGTTGTGGGCGTGGTGGTGTGCTGCTATGGGCGGAACACGCGGAGTGGGCGAGGGAGATCGGCCGCCCAAGATGAGCCTCGTGCGCGAAGTTATGGGGCGGATGATTTGGCTCAGGGAGTTGCGAGTGGAGGAGCGGTTGCTGTGCGTTGACTCGACGTATGGCGAATTTGTCGGCGTTCCGAGAGCCGAGTCTGCCCTTGAGGCTGGTGAGAGATTCTTGAGCTGGAGCGAGAGGGAACGAGTGAGGTTGCGGGGTGGAGAGCGCGGCTGCACCATGGGCTCTATGCGTCGTTCCTTGTCTACAGCTCGATGACGCGCGAGACGGAGTGCATGGAAGGCGATCTGAGCTATGACGCCAACAGTCCATAGTGCAATACCTGCCGTTGCCAGAATGTGGTCGTTCTGTGCGTGTGATTCGACTTGTATCGGCCTTGCCCGCACTCTGCTGAACGTATACAACGCTAGAATCGCTGCGGTCGTCGACAACGCCGCATTGGCAGCCTCTGGCGTCCAACGGAGAACGGCACTCTCAATTGGAGGTCTTGACCGGAAGCCGAGTGCTACGGTCACCAGTAGAGTCATCAACACGAAGTAGGCCAGAAGTGCGGCGACGACGATCGCAGCCCATACTGAGCTGCCATTAAGCGTGCCTGCTGCGAGGCCTGTGAGTATTGCAGCTAGTCCAAGTTGTGCCAGACATGCGATGCTGGCCGTTGTCAACTCGACCGCGCGCCTGGAACCTGTTGGGCTTGTCTGAAACATTATGGCGGTGTGTTGGAAGAGTCTGGGGCGAAACCGTGGATGGCCCTATTGAGCGAGAGATCAAATGCCCCCAGACATCCGGAGTGATATCAAGGACCTTTAGCGTAAGAGGTGAAGTGCGGCTTTGCTGAAGTGTCGCGTAGATCAATGCCAGTTGCGTCGATCAGATCGTCCGAGTCCAAAGCGAGTGACAATGTAACGCTCTGCCAACACACGCAGCAGTGGCGGAAGCAACGCGATAACTTCGTTCCAGAAGATTTCAGCAATGATTCAGGGTTTACATAGATAGCAAAGAAAGATCCGGCCGCGTGCAGGTAATACAACAGCAAGCTTATTGTTGACAATAAATCGCCCCAGCCCCATCCGCATAACGCGCAGAAGCACGGCGCCCGTTGCACGACAGCGCGTCGAGCCAGGTGTGACCTTGTCGATAGCTCGGCGCAGCTTCAAGGCTTCAAGTGTCAGCCGCGACAAGGGTAGCGTTCGTGCATGGTCGGACGTCGCGTGGATTAGAGCGGGGATGATGGATTTTGGGTTTGCGGGTGAGAGATGAGGATAACGCGAGCATTGAATGGAGGACGCGTTGAGGGGAGTAACAAGGGAGGGGGTGCGGGTCACCGCGCCATGGGACCTACTGTAACACTGTACCTCCAAGCCATTGCCGTTCGCCTCGAACTCTGGCTGGCTCTGCTGTGTGCGGATGTTGATTGTTCCCGTCCGCAACTACGGCGTCAACGCGTGATGTTCGCGGTCTGGTGGAGTTTGGTGGACGGGACGTTTGATGAAGAATCTAGGTTGACATGGATATCCGGTACGGGTATGCAGCAGGCGGAACGGAGGTCAGTGCCGCTGACAGGGGTTTGGCCGTTCGGTTTGATGGAAAACGTCGGGCAGGCGACTGCACAGCCCAGTATTATGCAGTGGGTGTTCCAGATACGCCTATCTCGCAATGCACGTTGATGCTGTTCTCGTATCGCCGCTGTGCGCTCGACGCCGGAATAGCACCTGACTGGTATCGACAGTTACGGCTTCGGACTGGTGTCCTAAACGGCATGCCGGAAGAAGCTGCAGGTACATGCATTTCAATGGATCCATCGGACTGCACTCCTGAATTTATGTCGATCGCAGGCCTGGAAATAGCAGCACCGGCCACGCTGGAGTCGCACAGCTGTTGTACCTTGTCCGACGACATCAGCCTCATCGACCCAACGGTTGGGCAGCACATTGCAAGACAAAGGGTGGGACTTCATGCAAGGCACTCCTCTTCCACGCTTCGCTCACGTGTGGGTGCACGAGGACGGTGGATATGAGGCTGGAGTCCTGCAGATTTGATGGGCATGTGCGATCCCGGTGAGAGCGTGGCAAGAGAAGCAAGAATCAAGGTCTTTCTGTCTCGAAACACTGGCACTGTCTTGGTCGAGTCATGGGCAGGTCTGTTCACGCAGCCCTACGAGAACGACAACTGCCGCTCGGTCGCTTTCATCACTCGAGACCGATAGCAGCTGCGTGATCCAGCGGCGTTCACAGATACTTCTCGATCGAAGCCACGATGCATACTGCAGGAGGCCCTACCGACCCCCGACTTCCTCCAGCACTGTTCATAACATACCCAATTCTGGGCCGGACAGGTCTGTACAGACCTAGTCCGGGGAGCGCCGCTATCCTCATTCCCTGTTCGGTTGAATGAAAGACGTTTAGTCCTCTCATTACTTCATGTACTTGACTGCCACGATAAGACCCCATCTTACCACCAATTCAAGCATCCATGCACACTCTCCATAGTTTCAGCCTCACGCTTTGATCAGAGCCACTACTGCCGCAATGTCCTATCTCGTGTTCTACAGCGAGAAACCCGGTAAGTCGACAAAGCGATGCCGCCGGCGAGTCATGCCAGCCTCTCGAGCCAAATGCCGAATGCATAAGATGAAGCTGTTATACCACCTCACCGCCCCAACGCATGCCTGGCACTCGAGCAAGCCGTGTGGTCTGCACATCCGACCGCACTCTGCTCGCGCGGCCATGACATCTCTCATAACGCTCCCACCCAAGTTGAACAACGCTGCGTCTGGTACCGCAAACAATCATTGAATATCGATCAAATGCGATTGCGCTTCGCTATGCCCTACGTGCCCGTCACCTCCAAACGCCGCCTAATGCTTTCCCTCCTCCCATGACCCTTTCTTCTCCTCCCGCTTTCGCTCCAGCCCCCGCCTCTCTACCCCCTAACCTTCCCCACAATCCCCGGCCTCAACCACCTTCTCACTCTCCCACCAACATACACCGGCCCCACGCTCCCGCCCACAAGCACAGCCAGCCGCCACCAGAATCCCATCTCAATCACCCAAGCCAGACTGAAGTACCCGCCAAGGAAAGGCACGCTAGCGGCGTACAAGAGAGCCGTGGAAAGGATCGAGACCCACATACTCCAGTGCCAGGTCTCGATAGAGGCGGCGACCACGAGGAGCTCGTTGATAATGAGGGCTGTGTAGGAGAGAAGTAGCATGCGGCTATCTGGCAAAGTGGAGGAGGGGGAGGAGCCAGGTGTAGGTGAAGGGGCCAAGAGCTGAGCACCCAACTGTATGACGAGGCCTTGGTATAAGGATATACCCGTCCAGACCGCGAACGTACGATAGCTGAGCGACGTCCCGGCTTGCAACTCGTGGTACAGCTCGGGGTACAGGTTTGTTAATCGTTCGTCGACGTCTCGGTCTAGGACTAGCGAGAAGACGGGCATCATGGTATACACCGTCGCGTAGCCGACTAAAAGCCAGTCGCGGTACAGCGCCACTGGTTCCCCGGCCAAGTGGATGGAGAAGACTGTCTGAGCCACCGAGATGAGGAGACCGCGGTGCATTATGAATTGCCCCAGGGCGGCGCTGCGTTTATAGCTGTTCCTTCCGTGCCAGAGAAGGAGCTTGACGATGTGTGAGAACTGCGTTACCGAGAAGTCCGCAGCAAGTGAGGCCTGTCGGCCTTCTTTCCCCTCGATGCCGATTCCAATATCCGCGGCGGAAATCATGGAGACGTCGTTTCCGCCGTCACCGATGGCCATGACGCGCTTGCCTGTGGCGGAGCGGATAAGAGTGGTGATGGAGGCTTTTTGACTCGGTGTGCAGCGCGTTGCTATTACAGCCGGCAACGGCAGGGTCGCGGAGAGGAAGGCGGAGGGCCGGTGAGTGAGGTATAACACCAGACTTGCGCCATCTATGAGCAGCGCTGTCGTTGAGGGAGAGGCGAGGAGGGGCTGTAAGGCGGGGAGACAGAGGGACGGAGAGCGGAGGGCTAGGATAGGGTGGATCGTTTGACTTCGAGCTGAGACTAGACGAGCGGAGAGTGCGATAGAGCGCGCGGTTTCGGGTTTGTCGCCTGTGAGCATCCAGATCTTCAGTCCGGCATTCCGCAAGGTCTCAAGGGAAGGTTTTATGAGGGGCTGGAGGAGGTCTTCGATCGCTGTTAGACCTAGGGCATGTAGAGAACTTTCGAGATGGGTGCTGAGGACACGGCTGATGGCTTTGTCGCGAGCGGTGAGGGACAGGGAGGCGGCGTGGAAAGCGCGGGTGAAGGCTTCGTAGGCTGTGGGGGAGAGGGCTTTGCGGCCTATGACTAGCGTTCTCAGACCTTCGCGTGCCATGTTGCCAACTTCTTCGTCGATGTAGTCGTTTGGGGCGAGGAGGGGCGACATGACTGTATCTGCTCCCTTTTGGTAAAATACCACATCATCGCCTTGGTGGGATAAGTTGGCGTAGAAGCGCACGATAATCCCCATGCGCTTACTGTCGGAGGTGAAGGGAAAGATGTTAAGGATCTCGACTTTCACTACCGGCGCGCCAGCGAAGTGTAGCGTCATGGTCCGGCGGTCTCGATGCGCAAGTCTGAGGCCTACAGCTTCAGTCCATTGCACTATGGCGATTTCGTCGGGGGAGGAGGCCTGGTATGATGTTTTCTTCTCGCCATCCGCAGTCTCGTCGATAGTAGGCGTGACGTTGTGGCAGATCGCTAATGCCAGCACTAGATCCCTGACCTTCACGCCAATCTCCCTCCTTGTCCTGGTCGCGTTTGCAAGTCCGCCGTAGCCGCTTGAAGGCGTCCATAAAGCCCCATCTGCCGCGCCTTCCTCTTTTGCAAAAGCAAGCCGCACGAACTCCCTCACTTCGTCCATAGCCTCGCCACCATAACTACCACTGCCCACATGCACTTTCCTCAACTCCATCTCGTTCTTCGTCAGCGTTCCCGTCTTGTCTGTGAGCAGATACTCGATCCTTCCAAGATCCTCCGGAATCGTACTAGTCCTCACAACCGTCCCTGGGATTCCTTGGTCCCGGTGGATCAAATACGCGTACACCGACTTCGCCATATCCAGATTCACCCGCAGACTTATCGGCACGATGGTGCTGAACAAGATCAAGAACCGCATGACAGAGACATACCACGGTCGCTCTTCGTCGTCGTTCTCGAAGCGTTGTAGCGCTACGAGGAGGAGTGACAGCGCGGCCGTGAGGATGCAGAGGATCTTGACTAGCGAGTTGATTTCCAGCTCCAGAAGCCCGATCTTCGAGCGCGAGGAGGCTGTCGACAGTGCTGCGCGAGTCTGTGGGCCGGTATACAAAACTACGGCGTAGACTTTTGTGCTGGACGCGAGCACTGTGTTGGCCCAGGCGGTGTTGTCGATTGTAAGTGGCGCTGAGGCGGTGGTGGTGGTTGGTGCGTCTGTGATTTCTGAAGGCTGCGGATCATAGGCTGCGCTGGACTTGGGAAGAAGCTCGATGGTCCCGGCGAAGTCGTTGACTCGTTTACCAGGTTTGCCGGCCGTGATGCGGAGGCGGAGGTACTCGCTGGCGCTCAGGGATTGTGTGAGTGATGCGGCAACGCGGAGCTTCCAGTCTGTCTCGCCGTCCAGCTGATCGGTACGAATGAATGCTTCGCCGCCTGCATCAGGGGCGGGTTCGTTGGGCGGCATTGGCGTATGTAGTTCGTCTCCTGCTTCCTCTCCGAGATCCATTAGTGCTTCCGAAGTCCTCGACGGGGCTGATGAGACATCCTCCGAAACCGCAGCATCCGTGGCAATGCTCTTGAGTATGATCACATCCGCAGGCACTCTCTGATTCTTCTCCAGCACAAGGACGTCTCCCACGGCCAGGTCCTTCGCACTCTTCCTCACCTCGATCACCCTCGCAGACGGCTCATCCTCAAGCCCAACAGCCTCTTCTTCCCTCTCGAGCTCCGCCGTTCTATCTCCCTTCCTCCTCTTCACACCCTTGCTCCCACTGAGGCTTTTTCCCTTCGCCGTCCCTGCTCTGCCGTGGCCCTCCAACCTGAGCACCACATACGGCTCCTTATTCGCCTCCCCATCACGCCGCCTCCTCATAACGTCATCCCATCCCTCCTTCCCCAATGTCACAGCCAGCACAAACGCCAGCGGTGCGACATACGTGCTCAGATATCCTATCCGCAAAGCCGGCAGTACCTGTGAAAGCGCTACGAGCAGGAAGTATAGGTTTAGAAAGAGCTTGAACTCGTTCCAGAGAGTGACTGGAAGGAAGGAGATGGGAGTGTATTTGGCGTTGGAGATGGCGTTGGCGGGAAACGGTGTGAGCTGGCGAGACCCGACTTGGATGGTCCTGTTCGTAGCGGTAGAGTCTTCGGACGTCTCGTCGGCAAGAGCGATCGCATTGTGGCGTTTGCTGAAAGGCAGCAGTCTCCTCAGTCGTGCCTTCCAACCTCTGGATCGCGCCTCAGCATCCAGATCCAGCAGCGACCCTCTCCTCAGGCTACCGTTCGCCAACAACGGCGCATCGTCGCCAGCGTGCTCCTCTCTCTTTCCTAGTGCATCCTCGTCTGCTACCAAAGGCTCAAGATCGTCCTCCACCACCCTCTGTCTCCTTCGACCGCCATGTCTCAGATTCCGCAGCGGTATGCGGCCGGAGTAGTCAGTACTCGAGCGCGCTTGTCGGCGTGGAGGAGAATGTGAGGAAGACACGGGATCGAGTTCTTCCAGATCCAAGTCAAGGTCCGAGTCCGGGTCGTTGTAGCCTTGCTCGCTGCGCTGCTGCTGCCGGTTCATGCCGCATTTGGACGGCGGAGGTGCCTACTAGGTGTTATGCTTCTGCGCAGTCGCGTCGCGTCGCGTTCAATGACACTCGGGAGAAATGGCAGAGTGCTGGGCAAGCGAGGAAGAACGAGTCGTGAAGTCGTTAAGTCGTTAGGAAAGCAAGCTCTTTGTGCAAGATTAATGCAGTCAACAGGCGACAGACAGCTGTACCCTGACATGTGAGACGAGATGACAAGCTGCGGCTGTACCCGCGTCCTATGAACACGATTCCATACACTAGCACCTCCTAACCCCCGTCCCATCGCCATCTGTACATCTCTAATACCCTCCCTTCCGGATCGTCGCGATGCTTTGTCTTCCATTCTCTTGATTGCGCGCCTCTGACTTTCCTTGCTGTGCGACGCTCAGCGGCATCTCGACTCCCTTCCGATCATCAAGGGATCCCTCCACCTGGCCTCCGGATTCTGCCCTCGACCTCCAGAAATTACACACATAATGGAGCCAGCAGAGGATGACAGTCCTGCCTTCCCTGACTTCGGCTCCGCTTTCCCTTCGCCTGTACCAGCAGCTCCTTCCACGTCTGAAACACCCCTATCGCTCCCGCACTCCACGCCCTCGAAAGCCATACCCTCCGCGTACCCGTCTCGCCCCTCAGCAGCAGAGGAAGATGATGACTTCTTCGACCGCTACCCCGGCGCCACGCCTGATAAACTCCGGAACCGTCAGCCTCCCGCGGACGTGAGACGAGCTAGCATCAGCGTGACGGAGACTGTGGATGTCAGCTCAAGGGCTGCGGGGGAGGGCGACAGGAGTTTGCAGGGCGAGACGCGGACGCTTGTTGAGGGCGAGACGGGGAGGAGGGGGAGTATCATGGTGGTGGAGAGTGTGGATGTTAGTTCGCGGGGGGCTAGGGAGGAAGAGAGGGGGATTGTTCCAGGGACGAGAACGAGCGTCGAACCCTCTGGAGAGCAGGAGTATGACGAGAAAGTGGGCGGTCAAGAGCGGGAGGCAGATGAAGAGGCGGCTGTGTTCGCGCCGGATGAAAGTGCGGAGGCTCAGGCGGCACATCTGGAAGAGGTGATGCCTAGCGCGACGCTCGGTGTGCAGGCAGTCATCACACCTGAGGAGGACTTGGCGGACGAGCGGTCAAGATCGATGACTTCGGACGCAGAAGCGCATCCCCCTGAGGAACACTACGAGCATCAGGGTGAGATCACGGAGTTGGAAGAGGCGCTTGATGAGAGTGTCGCGGCACCATTGATGGACGATGAGGAGCCTGCACCTACTGTTGCCAGCCGGACGGCGACAATGCAGGAGCCCGAAGAAGAGCTACTTGAAGACGACTCGGACGAGGAGAATGTGGTTTCGAGACCACCGCCGCAGCCTTTGCAGCCTGCACATGCAGTGGCGGAGAGGTCATTCACAACGAACTTCACGGACTTGCCTCGAGCGAGTAATGAGCTCAAGGGAACGTCAGAGTCAAGGCAAGCTCCGATCGATGAAGAATGGCCTGCAGCAGGTGACGATAAGACATTTGGTGATCTTCTAGACACTGAAGAGGCTCAAGTCCGTGAGGTTCCTAGCAATGCTCAAGCTACGTACGGCGACCAGTGGCCAGAGGAGGAAGTCGACAATGACTTCCTTGATGACGCTCCCCCGCAACTTCCCGAGCAGCCATGGTCGTCAGAAGGCGACGATGATACGTTTGGTCAGATCTTGGGTAACGAGCCAGACTCCCAGAGCAACGGCATCACATCTCACGACGATGCGCCTGTAGAGGAGGACCTTAGCGCAGCATGGGCGGCCGCAATGGACGACGATGAGATCTTGAACGAGGCTGAGATTGATCCCAAGGCTTTCTTTGGTGATGACGATGAGTTGCTCGACGACGAGCCGTTCTTGATGGATCTGGCACAGGACGAGCCACCGCAAGCAGTTCCAGACCAAGCGAGATCAAGTCGACCGTCCTACGCACCTGCGAACTCGCAGAACCCGATGCAACATATGTCATATGGCGCCCCGAGCACACCGTTCCTCGACCAGACTTCTGCACGCTCTGGTGGTACGCCTTCTACAGGCTTGTTCGATGTGTACAACCATGCTGCGCCTGTACAGCCTCAACAACGGCCACCTATCTCGACTGCTCAAAGCTTTGCGGACAAGTCAAAGGGCGGCTACCAATCACCGTACGATCTGCCAATGGATGTTGTCAAGCCTCGACGACGGCCGCAACAGACGTCACAACCACAGTCACGAGAATTACCCAGGCCGCCTCCGCGGACCAGCAGCTTCCATGGCGCGCCTCCTGTTCTGTCGCCTCCGAATTCGAGTCATGGTGTACCTGGCACTGCACCTCCCACGTCTGCAAGAATGACGCCGAAGACAGATGCAGGATTCTTCGCGGAGCTCCCAATGGCGTCGAAACCACGGACGAGACCGTCTGGTGCTTATACTCTGCAGCTGAGCAATACGCCGGCCCCGCCGATGCCCAATGGGCAGCACTTCCCGCCGCGAGGAGGGCCGGTACAATCACCGCAAGCACAGGCAGGGTTCGGGCAGCAGCTATCGAGGCCAGCAGCTCCACCAACGCCACAGCAGCAACAGCCTCAGATGCTTGGTGGGCTGAGGCAGCCCGAACGGAACCCTCTGTTTCCTGATCAGCCCCCCGCTTACGCACCGCAATTCAACGAAACCCCGCCAACACCTGCATCCGGCTCAAGCTACGGTGCAGCATCGCACATGCCTCTTGCCGCGCCTCCGCCTTCGACAAATCGCTTCTCGCCTGCTCCTCCGCCTAGTGCGGCAGCACCAGCCGCAACTTCGAGGTACTCGCCCGCGCCTCCAGCGCAGCCGCAACAGCAGCAATATCAACAGCCGCTAGCGAAGCCGGTGCAGCGACAGCCGTCTGCTCCAGCGGTACCGCCACCGTCAGTCAATCGCGCGCATTCGTTTGTGCCGCGGACGAGCAGTCCACTGGCTCAACATGGCAGGCCAACACCGGCCCAGTACGAGCAGCAAGATGCGCATCGGAGTATGCCGTTCTCACCTAGTTCACCGCCAACGACGAACGGTCTGCATCTGTCGCCACAACGAAGAGAGTCGGGCAACACGAAGTACACGCCTCCCAGCACGAGCGCAGGCCCCCAAGACTCACCCTACTCAGCCCCGCCGCAACGACCGCGTACGCAGTCACCTGGTACAGTGATGAAGACTGCGCGGATAGGCTTCACCCCACTCGAACGGCCAGGGAGCACAGGCCCTCCGTCATCAATGTACGGATCTTCTGCTCCTCACTCGACAGCCATCAAGGCTCCTGTGCACCGCAGACAGTTCTCTCGCGAGATGTCCTTCGCAGTTCCACAAGACGAGCGCGCACAAGACCCGCTAGAACGCTGGAAAGGCCACGCGATCTTCAAATGGGGTCCTTCCGGCACAGTCGTGACTAGCTTCCCGAAGCACATGCCCTTCTACGGCCACGGCGCACCGACCATCAAGTGTACACCCGGCGATATCAAGTTGCAGGACGCTAAGGACGTACTGCCGCTTAGTGATCGCGATGTGAAGTTCCCCGGTCCGCTGCAAGCTAGGAGTAAGGGGAAGAAGAAGGAGCTCCTCGCATGGATGTCTGGTAAGATAGAGGATCTGGAAAGGGAGACGGAGGGCGCAATGCTGGACTTCAGCCTCCCTCCCGATGCCAAGAAGCGCGTCGAGGAGAAGCTGGTCCTCTGGAAACTTACTCGTATCTACCTCGAGCACGACGGCGTGCTAGAAGGTACGCCCAAACTCGAGGAAGAAGTCCGCCGGATTTTGCTCCCGAATCTTGCGCAGCTGGGTCAAGTGGCAGAGCTGCAAAGCCCTACGTCTGCGACCGTCCAGCCCGATCCAATAGATCCTCAAACCCTTGCCCAACTCCGGCAAGCGCTCTTCGAAGGCCAGCGTGAACGCGCCGTTTGGCTGGCAGAGGAGAAGAAACTCTGGGGCCACGCGATGCTGATTGCAAGCACCATGGGCCCGGACGTGTGGAAGCAGATCGTTGGCTCGTTCGTGCGGTCGCAGGTCAAGTCTGTCGGCTCGGATGCGCGGAGTCTGGCGGCGCTGTATCAAGTTTTCGCAGGCAGTGCGGATGATGTCGTTGATGAGCTTGTGCCTCCTAGTGCGAGAGCCGGGTTCAGGATGATAAGTAAGAGTGATGGAGTCGCCGCCGGGAACCCGCTTGATGGACTAGACCAGTGGCGCGAGACTCTCGCTCTGGTGACGAGCAACCGCACCCCCGGCGACGCACAATCCCTCGTCTCCCTCGGCAAGCTGCTAGCAGGCTACGACCGCGTCGAAGCAGCACACTGCTGTTTCCTCTTCGCCCGCTCCCTAGCCAAACACTCCGGCGCCGACGACCCGGAAACGCACTTCGTCCTCCTCGGCGGCAACGCCACCACCGGCGACGCGAATCTAGACGCCATCACTCTTACGGAAATCTACGAGTACGCCTCGTCGCTCTCCCTGCCCTCGTCCGCAGCACAGTATATCCCGCATCTGCAAGCCTACAAACTTCTGCACGGCCAACAACTCGCTGCTTACGGGCTTAAAGCTCAAGCAGAGGCCTACTGCGCGCACATCGATGCCGCGATTCGTGCAACGACGAAGCCGAGCGGGTACTATCATCAAGCTCTCGCGCAGGAGCTGATAAATTTCAACGCCTTCCTGTCGCAAACCCCTCACACCGGCTCGAGCGGAAAGTTCTTCAGCAAGCCGGCCATGGACAAAGTGTCCTCTGGCGTTGGGAGCTGGCTAAGCAAATTCGTCGCTGGGGATGAAGGCGAAGGTGGGGCTTCCGGCCTTAGCTGCCCAGGGCAAGTCGGCACGCCGGGTGAGGGAGGACCGTTTGGAGGTGTGAATGGAGGTAGTGGAGCGATTTCGCGCAGTGCGAGTGGAGAGGAGCTGTATAATCCTATGCTTGGCAACCTTGCCTCGCCGCCACTGTCGCTGGGATCGCCGTTCCAGCATCCTGCTTCTACTGGCGCGGCGGGGAGGTATGCTCCCGGCGCTCAAGCGACATCAACGGGGAGCCGTTACGCGCCTTCGGTGCCTTCGCAATTCGCACCCTCGCGCTCGTCGATGGACTCGGATCGCTCGGCCGATCCGCCGCAACAGTTCGGCGCAAGTCTGGGTTTACCTTCCGCTGAGCCCATCCGTCCTGCTTCCGCGCGGTATGCGAGCTATGCTCCTGCGTCTGTGCAATCCGAACAGCAGAGTCCACAGTTGCTGGGTGTACCTGGACGACCCGCACAGCCGGAACGGGCGCTGAGCGATTACTCCGTGCCCTACGCAAGCGGGGGGAGCGGCGTCGAGAGTAGAAGAGGCAGCGCGTTTAGTGGCATCTCCACAGGGAGCTACGAGCCGAAACCGCTGCTGGCGGATCAAGACGGTTTTGGCTCTTACACGCCTCCCGTGCAACCTATACTACCCTCGGAGTCCCCAGAGCTCGAAGTCGCGACCGAGAACCCCTGGACGCAGCCCGAGGATCCTGAAGGCGGCTCAGGTTACGCGCCACCGGAAGCTGGGGGCGGAGGGTATGAGCCGCCAGCTTACGTGCCCTACCAACCAGACCCGGATTCGGACGACGAGGCCGCTGCGTCTACGAAGGCTAAGCCGAAGAAACGCTCAATGCTGGATGATGAGGGGGATGATGATATGCTCTCCCGCGCCGCAGCGCTGAAATCCTCCAAACCCCCTCCCCCCTCCACCTCCTCTACCTCCTCAAAATCTGCCGCCGACGCAGCAGCCGACGCCGCTTTCCGCGCCGCTGCCGAGGCGGACGCAGCTCGTGACGCTAAACCTGCGGCTGGAGGTAAGGGTTGGCTCGGCGGCTGGTTCGGCGGCAAAAACAAGGGGGAGCTTGGTGCTGGCGGGGCTGCGGCGCCGGCTGGGCCCATTAGGGCGAAGCTCGGCGAGGAGAACTCGTTCTACTTTGACAAAGACTTGGGCAAATGGGTCAACAAGAAAGCTGGACCTGAGGCTGCTGCGGCCGCGGCTGTGGGGACGCCGCCACCGCCTAAGGGCATGGGAAGTCGGGGGCCGAGCGGGGCTATGGCTATGGGACCACCGTCCCGCGCGGCTAGTGGAGCTAGCTTACCGCCACTGAGCTCGAGTTTCTCTTCTGCTGCTGCTGCTGCTGGGATGGGAGGCGCGGGAAGTGGGAGCAGGCCGCCGACGTCTTCGGGGTTGTCGAACGCTTCTGCGGCGGCGATGCTGATGGGTACTAGTCCTGCGCTTAGCTCTGGGCCACCGAGCCGCGCTGGTACGCCCGCTAGTGGGCCTGCTGGGAGGGTTGTGAGCGAGGGCTCTAGGCCGGGGAGCGGTATGAGTGGTAATGGCTCACAAGCTGGGACACTGGAGGAGTTGTTGGGTCCGGCTGGGGCGAAGAAGGGGGGCACGGTGAAGGGGAAGAAACGCGGGGGGAGGTATGTGGATGTTATGGCTGGGAAATAGAGGTCCCCGGAATTGCCCCTGGAGCGTTTAGCAGCATTGGGCGGGTGGGTTTGTTGTAGGATACGTGTAATTTGACCTGGCATTGCGCTCTTTCACAAGCCGGGTTTTGTGAGCCCGGACAGACGTCGCAGTGTCTGCTTTCTCATGTGCCTGCGTGTGATGGTGAGATTGTCAGGCATTTGCTGCTCATGTGTGGCGTTGATCGACGGAGACTGCGTCAGACAGCTGGTCGCAGTCGGAAAGGAAACACACGAGCAACGGCCACAAAACCATGAACGACTCGTGTACATGGAATATTAGAGGACAATGCATAGTCATCAAAGGGAAGCAAATAGTGAGCGGATTGTGGAACACCAATTGCAAGGTCTGCATGGCTGATGAGCAGCAATAACATCGTAGTGCAGTAAAGGCTCGTTCACGATAGCGTTGCGATCCAGTGGCACTGAGCTAGCTTCCTTCGAGACCTCTGTAGCTTCTCAGCTAAGTGTCACTGGCCCGAAGGCTATGTGATTGTCTCGTCCTTCTCCAAGATTGCCTCGTCGTGCAATGCATCTCTTTCGTGCCGAGCAAGTCGCGCAGCCATACGTGAATGGTATCATAGTCTTCCCGTATCCTCTCCCACAACAGTGCACCACACTACTCCTCCGGCTCGTCCGGCTGATCGAACAGAAAGTTCGCAGCCAGCTCCTCATTCTTATCGCATGCAAAGTAAGCCTGAATTACCAGATCCCTCTCGAAGCCAAGACGACATAACTGGAACTCATATTAGCCTTCAATCCAAACGTCACCAGAAACGTAGCAAATTGGCATGAACCTACCCGCTCAATCGCCTCCCTCTCCTCCTCCGTCACCTGGATCTGCTGCGCCCCAGGCGGCAACGCCACATCCTCATCCGCGTCCTCCGCCAGCAACTGCATGAACTGCTCCGGGTTCTGCGTAATGATCTGCGCCAGCTGCGGGTTCCCCGCCGCAACCTGCTGCAGAATCGGCTCGAGCATCTGCGGCTGCTGCTGCACGACCTGGCGGAGTTGCTGGAATTGAGGGTTATTGCGTAGGAAATCGAGTTGATTGGCATCACCGCCTGCGCCTGCTGCGGGCGTGGCAGCTGTGCCAGAGGCGGGGGTTGATCGAGCGCCACCGGTGCCGGCGCGTGCAGCGGCTTCGAAGAGGTTGACCGGCTCATCGCTCCCCGCCGCTGCAGTCGCCACCCCAGCATCTCCCCCAGCCGTCCCCGTCGCGGCAGCAGCAGCAGGTGCCTCACCTCCTCCACTCAATCCACCCGCAGCTGGCGCAGCCGCAGCCGCTCTCTGCTCCTGTTGCGCACTAGCCGGAATCCCATTCAACAAATACTCCACCGCGCGATCCGGATTATAAAACGCCGCCCGCATAGCCCTATCAATATCCGCCCGCGGGAAACCCATACTCTCCATATTGGCAATCGCCGCGCTCCTATCCTCGCCCATAGCAAGACCACTCGGGTCGAAGTTCCTCTGTCCACCAGCCACAGGAGCCGCCGGACTGGGCGTAGCAGGCGCAGCATCACTCGTTCCTGCCGCAGCAGCAGCAGGCGCAGCCGGCACCGCAGGAGTCGCCGGCTCTGCTGCCTTCGCTGGCGTAGCTGGCGGTGCAGCAGCGGCTTTCGGGGCGGCTTTGGGTTTAGCGATCATGCAGACTATGAAGCCCTTCTCCTCGATTTTGTAGGATTCGACCGTGTTGTCATCTTGCAGGATTTTGCCGCTGTAGATCAGCTTCTGACTTGAGGGCTCCCAGCCCTTCTCGGCGGAGATTTTGGATTTGAGACTGGCGATTGTGTCGGTGGGTTCGGCGTCCAGGGTGAACTTTTGTTGCTTGAGGTCTTTGAAGGTGAGCTTCATTGTGTGAATGGAAGGTGGGGTGTTGGGTGGCGTGGAGTGTGGGTGTGATCGATGTAGTGGAGGATGATAGGTGGTAGTGTGTGATGGGATGAGGAGATGCTGCTGATGTTGGGTATATGTGGTTTCGATCAGGCAGCTGAAGGTACGTGTCAAAGTTGTATGTGAAGGTGGGCTGTGATGTAGTGAAGTGGCGGTTGCTGCAGGGTATAATGCCTCAGACATCAGGCATCTTCCGAGTGGAGTCAATAAGATCGATGGCATTCCATGTGAGGCCATAAGTAGAGGAGAAGGAAGTGAAGCCATCGTCTCGAGCAAGGTGAATCTGCATTGCCCTCATCAGCAGCGCCATACGAGCGCGCGATAAGAGGGATGTGTCTATGCTACATAATACAGATAGTGTCTCCTCCTTCCTTTCCCTCATCAGACTTCAGCCAGCCAGCAGTTCATACATCATCATCAGCAGCAGCATGCAATCCCGTTGGTATCACTTCTCAAGCATAGACGCCGATCCTACCCCTGTTCCCATGTCGAAAGACAAAGGAAAATGTCAAAAACGCCATCCCAACCATGTCCATGCAGATCTGCGTTCTGTGTGCAGTGAAGTGAAGAAGTCCCTGTTACCAACATAATGCCCGATTGCTGCTGCCGCTGCCGCTGATGTATGTCGCAGTCATACTGGCCGTTCCAAGTTGAATGAGATGGAAAGGAAGAAGTCTACACATGGAAGTCGCGTCCCCAACCTCCGACCATGAGCTCGAGATCATCGTCATCGCTGTCATCGTCAGCAATCCGAGGCGCCATCAAAGCAAAGAGATCGTGGTCTTCCTGATGTTCTATGCGCGCACTGTCAAAGTGCCTGTTGTTGTTCTTCGTACCATTCGCACGAGCAGGTGTCGACATGGCCATCGTCCTGGGCTTGTGATCACGCCAGTTGTTGTCGAGAGCCCATGTCTCTGGCACCGCAGGTACAGCTGGCGCAGCTGTAGCAGCGTGTTCGGACTCCCTGCGCTCCCAGTTGCGTGAGTTTGACGATGAAGAGCGCAATCTCGAAGGTCCCAGAAAGTTGCCTTGACGCCAGCTCTCGGAGCGTTCACGTGTCGGTGACTTAGTCTTCTTGGCACTGCCGAAAGTGAAGTTGCTGAACGCATCCGTGTACTTGCTCTTCTGCGGTGGCGTGGGAGATGCTATAACGGGCGTGACGACCTCAGGAGCCTGCTTCGAGCGGCGAAAGCTGCCCAAGACAGCCCATTTGTCGAGCAGTGAAGATGAACGCTCCTTCAGTAGCGGACGCTCGGCTTTCGAAGCTTGTGGAGTAGCAGCACCAGAACCGAGTGGCTCAACAGTGGACTGACGCGGTGTGACGCTGCCGCGGCCGTCCTCGATGATCGCAGCGAGCTGAGGTGTGCTTGGCTTGGCCGTGCTGACGCGCGAGATCTCCATACCAGCATCGAGCGACGACCGTCCCTCTTGAGCCAGCTCCTCGTCCTCATCGTACAGATCGCTCCAACTCTTGCTGAAACCATCGGTAGTATAAGGCGTGTTTGTCTTGTTGCGACGAGAGAAGGTGATCGGCAGAGACCCAACGAGGACTGAAGGCGGACGCAGGACGAATGACTTGGCAGATTTGAACGACATTCCAAGACCTGAGTCGAGGTTGGAAGACAGCGAAGACTCGTCAGTATCGACATACTTGAAGCTGTCCGATTGCTGAGATCCAGGGAACAAGTCCGACTCCTCGTCGCGAATGGTTGACAATTGGCGAGTAGCCTTCTGCGGCGTCTTGAGCAATGCCGCACTCCAGGGGAACGAATCGGTCGCGGTAGCAGTAGTAATCGAGGGCGTACGCAATGGCTCGCGGGCTTTTGTGACCATTTGCACACCATCCGGAGTCTCCGTGCAAAACTCATCAAGCGACTCATCATCAGTAGTGAAACTGACGACGGACTTCAGAGCATCCCGCACAGCGCCGAGTGAACGGTTGGCGGGGTCCAGTGCCAGTGAGTGCCTGATGACATTGTACGTATCTTGATGCATGTTCGGGAAGATATCGAAAAGACTTTGACGGTCGTTTGCGAAATCGGCAAACAGGGGATCCTTGAGCGTAGGCGTAGCAAAGGGGTTGCGCTGGAAGAGCACATTAAGCAGGACGATCCCGACAGCCCAGATGTCCGCCTGGGCAGGAGAATACCCATACCCGAAGACAGAAGCATCGTACTGCTCGGGTGCCATGTAGCGATCTGATCCAACAGCGAACTCCGTGGACCAGGTCTCTGTAGTAGCCAGACCGAAGTCACCGAGCTTCATCGAACCAGAGGCTGTCAAAAAGATGTTCTCGGGCTTGATGTCGCGGTGGTAGACGCCGTTGTTGTGCAGGTGGTCGATCGAATCGATGAGCTCAAGCATGAAAGCACGCACATGCTCGGTCTCAAGCGGTCCCTTGCCGACGCGGATCGCTTCATACAAGTCTCCATTGCTGCACAACTCCAACACCATGTACTGATGATCCCTGGTCTCGAAATTGTGCACCAAGTTGACAATGTTCGCATGCTCTGGCAGCTTGGAGTGGATCGTCAACTCTTCCGAGCGGTCATCGATGGCGACAGTGGCAGGGCAGGCGGTGTTCTCGGTGGCGGAGGATTTAGTGATGCACTTGATCGCGACATCGCCACCAGTCAGAGTGTCCCTGGCGGCGAAGACCATTCCAAATGAGCCATGGTTGAGAGGCGAGGTGGTTATGAACCGTTTATCGAGAAGCTTGCCTTGTTCGAAGCCATCTCGCATGCAGGCCATTTGGTGGAAGCGCCGATGTCGTGGTGGAGGGAGTGAACGCCACTTCGAAGTCCGCGAAGTGCAGTCGTGGGCTCAAGCTTGTCGGGAAGTCAAAGTCCGGATTGTTGTGTCAACACTAGCAGATTGTTCTTGCCAGGTGTGAAAGTAGGCAACGAAACTTTTGTGTATATGCAGGCAGCAGCACCTTGATGGTGACTCGGTCGGAAGGAAGGTGCCGTCCAGTATAAAGCAATGTAAATCAATAAGTCCTCAGGATAATCGTGTCCCCGCTATGTGTCCAGTGTCAACTCCTCGTCCGTATGCCAGGCCCCCAAGATATCGATATGCACTGTAATTCGCTTGCTCGCTTCAACTCATCAAAGGCGGAATGCCTCTCAAAGACAGGAAAGGGTAATGAATGTCGTATTGGTCATGAGTACAGTGGGTGAAGTGTGAGTGTCCAACGAGGGGCTGGAAGTAGATGACGTAAGTGCACGTCGAGGGTTGGTCGTGAGTTGGCAGATGGACCAAGATCGTGTGAGTAAGGGTCGTGAGGTCGTGAGGGTATCGGTGTCGTTGTGTTACAAGATTATGGCCGAGTATGTGGCGTGAGAAGGTGAAGAGAGGGTGGGGTGAGTCAGGGTGGCGGCGTCGGCGGTGGGGTGCCTAGAGCAGCAGCTGCCTTGATGACGATGCAATGGCCTTGTCAAGCATCAAAGACCAGGTGTCGTAGTTATCTGGAAGTGATATTGTCGGAGTCCGGAGGTTGGCACATCCAAGCTTGTTGACGTGCGTGCTTGCGAGGGCTGTATGACGAAAGCGTCTAATCTCGGAGGCAAGCGGGAACTTGGTCAGGTGTGTGTGGGCGCTTGAGCTGATACACGCTGTCCTTGCTCCTTGTCACATCAATGAGGTATGGCGAAGTAGAGGTATTAGGTGGTTTGTTGTAGAAGTCGTAGGTGTCGTATGTGTCAGTCGATGGTGGTTAATGTCGCTGGGTGAGCGTAAGGAATGCGGGCGGCTGTGCGAGCTTGCTGAGACACAAGCTGGGAAGGAGCGATCAACACAGCGGCTGCTCAATCGTCGACGGTGGTACCAAACAATCGACAAGAACGTGGTGAGGAGTGCAGGTGTAGCAGTAGTAGTAGGATAGTAGTGTGTTGCAGTCGGAGAGCGGTGTAGATGATTGCAATGGCAGTAGGTGTGGACGGTGACGGGAGGGACAGCGAGTCGAGCGTCTTGCAGTAGTGCACCCGCCAGATGTTCCTTGTTTATGAGTGGTCCACTTGTCCCCACTACAACGAGGGCTCGAGCTCACAACGGCGCTACGCCGAAAACGTGCTCACTATTCTGGGCCAGATCATGAGGTACACACGCCACCATGAATTACGCTATGAGAACGGGCAAAGAGGACATGCACGCTTGATGCCAACATTCACTGCATCCTGATCTCACAAGCGCAAGGCGGCCACGGCACCATACTGTCAGCTGTCCTCGACAAAGGAGCTCGCTCCGAACCTCGTGCCACCACCGGGTGAGCCTTTGTTACTCGACAGACCGAGACAGCCGATATCGGGCAACGGGTACTCGCAACCATTCAAGGCCAGACGCAGCAAAGGGAGCGTTTGCTCGCGAGACTGTTTCGCACTGCTGACCAGACCCTGAAACATGTCCATCATCAACGCGCGTATTGCTGCGCTTCCTGTCAGAGCTGAGCCTGTCAGCTTTGCTTGGCCCTGGTGACAGGGAGAGCTCTTCACAATCTGCGAGAGATTGCTGGAACGTTCTGTTTCATAGCTATAGCTTGTGTCCACAGACAAGCCAGCTGGCTGTGTACGTATCTGCTATCACGCCTTCGATTAACGATAATCATCCCCTAGTGTTGCATCGTTTGGGTCTGGCTCTCAAAGACCCTGTCCCAGAGAGATTGCTCGAAAGACAGCTTGGTGGGGCATCGGCTTCAGCGAGCGCTTATCGCTGCAGCAATCCGTTCGCTGTACTCCAATACCTGGCACTCATCGAGTAGGCAAATTCGCGGTGAAGGCATCGACATGCATCAATGTCATGTCCACTACTGTCCCATTTGCAGGACCTGAAAGACCATTGAGATGCACCTACAGGCCCGGAGTCCGGCAGCAGCAAATCGTAGCTTTCCCCACGCAACCTCCATGCACTACGGGAGTCGCCACGAAGTCAAACATATGCATGCGGGTATGCAGGCGTGGTGCGTTTCTGCCAATGCACAGTTTCTTGCTGTCTCGAACTCGGCGAAATTGCCGCCGACGAGTAGGGGACTTCCAGACCATTGTGCGGTTCAACAAAGCGACCCAACCTGACAGGTGTTCAGGTCGATGTCGTGCGTTTCCGAAAAGGAGATTTGATTGTCTTCAATCCTCCACGCACGTGGCTGAGCGCCAACAAAGAAGCACGGGCTGTCGACTCCACAGAGTTTCCATCGTCGGGTAGATCGTGTGAAAGACCCGAGCCGTATCCACTGCGTGATGTCCGCGACTGTGGTTCCTGGCTCTCAGCTCGAGCCTGATAAGACTCCGGTCATGCTCAATCGCAGCCGCCGAGCAGATCGGTTCGAGTTTTGTCACCACCGTGGAGTTGATCGTGCCTGCAGAACAGTCGCAAGTCGAGACCACCGGCTACTTCACCCCAAAGTGGCCAACATCACTATTACCCGAGCGTCCAGCGGTGTGACATTTCTGCCAACTTCCTCTCACACATATCGCCACTCCTCCATCAACATCGCAACGAGCCACTCACATCCGCAGCTGCCGCAGAGATTTCCGCAATACTGCGTTAAGCATACGCTGTAGCCTCGCATTAGCCGGCGTGTATTGAGAGATTGGCAGAGTCTGGAGCGCAGCGATAGTTGCTTGCGCTAGGGAAGAGGTGCAGTAGACTGCAGTGGTGTTGTGCGACCTGCATGTTGAAGATTGCTTTGGGAATTGCGAGGATGGGATGCTGCCGAGCGATGTGTTTGTTGACAATGGAGATGCAGAGAGCATATCCAGTCGTCTACATGAAGAGCACACAGTACCAATAGAATTCCCTTGGCAAGAGAGCGATCGCGTCCGCAATGCAAGGTTCGGTTGTGAGCATCGTTGCGTTCAGCTTGTTGTTTGCGAGTCGCGATGGAGAATTTACATCTCTTTCACCTCGTGCCGCTCCTTCCCATATCCATTTCCACAGCGTTCCACCCGTACCTAATCTCATAAGAAACGCGCTGGTAGCCACACTGCGATCCACCTCTTCGTTGGCGCGAATGTGCCACCGCCACGAAGATGGATAACTGCTAGCCGAAGATCTGGTGACTTTGCCGCCAGCAACTTGATGGAACCTGTCAGTATGGAATCGTGGTTCAGCCTTTTCTGATCCGTCCCTCATTCATCAACGCTCCCACGTCTTATCAATGCACAGTCACGCGAAGGAGTGCGGCGGATGCACCTCAGGCACATGCATACCGATTTCGACATCTACAGCACTGCTTCCACGTCGACACATCACAGACTCGACTTTCCACTTAGACTCCAACATTCTCTTCTTTCCTACCAATATGCCAGTCTGACTTGAACAGGCAGGATCGTGATATGTATTTCATTATTGCGTTCAAGCCAGATTGTTCACATAGCGAAGAATGTTCGTCATTCGTCATCGGGCTTACGGTCACTCGGCTTTCTCGAGGATTTTGTGCGACATCTGTGCCGAGACGTCGCCGTGGTAGACTTCATCCTCTCGTACGCTAGTCCACGTCATACGAGCTTGCATTATGATAGACTGCTGCTGCACCGACAGAGTTCACGGATATCCGTCATTCACACCTAGTCTTGCTGCGATAGCGCAGAAGACACGTGTTCAGGGACTACCGATCCTTGACCACATGCAGTGGCTCGGCGTAGAACGCAAGACCGATGTACGAGAGACGGTATAACGCGATATGAGGCATCCCGGTGCCAAACACAACTTGCGAGGTATTTAATGGCTACCAGATCCTTCCTTCGCAGTAAGAGCGCATCGCATTCTGTTCCAGTTACTGTCCTCTAGTTCCACGTTCTCTCCACTCCCAGCACCCATTCCAACCTCCTCACGTCACATTCAGCTATGGCGCCTATAAGAGTCGGTCTCATAGGTCTCAGCGCCAACGGAGCGACATCATGGGCATCAAAGACCCATCTGCCCTATTTGTTATCAACCTCAAAGTACGAGCTCGTTGCATTGTGCAATTCATCGGTCGCCAGTGCCGAGAAGGCGATTCAGCACTTCAAGCTCCCAGCAACAGTCAAAGCGTATGGATCACCACAGGATCTCGCACAAGATCCAGATGTTGACCTCGCTGTATGCGCAACTGGCGTGGAGCATCACTTCAGCTCCCTCGTTCCGCTCGTGAAAGCTGGAAAGGATGTCTTCACAGAGGTGCCGCTGGCCATGAACATCGACCAAGCCCGGGAGTTGTGGTCCTTGGCGCAACAGCACAAGGTCCGCACCATGATCGGGATGCAAGGCCAAGCGAATCCTGCGGTGAAAGTCATCAAGAATGCCATCGAGAGTGGCAAGATCGGCAAAGTGCTCAGTATTACTATCACTGGGTATGCTGAAGCCTATACCGGCGATCCGAACCCCGAGAGCAGTGTTCATCTGTTCCAGCGCGCCCAGGGCGCGAACATGATGACAGTGTGGTTCTTGCACAGTGAGATTCTTCCCTGCCTCCAGGCTGCAATGCCGCGATTGCTGACAGCCTCGCCCCAGCATTCAATTTCATCCTCCACACCCTCGGCGAGCTCGCCTCGTTCGACTCCATGCTTGGGATCTCACATCCAGAAATCGCCCTCTTCGATCCCAAAGACCCGACCAAGAAAACCCAGCGAACGATCACGTCAGATACCCCCGATCAGATCTTCCTTCAAGGCAAGCTAGTCTCCAATGCCCTCCTAAGCTTCCACATGGAAGGCGGCGCACCCTTTCCCGGTGAGCCAGGTCTACGCTGGCATATTGTCGGTGAGAAGGGGGAGCTACTCATTACTAACAACATGATGATGATGGACGTCTTGCACACCAGTGCTAAAGTGCAATGGTTGGACTACAGTCGTAGAGCCAAGAGTGCTGTAAACGATGTGCTCAACGATAAGCCACAGAGTATCCCGGTCACGGAGCTTGAGGTGCCGAAAGACGAGTTGTCGAAGGTTGGGGATATGGCGGAGAATGTTGGGAGACTGTATGAGGCTTTTGCTGATGGGGAGAACGGGATGTATGCGGATTGGGAGGTGGGGTTGAGGAGGCATGAGCTGATGGAGGAGATGTTCCAGCGGTGGGATGGGCAGGGAAATTTTGGGAGAGAGGCGAAGTATATGAAGGCAGATATATAGGGGTGTCGTCGTGAAGTGGAAATCTTTTCAGTGGCTATAGCGTATGCAGCAGTCGAATGATTTCATGTCATCTCCCACTGCACCTGCAAAGGGTTCAACGACGACAAGAAGACCCACCGGTGTATCTGGCCTCTTCAGTAAATAGTCCCACTGAGACGCACCAAACCTATTTCTGCAATTCTTCCCAAACGATTGTAAGCGCATCGTAGATATCTGTCTGGTCTGCGACACGATGGACCACATCAAATGCATCATTCTCGACATAGGTATGTCATGTCGCTTCCGATCACTGAGCTTTAACTCAACGTACTACAGAGGGTACTATCTCTCCCATATCCTTTGTCAAAGAACGACTCGTAAGCTTCCGATCAGCTCGCTCCACGATGTGCGGACGTAGCAGAGGGTGACGCGATTCCAGTTTCCGTACGCTCTTGACGTCCTTCCCTACGTCCTCGAGCTCAGATGGAACGATCCGGCTTTCAAGCCCTACCGCGATGCGTTTCCAGAAGAGTATCGCACCTCGCCAGAGGCACTGCGAGCGCATGTCATAGGTCTCACGAAGCAGGATGTGAAGATCGCATATCTCAAGAATTTGCAAGGCTATCTGTACGACTCCCAAACCCTTGTCTTACAAGATAGCACCACTGATTGAGTACAGATGGGAAGACGGCTACCGTAATGGCAACATCAGCGCGCCACTCTTTGACGATGTGGCGCCACAGCTGAGAAGTTGGAAGGACGAAGGCAAGGTTCTGGCGATCTACTCGAGCGGCAGTGTACCTGCTCAGAAATTGCTGATGGAGCATGTCAAAGTCACGGCCGAAGACGGAAGCGATAGTGGCAAGGTGCAAGATTTACGGGGTCTGATTTCAGGGTGGTTCGACACGGTCAACGCTGGGGCGAAGAACGACGAGGAGAGCTATGTAAAGATTGCGAAGGAGCTGAAGGTAGTGGTGAAGGCTCCCAGTCACTATAAGCTACGAGCGCTGACATTACGATCCCAGGTCGATTTAGACGCGTGTATGTTCTGCACGGACAATGTCAGTGAGGCGAGTGCGGCGAAGAAGACAGGCATGAGCACCGTGCTTGTGAGACGACCGGGTAATGAGCCTTTGGAGACGCGGGCGATGCAAGCCTTCAGGGTGGTGGACAACATCCGTATTTAGTGCTGATAGTCGAGAGGGACAGACTACAAAGCTTTCTCGTGACTAGCTAGGCGATCCTCGGTTTGCGATCACCCACCAATTGTCCTTCTCATACCCACTCTCCACCACCTCGCCGCCAGCACTGATCACGTCTGCCTCCAGCTCGCCTTTCCGATAGAGATGATAGTACCTCTGAAACGTCCTCTCGCCCTCGCCCTTCTTCCGCATCACCCAGGGTACCATCACATCCTGATCGTCGCCCTCGCTCCAGCCACGTCGACTGCTCTCTTGCTCAAGAGCCCATACGTAGAGGAGCGCTGTGCCTGTGGACTTGAGACATTCGAGTATGGAAGCCACGGCTTCGATGCGTCGAGCGGGCGTTGATAAGTGGTGGATAACTGCGATGCTGATTGCGAAGTCGAAGCTTCCTGGGCAATGAGGAAGAGAAAGAATGTCTGCTACGACTGCGGAGTGTGGATGGTGTTGACGGGCGATGGAAGTGAGATTGGAGGATCTGAGAGGGCACTTACTGCGTCAGAGACGGTGCTGCGAAAGGAAATCTCGAGAACGTGAGGAAGAACTCGGCACACAACATCACTCAGGGGGGAAAGGTCATTGCTTGTACGAGGTGCTTTGGAGACCTACCTGTCAGAACCGATGATGAAGATCTCCTTGTTCACTGCGAGATACTTGCCGTTGCCGCACCCAATATCAAGTCCGATGGACCCTGATAGCAAGTTCTGCAAGTATGATTCAATGATAGGCCAGGGCTATCGCATGAACGTCAGTGAGGCTGTTCGAAGATCGGATGCGACCTCAAGAGCACCTTGTATCTAGTGGAAGAGAAGTGCGGTGCGATCTCCTCATACACCGAGTGAACGTGTTGCTCCTCATATGAGTTAGGCTCTTCAACACTCATATTGAACGGCCGCAGGAATTGTGGGCGTATGCATCGGTTCTTTCGATGAAAGCCGTCACAGGATGTTATCTGGACGTGAAGTGTTGCAGCTTCGCCGTAAGGTGTGTGTGCTGATGTGATGCAGGAAGAAACTCGTGGGAGCACTGTACCTGTGTTGGCCCCGTACGTAACCGAGCCAATTAGATGGTCGTATCAGCGCCAAGACGTCGGTCTCAAAAAGTCCGACGTTCGAGAAAGATTAGAAAGATTTCCTATCGGCATCTCGACAGCATACTGATAGAGGACCTCGCTGTCCAATCTCTTCCCATTGACCACCCTCTACACCACTCCCGGGCCCCATTGGCTGCCAGGAATAGATCATGGCCTCCGAAGAGATAGTCTGGTCAATCCTCACAAACCAATTCTGCAGCTTCAAACTCGCCCTCCCCGGAAACAAATCCTCGACCCAGAAGTCCACCAAACAGACCTTCTGCCGCAACGAGCACAACGTCACAGGTCTCTGTAACCGTCAGTCCTGCCCTCTAGCCAACAACCGCTATGCAACGATTCGCTCCGACCCGGAAACACAACGTCTGTATCTGTATATTAAGACGGTGGAGCGCGCGCACTTACCGAGCAAATGGTGGGAGAAGGTCCGGTTGAGCGGGAACTATACGAAGGCGCTGCAGCAGGTTGATGAGAGGCTGCAGTACTGGCCGAGATTCTTGACGCATAAGTGTAAGCAGCGGTTGACGAGATTAACGCAGGTGAGGGTGAGGGCACAGAGGTTGTTGAAAGAGGAGGAGCGACTAGGTGAGACGCTAGTACCCAGACTTGCGCCTAAAATTCGGCGAAGGGAGGAGACGAGGGAGCGCAAAGCGGAGGCTGCGGCCAAGATCGAACGGGCGATCGAGAGGGAGTTGGTGGAGCGGTTGAGGAGTGGAGCTTATGGCGACCGGCCGCTGAACGTCGAGGAGAGGGTGTGGGAGAAGGTCATGAGAGGTTTGGAGAGGAGTCAGGAGGGGGTTGTGGACGAAGATCTCGGCGAGGAGGAGGAGGAGGGCGTGGAGTATGAGTACGAGAGAGAGGGGCAGGAGCAGGAGGTGGAGTATGTGAGCGACTTGGAGGAATCGGATGACGAGGAGGGAGAGGATCTGGAAGACTTCCAGGACTGGCTTGGTGGGGAGAGTGGAGGCGATGCGACGGGATCAGAGGACGATGAAGACGAAGATGATGACGATGCTGATGGTGATGGAGCTGCACTGAAGAAGAAACTTGACGGCCTCAAGCGAAAGAGGCCGAGTGCACCTACCAAGAAGCCAGCGAAGAAGCCGGTCAAGCGCGCGAAGGCGAACATCGAGTACGAGTACGAGCCTGTCCCGGAGCCGCGAGAGATGCTGCTTGCGGATTGATGAGCGCTGCACCTCGGAAGCGAACGCCGGCAACAGACTGCTCGAGGTCCGTACACTTTTTGCTAGCAGATATACCCATCAGCACACCTTGTGTGCGCTATGCTTCTCCTTCGCAATCAGCGACTAGCCGTGTTGGTCTCATAAACAGCAGCTGCGTCAGCTCCAAGTGGGTATCGTAACGGACGCCAGACTCCATGACTCCACGAAGAACGAGGTATAAGAAGTCTCTACGCCGCGCTGCAAACCTCAGCAAACTTCCTGTACAGAGCCATGAAGTCATGGTCTTCCATAGATCCGAAAACTGCATTCTTGGACAAACCGGCAGCTGTGACTCTCGGACTACTAATCCCGAAAGCCACTCTGGCCAAGTATCGAGCATCATCGCGGTCGGCCACTGTGCTCAGGATTGTCTTGAAAGCCTTGTCGTTCCACGGCACGTTCGGTGCCTTCTCTAGAACAATCGGCGTTTTGGTCTCGCACCAGGTGCATGATCCGCACTCTCCACGTTCACCGTCGAGCTGATCGCCGAAGTGGCGAGATAGTGCGAGGGCGAAGCACTCAGTGCCGGTCATCACGTTGATGACTGCTTCGCCTTGATCTAGTTCGCGCTGTTCGCGGAGCTCAAGCTCCTTGTACAGCAAGTCTGCAATCGCGCGACGCTCATGTGGAGCTTTAGGCATCGGCTTTAGTACACGGTAGACATTCATAACCCCTGATGTGCTCAGATCGATAAGCTGGCGATTGTTCCACTGCTGTAGCCTGCCCACCACCTCTGCACGTGTCACACCACCGCTGAGTGCGGTGCGATCGACGTCCAGGTACGTCCAGGTCGTCTTTACATTGACATTGCCGCGTATGGCTTTCGCAGCTGGTGAAGTGTCGCTGTTGGTGCTACGGAGAGTCTTCCAAGAATATTTGGTGTACTTTGGTGTCGACTCTCGCAGGAGCTCGTAGCGAAGCTCAAGCTGTGCGAAGATGTTCTTGAGAACCGTCGTCTGGAACTGTCAGTCTCCCGTCGACAACCACGGGTCATACCGACTTACCTTGATGTCGTAAGCTTTGCTGAGTTGACCAGCGTTAGCTTCGATGCAGCCGTCCGTGCCTTTCTTCATGTCGAACACTTCATTTAGAAGATCTAGTACGGATTTCTTCGATGGCAGATCGCCTCTAGCAAAGCTCTCGCGTAGATGCGCATCCTCTGCACACAGGTACAGCATGCAGTGACTTTGCTTGCCGTCGCGCCCAGCCCTGCCGATCTCCTGCGAGTAGCCCTCGAGACTCTTGGGACTATCGTAGTGGATGACGTTCCGGATGTTAGCTTTGTCTATGCCCATTCCGAATGCTATCGTGGCGCAGATCACGAGCTTGTCGGAAGCCATGAACTCATCCTGGCATGCAGACTTCTCTTCGGGCCGCATGCCTGCGTGGAAAGGACGAGCTTTAAGCCCGGACCGCTCGATCCTGGTCGCTAGATCCTCGGTATGCTTCTGCAATGTCACGTAGATGATGGTGGGACCAGGGTGAGCCTTGAGAAACTTGATGAGCTCTGGATATGATGCTTCCTTCGTCAAGAACGACCGTGCCATCAGCTTGAGATTCGGTCGATGCGATGGCGTGCGAAATAGACAGTCGGTGGGGATGTCGAAAGCGCGGCATACATCCTCAGCGACCTTAGGCGTTGCTGTAGCGGTCAAGCAGAGCACCCGTTCAGCTTGGATCTCCTTTGCGAATCTTGCGACTTTGAGATAATCCGGACGGAAAGCCTGTCCCCACTCGGAGATGCAATGTGCTTCGTCAATGGCCAGCAGTCGGACGCCTCCCTGAACGTGAGCAATAGCAGCGACGAAGCCTTCGTTATTAAGTCTCTCAGGGGCACAGTACAAGATGTCGAGTCTGCCGTCCTTGATTGCGTCCATGGTATCCAGATATTGCTCCCGAGAGATCGTAGAGTCCAGCTGGGCTGCACTGATCTTCCGTCGTTTCAATGCATCGACCTGCGGATTTGTCAGCTCCGGTAGGGTAGTTGGAGCGATCTCTCGTATGGACCTGATCCTTCATCAATGCTATCAGAGGCGAGACCACGAGCGTGATGCCACTCTCTCCATGCCCTTGTCGCTCGCCTCTGATCACATCCAGGTGACGCATCGCAACCCCGGGAACTTGGTAACACAAACTCTTGCCTCCGCCTGTATCATAATCAGTATGTTGCCCATACGTGTCGCGAGGTAACAATTGTCCTCACCAGTAGGAAACACAACCACAGCGCTTCCTCCTGTGAGGATGCGAGTGATTGCCTGAGCTTGCTTCAGACGAAATGACTGCATGCCAAATTTCGTTCTGAGAATGTCATTGGCAAGTCCGAGGACACGTTCATGCTCACTCTCAAGCTTCGCTCTCTTCGCAACAGGCTGAGACATGCCCCATGAGTCGCCTATTGCATGCTTGCGACTCGAGCCATCAGTGTCCACTTGGACAGAGGTCGAGTCAGCCACCGCCAGTAGAGCGGCCTCGTCGCCTGATGACAGGTCGAAGTCATCTTCGACTGATAGTAGAGCAGCTTCGTCACCCGGGGAGAGACCGAACTCATCGTCAATATCTGCGATGATCGGCATGTTAAAAAGGTCGTCGATGTCAAGTGCAAGGCCTGGCGATGACCGCGTAGAGTGGATTGAGGTTGGACGCGAATCACAGGTGTGGGCAGGGGTCTAAACTCTAGTTTGACGCGGTGTCATGTGACGTGCTCAGTGATGTGAGAAAGGTGACTATGCGATCGTAACGAAGTCTAGAGACCCCATGTTGCAGAATGATGATGGGAAGAGATTCATTAATATGTCCCACGAAGCAATTAATGACATGACTTGACAGACGTTCCATAGTGCCCGTTCAACCCTTGCGATGATCCTCGACCTCCTCAATTTCAACATGCTTCTCAGCAAGCATTGCCTCGATGACCTCGTCGTTGCCAAAGATCTTGTCCACATCCTCCAGTGCCATGCCTTTTGTCTCAGGGAAGAACAAGTACTACGGTGTAAGTCAGCTTTTATCCGACAGGTAGGAAGCCAGAGTGGACTTACGATGATCGGCACCCAAGTAGCATTAAGCACGGCGAAGATGATGTACGTTCTCCACCCAATATTTCTAATCGCAGGCGGTGTGATGTACACAATGATGAAGTTGCAGATCCAGTTCGCCGCAGTCGAGATCGAGCTTCCCTTCTGCCTCGCCTTCAGCGGCAGGATCTCAGACGGGTACACCCAAACAGTAGCCTGAAAGCCAATTGTGAACGCTCCCTGGAAGATGAACAGCATTGCCGCTGCACCTGCGCCAGCGGACTTGGCGATTGTGGTGTTGTGCTGGACCTGGTAAATCAAGCCGCATTGGACAACCATGACGGCTGCCATGACGCTGATCATGGAGAGGAGTAGAGGTCGGCGACCGATGCGGTCGATGAGGAACCAGGGGATGAAGGAGGCGAGGAAGAACCAGGTGTTCAGGAAACCAGCCATGAGACCTGAGAGGTTGGCGTCGAAGCCGAGGGAGCTCTGGAAGAGGGTGTTCGCATAGTCTGTGGACATGTCAGTAAGCAGCGTAAAAGCACTCAGCCGTACCGTAGTCGAGAACTTACAGATCAAAGCGTTGATACCACCAAGCTGCTGGAAGATCTGAATACCACAAGCGATGAGGAAGCGTCGACGAGTATGGACCACTGCGAATCGTATCAGTACATGTTCGCGACTCACGTAGTCATAAGACGGACCGTCGCTTCGGAAGAGATCCTTCCAGCTACCAGCACCAGCAGCAGTCTCTAGCGCGACAGTCCGCACGATCAATTCGTGTTCAGCCTTGATTGTCTGATCGTCCATCTTATGTCTATGCATGCGGCGCAAGACCTCGAGACACTCTTCATTGCGGTCATGCGCAGCAAGCCAACGAGGCGTCTCGGGAATGAGAAAGATGATGACGATCATCGGGATCAGGAAGATGCACTGTAAGATCGTGGGGACGCGCCAGACGAAGGATGTCTCTGGGCCCTTGGAGATTGTGGAAAAACTGTAATCTTGTGTCAGAACGGTCCATAATACGCAGCAGTCTGGTGTACGCACGCATAGTCCATCCAATAGACGAGCATGATGCCTGGAAGGTTGTCAGTACATTCGTGCGAAGGAAGGCAGCAAACTGACCAAAGTTCAGAGTTGAGAGTTGGGCACACACGTAACGCCCACGCGTAGCTTTCGGCGAGAACTCAGCCTGCAGCACCGGCACAGTGCTATTGATGAAGCCCATGCCAATACCACTGACGATTCGAGCGACGATCATGTGTGCGACATGATAGGCGGTGGCTTGAAGGAGGGCACCTATGACCCCGGGTCAGTAATCGTCAAAACTCCGATATCTCTGCAGCTGTTGTACATACCGATGATCATGATGATAACGCCAATGAGAATGCTCTTCCGTCGACCAAGACCCTCACCGATGATACTGGTGGTGACAGCTCCGATGAAAGCACCGATCTTTGTTCCATGTCAGTCGCGTTCCCCCTCCACAGCGCGCACTCTCAGGTCGTCGCGAGGTAGCGAGTCGAGTGCAGTGGAGAGATACCCACCTCGTAGATAGCAACGATAATCGCGATGAGATTCGTGCCAGCATCAGTCTTGATGTCGATGCCAAATGTTCCAGTGAAAGCCGGGCTGTTGACGAAGCCACCCTATCCGCAGGTCAGTCATCTTGCACCCTCTACCACTATCGACAAGACAACTCACCATAAGCCCATTGTCGTAGCCGATCAACAAGAACCCGAGACACGTAAGAGTGGTTACAGTGCCCAGCAGGGCGCTGCCTTCGAGGTGGAGTGCCGTGAACATCTTCTCGATCTCTTCTTTCCCAACAGCTTCAATCTCGAGCAAAACGTCAGTTCTTCATCCGGTGAGAGGTATGAGAGGATACAGAGCCCATCATATACACCTCCCCATACCGATCGGGTGTCAGTGCAGCCTTCTACCCCAACTCTACCCCAGCTGCACCACGATGCATGGCCATAAGCTCGAAACTCTGTTTGATGATCTGGACTGGCGGCAATTGACGGCCTGCAGTCTCACGTGCGCAAACGGTGGGGATGCTCATACGACGGCTCACGTCTCACGACCACGACTGGCTGCTCTGGCCTCCTGAATGACTCTATGGCTTACATGCAGATGCCGACAGCACCTGGTGTACTTGCCTTGAACTCTAGAGCGGCGTTTGCTTGTCGCAGCCCGCGTTGTTGTCAGCCGCGACGCAGACGGAGATTGACGGCGAATGCTTCTTGATATATGTGACTGACGAAACGCAGCACTTGCGATGGCTATCCTGAGGACCTCCCCCCAAACTTCATTCGCCGATGAGCGAGCTTCCATGCGGTGCATGTCTCGTGGTATCGAGACAGTGCCGCGGCCTTCGTGGCGATACTCTGTAATGCGAAGCCTATGAGGCGTCGTAGCCGTTAGTGCAGGCACTACACACTGATGAACGAGGATCGTTGTCAGACCGATGCATTCCATCGTATACTGCTCTAGGTTCGGAACGGTATCTTGGACAGGCGAGAGCCCATCCAAGTCCTGTTCATTGAGAGTTGTTCGCTGGTGAGATAGCGGATAGCCCGCACGAGCAGTCAGACCTGTGATACGACAGATGGATAAGTCAGCATTGCTTACGTACAGCTTGAGGCGTGAGGCGCGGCTGATAGCATCTGGAGAGACCTTGGATGTCATTGCTGCACATTTGTTTGCGATGCTCATGTAGATTAATAGACCGTAGGGCATGGAGGAAGTGTGAGATAACATATCCCGACCTTTGCAATACTCCCGTCGTCGCAAGGAGTTGCCACTCTCATCAGGCGCAATGGGCTTCCTGGACATCATCAAAGTAAGCCCCATGACTTGCCGTATATGCCAGCCCGTATCTGACAAGAGCACCCACAGATCCTCTTCTTACCCGCCCTCATCGCCGCCTCCCTCTACGGCCTCTTCGGGTACATCATCATCCCCCTCGCCCGCCGCCATCGCAATCGCTACGACCAATACTTGCCCATAAATGCCATCCAGTCCACTTCGACCACGCTCCGCGATCGCTTAGCAGATCTCGTGATCCGAATCGCCACTCGCGGACGACGGAGAAACGTTGCGGACGGCAGGGATGAATCGGACGACAACCTTTTCGGAGATGAGGAGGGTGAAAGTATGGTGGGGTTTGACGTTGAGAGAAGGGAAAGGAATGTAAGAGGGGGAAGGGTTGAGGTTATTGGCAGTGATCGCAGGTTGAGCAGAGAGCTGGAGGAGGGTTTCAAGGACGATAGTAGTGAGGAGGGTGGCGAGGAGGGTAGGGGACGGGAACGAGGGAGGCGATGAGGACAGGATGAATTGTAGACCTGTACAGACAATGATATCCT
The DNA here is from genome assembly GCA_002077065.1 of Cryoendolithus antarcticus. Taxonomy (NCBI): domain Eukaryota; kingdom Fungi; phylum Ascomycota; class Dothideomycetes; order Cladosporiales; family Cladosporiaceae; genus Cryoendolithus; species Cryoendolithus antarcticus. The sequence continues at coordinate 301,218 of NAJO01000037.1, read as the reverse complement.
ACGTGTGTCCTGGCAGAATTTGCGGTCTTCTGCGGTCGTACCTTCCATCTTGGCCAGCGACTGCGAGTTATAGTGGCGGGGTCCCTGCGTGAATCTGAACGGCAAGTGTGAGTGTGAGGCACTGTCCAATACACCTGTCGAAGTGTAGGTAGGGTGAGAGGCACAGGACAGCAAAGATTTCGACCGGTGCACAATTACACGAAGTCATTCTCTCTCCACGGAGCGTCGGTAGCACCCTTCGCAGGGACGAGTAACAGTGTAGCTGCACAAAAGACAGCCCACGCAGGTGAGAGAAGAGGCAGCATTTTCGAAGTGATTCAGCTATCGCTTAATCTCATTACATTCGTCCCAGCAAAGCACATTTTCCGCCCGCATCCACATCAACCGCATCAATCAGACCCGTACTACCCGTTTTCTAATCCCTAAGCAAGCAAGTGGCAACATCGTACACACCCATCGCAAACCAAAACCAGACCCGCAATCCCATGCCCCTCGCTTGCAATGACTCTAGCGGGTATGTCTATAGTCATGTAGAAAGTCGTCTGAAAACGCTTGTTCACACCGGGGGTATCTGGCATCGCGCGAAGAATAAGCAATCGCAACCCATCGTCCTTTCCTCCATTCATCACCCACTTCAAGCCGCAGCAGCAACGAGCTCCAGCGGCGCATCGTGCTCTTTCTTCATCATCTCATAAGGCTGCCTCTTGACAATACCACCCGTGACAGGCAGCTGCGTGCCCATACCAGTGAGGAACGAGTCCACGTCTCTCGCGCACTGGCGACCCTCGTTGATACCCCAGACGATCAAGGACTGTCCACGCCTGCAGTCGCCGGCAGCGAACACACCCTCAATGTTTGTGTTGTATTTGCCCGGCGGCGTCTTGATGTTCTTGCGAGCATCCTTCTCGATGATGCCCTCCAGAACCTTCTCCTCAGGCCCAAGGAAACCCATGGACAAAAGCACAAGGTCAGCGGGGAACAGCTCCTCGCTTCCCTCAACTTGCTTCATGTCCCAGCCACCGGAGGCAGTCTTGGTCCACTCGACGCGCACGGTGTTGATGCCCGTCACCTTGCCCTCGTCGTCACCGACAAAGTCCTTGGACATGATACAGTACTCGCGAGGATCCTTGCCCATGTGCGTCTTCACCTCCGTGTGACCGTAGTCGACACGGTAAATGCGAGGCCACTGCGGCCAAGGGTTGTCGCGCGCACGCTCCGGTGGCGGCTGCGGGAGGAGCTCGAAGTTGATGACGCTCTTGGCGCCGTGACGGACGGAGGTACCAATGCAGTCGTTGCCGGTATCACCACCACCGATGACGATGACGTTCTTGCCTTTGGCGGAGATGTAGGCGTTGTCGGCCAGCTCGGTATCAAGAAGCGACTTTGTGTTCTTGTGCAAGAATTGCATGGCGAAGTGGATACCCTCCAAGCTGCGCTTCGGGATGGGCAGGTCGCGAGGCACCGTGGCACCAGTTGCGCACACAACCGCATCGTTCTCCTTCCGCAGAGAAGCCAAAGTGACATCGCCGTCACCGACGAAGCAGTTGGTCACATACTTCACGCCCTCAGCACCCATGAAGTCAACACGACGCTGGACTACGTTCTTGTCGAGCTTCATGTTGGGGATGCCGTACATGAGAAGGCCACCAATGCGGTCGCTTCTCTCGTAGACGGTAACGTCGTGGCCGGCTTTGTTGAGCTGATCTGCAGTAGCAAGACCGGCTGGACCAGACCCAATGACAGCGACCTTCTTGCCACTTCTCCACTGCGGTGGCGAGGGGATCATCCAGCCCATCTCGAAGCCACGGTCAATAATGGCGCACTCAATGGACTTGATGCCCACAGGATCCTCGTTGATGCCAAGAACGCAAGCGCCCTCGCAGGGTGCTGGGCAGACACGACCAGTGAACTCTGGGAAGTTGTTTGTCATGAGCAGACGGTTCAGGGCGTCCCGCCACTGGCCAGCAAACACTAATTCGTTCCATTTGGGAATGATGTTGGAGATCGGGCAGCCAGTGTCGGACTGGCAGAAGGGAACACCGCAGTCCATGCACCGGGCAGTCTGGTACTTGAGCTCATCCTCGGTCAAGCGGGTGGAGAGCTCTCCCCAGTCACGAGTCCGGGTCTTCGCAGAGCGATACTTCTCAGCACGTCTCTGGTACTTCATGAAGCCCTTAGTCTTGTCGAGCACAAGAGCAGAGCGCTTCTTTTCAACAGCGCCATCCTGAACACTTTCCTCGATATCGCCGATCTTCTCCTTGTGCGGGTCCTTGGCCTCCTTTTCATTCTCCTTCTTCTTAGACTCCTCGTGCAATTCACGGACAGCGTTGCCGGGGAGGATGGGCAGAGGATACTCAGCCTTCTTGGCCTCAGCGGCCTTCTTGGCCTCCTCGAGCATGACGCGCTTGTAGTCAGTCGGCAGGACCTTGACGAAGCGAGGCAGAGCGCGGGTGAAGTCCAGTAAAATGCGGGCAGCAAGCTCAGAGCCGGTGTAGTGGTGGTGGTCCTCGATAAGGCCACGCAAGAAGGAGATCTCCTGGGGATCTTCAACACCGGATAGCTCAACCATCTCCTGGTTGACCTTGCCCTCGAAATCCTGGTGGATGTCGAGAACGTAGGCGATACCACCGGACATACCGGCAGCGAAGTTGCGGCCAGTGGAGCCAAGCACCAAAATGCGACCACCAGTCATGTACTCGCAGCCGTGGTCACCTACACCCTCGACGACGGCGGTGACACCAGAGTTGCGAACGGCGAAACGCTCGGCAGCGACACCCCGGAAGAAGCAAGTACCGCTGGTTGCACCGTACAAGCAGACGTTGCCGATAATGATGTTCTCCTCAGCCTTGAACACAGATGTGCGAGGAGGGTAGACGATCAGACGTCCACCGGACAGACCCTTTCCTACATAATCGTTGGCGTCACCCTCAAGCTCAAGAGTCACACCCGGAGCCAAGAATGCGCCGAAAGACTGGCCAGCAGATCCTCTGATGTTAGCATGGATCGTGTCTTGCGGCAGACCCTTCTCGCCGTAGCGTTTGCTGATCTGGTAGGAGAGCGTTGTACCCATGGCGCGGTCGGTATTAACAATGTCGCACTCGATGCGGCAAGGCAGACCCTTCTCAAGCGCGAGCTCAGACTCAGCGATGAGCTTGTTATCGAGGCGCACATGGAGCTTATGGTCCTGCTTGCGGACGTTGTAGGTGGCCACGCCGGATCGCAGGGTGTGTGCCGGCGTCAGGATGAGCGACAGATCGATGTTCTCGGTCTTTGCGTTCCTCAGATCCTCGCGAACCTTCAGCACCTCGGTATGCCCCACCATCTCGTTAATGGTGCGGAAGCCGAGTTTGGCCATGATGGCACGCAGCTCGTTGGCAATGTAGTAGAAGAAGTTTATAACATGCTCCGGAGTACCCTTGAACTTCTTGCGAAGCTCAGGGTCTTGAGAAGCGATGCCCACCGGGCAGGTGTTCACTATATGCAGAGTCAGCAAACTGCGTTTCGTTGTTGTATGGTATGAGATGTCCCGGGCGACTTACAATGACACTTCCTCATCATGATACATCCCATCGCAATGAGAGGCGTGGTAGCGAAACCCCACTCCTCAGCACCGAGAAGGCATGCAATTGCCACATCCCGACCAGTGCGGATCTGTCCATCAGTCTGCACGATGACACGCCCACGAAGATCGTTCAACACGAGCGTCTGGTGTGTCTCAGCAAGACCAAGCTCCCACGGCAGACCAGCGTACTTGATACCAGTCCATCGAGAGGCTCCAGTACCACCATCGTGACCAGAGATCAGGATGTGATCGGCCTTCGCCTTCGCAACACCAGAAGCGACAATGCCGACACCGGTCTCAGAGACAAGTTTGACTGACACGCGAGCACGCGGGTTGGAGCACTTCAAGTCGTAGATCAGCTGCTTGAGATCCTCAATGGAGTAGATGTCGTGATGCGGTGGCGGCGAGATCAAGCCAACACCAGGCGTGGAGTGACGCGTCCGTGCAATCGGCCCAGAGACCTTGTGACCAGGTAACTCACCACCTTCGCCGGGCTTAGCACCCTGCGCCATCTTGATCTGAAGCTCATCGGAGTCGGCAAGGTAGTTGGACGTCACACCGAAGCGCCCGGAAGCGATCTGCTTGATGGCTGATCGCATGGTGTCGCCGTTTTCGAGCGGCAAGCTGCGCTCCGGGTCCTCACCACCCTCGCCTGTGTTGGACTTGCCGCCAAGTCTGTTCATGGCAACTGCGAGAGTAGAGTGTGACTCCATGGAGATGGAGCCATAAGACATGGCACCCGTGACAAAGCGTCGAACAATCTCGCTCCACGGCTCGACTTGATCAATCGGAATAGGTTGGAACGACTCGAAGTCAAAGTCAAGCAGCCCGCGAAGCGTGCAGTTCTTGATCGACTCGTAGGCAGACTTGGAGTACGCCTCGTAGGACTTGTCGTTCTTGGTGCGCACAGCATCCTGAATGTTGGCGATGGACGTGGGGTCGTTGATGTGGGCTTCGCCACCATCACGCCAATGGTACTCACCTGTCTCAGCCAGACCTGGGATCTCCTGGATGTGGCGGCTCGGGAAGCCCATAGCGTGAAGCGCGAACGCGTCCTGAGCAATGAGCTCGAACGTCATACCGCGGATGCGCGTGGCCGTGCCAGTGAAGCAACGGTCGACGACGGTGTCGTCAACACCTAGGGCTTCGAAGATCTGGGCGCCCTTGTAGCTTTGGAGGGTGGAGATACCCATCTTGCTCATGACTTTCAGGATGCCACCGTCGCATGAGTGTTTGTAGTTACCAATGAGCTGCTCGCCGGTCATGTTCTTCCGAATCAGGCCCTCGCGACTCAGCTTGAGTATGCACTCGATAGCGAGGTATGGGCAGATGGCGTCGGCGCCGTAGCCGATGAGAACGCACATGTGGTGGACCTCTCGTGCCTCTGCGGTCTCGACAACGAGAGCAGCCTGTGATCGCCACCTGTTTCGCACGAGATGGTGGTGGACCATGCCAGTCGCCAGCAGCGAAGAAACGGACACACGATCGGCCGAAGTCTTGCGATCAGAGAGAATCAACACCTTATGCCCATCCTCGATAGCCTTTGTGGCATCGTCGTTGATGCGGTCGAGAGCGTCAAGATAGCCTTGGATACCCTTCGATTTCTCGAAAGTGATGTCGATAACGGATACAGTCCAGTCAGAGTGAAGCGTTGTGATCTTTGTCAAGGCGTTGAATTCCTCGATGGAGAGCATTGGCGAAGGAAGGAACAGCCTGTGGCATTGCTCCTTGTTCATCTCCAGCAAATTACCCTGTGGGCCGACGTATGAGCCTAGCGACATGACGACAGCCTCACGAATGGGGTCGATCGGAGGGTTCGTGACCTGAGCGAAGAGCTGACGGAAGTACTCGAATAGCAGACGAGGCTGCTGGGCTAGACAAGCCAAAGGCGCATCGTTGCCCATGGATCCAAGCGCTTCCTTGGAGTCAGCAGCCATCGGTGCCAACACGAGCGTGACCTGCTCTAGCGAGTAGCCGAAGGCCTTCAGTCTCGGGTCAGATTGCACCAGATCTGCTGATAGCTGGTGCGAAAGATCGACACCCTTCTCTGTCAACTTGTTGAAAATGTCAGGCATCACCAGAAGTTGTGAGTCTAGCCAGCCTCTAAAGTCCTGTCGGCTGGAGACCTTCTCCTTCAGCTCTGCATCATCAACAATACGGCCAGCAACAGTGTCGACCAGCAGCATGCGGCCGGGCTGCAGACGACCCTTCTGGATTATTGTGTGTGGCTCAACGGCAATCGTACCAACCTCGGACGCGCAGATGATGCGGTCGTCGTCTGTTACGTAGTATCGGCACGGGCGAAGACCATTACGATCGAGCGTAGCACCGCAGTAACGACCATCGGAGAAGGTCAGTAGCGCTGGGCCATCCCATGGCTCCATCTGGCAAGCTGCCCACTGGTAGAATGCCTGCTTTGCAGGGTCGATCGAGTCGTTGCCTTGCCATGCCTCTGGCACCATCAACATGATAGCCTCTGGGAGTGAAAGCACGCCGTTGATAACGAGTAGCTCCAGGACGTTGTCGAAGGCAGCCGAATCGGATCCACCGTCCTCGATAATCGGGTACAGCTTCTCAAGCTCGTCGCCGAATGCCTCAGACTTGAGGAGACCCTCTCGTGCGCGCATCCAGTTCTTGTTGCCTCGCAATGTGTTGATCTCACCATTGTGTGCTGCCCACCGGAGCGGCTGTGCGCGATCCCACGAAGGGAATGTGTTGGTCGAGAAGCGCGAGTGCACAAGCGCGAAATGGCCCTCATAATCGACGTTTACCAAGTCGTGGTAGTACTCGTACACCTGCACTGGGGAAAGCTGGCCCTTGTACACGATGTTCCTGTTGCTGAGCGAGCAGAGGTAGAACCAGTTGTGCAGTCCTATCACGTGGGTCGCACGCTTCCTGAGCACGTACAGCTGGCGCTCGAAGTATCGCTCATCGTACTCGTCGTCCCAGGACTCCTTAGGCGCGTTCTCCGAGCCGTAGGCAGTCTTCAACACAACGAAAGGTTGCAGTATGACTGGCTCGCGAGATTTGGCGGCAGGACCAAGCAATGTAGAATCCTTTGGCACCTCTCGCCATCCAAGCACTCTGAGGTCCAGCGAATCCGCGATATCCTCGAATGTGTCAAGTGTCTCCTTCAGCTTCTCTTCCTCGGGCTTGAAAAACACGTTTCCGACTGCGTACTGACCAAGCGCTGGCAGCTTGAATCCTTGCTCCCTCTCGAAATTCTTGACAAAGAACTTGTGTGGGATCGAAGTCATCACTCCAGCACCATCTCCGTCGCGTGCATCGGAACCCACTGCACCTCGATGGGTCATGTTGCAAAGCAAGCTTCGTGCTAGCTAATGTTAGCATCTTTTTGCTGACTTCCGACAAGGTTGGTACTCACCATCTTTCACGATCTTGTGGCTCGCCTCACCCTTGATGTGGGCGGCGAAACCAACACCGCACGCATCCTTCTCAAGCTCCGGGTCGTAAAGACCCTGCTTGAGCGGCAGAGCACCAGCCCATGACTTATTCTCTGGTGTATTCTGGTATGGGTAGATATTCGCAGGTTGTTCTTCGATCTCTTCGTCAATCGTACGCTCTTCTACATGGTCGGCGAAGGAGACTTTGCCCATCCTATCGGCAAGAAGCCGATTGAGTGGGGTTTTGGGTGTTCTTCAGGGCGCTGACTAGCTGATAGCGATGTTGCTGCTGAGTATGCTACGTGAAGTATGCTTTGATCGCGGCTGGAGGGGTTGGGTGTCAGTGAGAAATTTTCTCGATCGCGTCCTAGGCTGCAAAGTGAAATCACGGCGAGGCAAAGCAATTCTGACACGATTGGCGAAGTGACGCGTTCGTAAATGAGTGAGGCAATCGATCGAATGCAGATCGCTGGACCTCGCTGGCGTGCAGGGGTATCGCTGGTCTCGGATGTTGGTCGAGTCGTAACCGTGCCAGTCGCGTTTTGAATAGCGGTGCTTGTGGTAGGCTGGTCGAGCACTATGCACGACGGGTGGGATCTCGATGGATCTCGTGCAAGAGAAAAAGCACCAGATCACTTTATCAGACCAATGGCGGGGTCGGGCCCTGGTGGAGATGGAGGTGGACGTGAATTCACGAGGGCGACGGCGAGCGACGACTTACCAAACTGCAGCGATGTGATCTTCTCTTGTTCCGCTCGAGTATACTGTGGCGACGATATTGGAGGTGGGCAAGAGAGGTGAGAGAGAATGAAGCGTTTCCGGTAGCGGACGTGGCGGGCCTTTTCTTTTCGCTGTGGTGGAGACTCTACTAGCGCCGAACCGAAGACAACAGCGCGGTGGTCTCGATTGGGCGGCCAGGCAGACCACCGTTGCCCAGGTTTACGGAGTCGCTGCGTCCGTAGGCGATCTACTCAGTCATCTGTATGTGTTGACTTGGCAGCGACTTGCATGGTCTTCACACGCGATGGATTTTACGCACACATTCAAGATGGACGAGCATCTGTACGGCAGACTTTCGCAAAGCTTCGCCGGCCTCGGCCTTTCTGAGTCGAGGTCGGTTCTCGAGACGCTCCTCGACGATACGGATGGTAGCATTTGCCTGTTGATCTGGCGAAGGAGAACGTCACCATCCGTACGACTCTTTCGCACGGCACGACTGATCGCACGACGATCCGTTGCCCTACGGATCTCCCAGCCATCAATCCCATGTTTCCTCCCACCCTCCCCAAAGCTACCCCAGGCTGTCTCGCGAGCCGCTAAGCCTTTACCTCGCAGCTACACGCCCACTAAGCAACAACCTACGCATTCTCATTTGCCAATTCACTCTCTGGATGAATTCAGTTTCGCAGCGTCATGCCCGGCGCGCGAGCGGGGCGTTTTGCTGCAAGATCTGCCGCTTTGCCCGCGCGCTGTCATAGGCTGTGTGAATCTGGTATTTTCTTCGTTCGCAGCGATGTGCAGCAAAGCGTGGAGGAGAAGAGTTTGTTGTGTGGGGTCATTGCTTGCAGTCACATGCCGTCAGCGTGTCTTATCGCAGACATGTGAGAGGCCTGGTGGTTTGGGTTGTGGAATTGGATTTTGCGGAGTTGTGTGCTGTGTAGGGGCTCTGCGGTTGCTGCGTTCATAGAGGCGATCTCCAACATCAAGCTACTGCACCGCAAGTCGTACGATCTTCAGAGTCGGTCACACGAGATGATGGTGCGACCACGTTCGAAGGCGTGGCAGAACGATGGTAAGCAACGCGACTCGTTGTTCAGTGTTCACGAGTGTTCGCCTCGAGTAACTACTATCGGCAGAACTCGGAGGGTTGACAAGTTCGCCTTGTTCCAGCACAAGATCCGCAGGCGGGATATGATCAGCACTCGGGCTACCGCCTGTGTGTATGATGTGCAGCGGCGTGGTGTGCAGGATCATGATCAACTCGATTCTCGAATCGGCCGATGTCGGGCAGCGATGAGGCTGAAGCGGATTTTGTTTTGAGTGTGCAGGCGGCTATTGCGGCCAGCCGTGCCGACTTTCGACTGCATCGATTGAGGTAAAAGCAGCATCGATATGCGTACATACAAAATGCTACATCTGACTGGCTACTTGGACCACGTACGATTCACATGCGATCGGGATTTCAAGACGGTGAGCGAGTGGTGTGAGGCTTCGCCTCGAGCAAGACTTGGCGCACTGCATTGAGCTATTGAAGAGGCGACTAGGTATGGACGCAAAGCTATGAATGGGCGATGCAACCGCCTGCTCATAGCTCCGTGGGATTCGAAAGCCACCCAGCAGCTCGCAGCCTCTCTGCTCACGCAATCTCAAGCTTTCCTGTCCAAGGGTGGTGGAGGCAAAGCTCAGGAAGACACAACGAAAGCCGACTCGCTGTCTATCCTACGCAGACCAGAATCGCACCCGCTATGCATGAACGAATACTTTTGTATTGCCCGTAAGCATCGACGTGATCATGTGAACCTATATCGAAGTTTTTATTAGCACGTGGCCAGACTCGTCCCAGCATCCTGGCGTCAACATACTCCCTCTGATCGTGCCTACTCCTCCATCTTGTCGCCATCCTCCTCTGGATCCTCGAAATCATCATCGTCATCCTCATCGTCGTCCTCCTCCATGTTCTTCGCAGCCTCAGCGAAATCAATGTTCTTCCCGCGCGTGCGGCTGCCGACGATGTTGGTCTCGTCGATCTCCTCCATGTTGTCGTCGTCAGCTTCCTCGACGTCGCCTGTTAGGTTGTCAGCTATGCGCATAGATGCGCCAGTGCTGGATGAGCATACCGTGATCCTACATCGGTGTTAGCAAATGAAATCAGCAAGTAGGTTCAAGTCAATGCGCACCTCAGCTGCCGAATCCTCCTCGCTCTCGTCATCATCCTCCTCAATCTCGGCCGCCTTGCCCTTGCCCTTGCCGATGCTCTCAGGCGCACCCATCTGGTGATCCTCGCTGGCCTTTGTGCATGGGTCTTGGATTGAGTCGCTCATGATTGCGGGTCTGTAGAGACTGGTGAGTGTTCTGGGAGGGGATGCGAAGGCTTTGCGGTGAAGTATGTATGCGGGATCCAATGCGAGGTCGGGTAGTGTTTTGGAGTCGCGAAACAAAAGTTGGTGGAGCTGTGTTTGTTGCGGCGCTTCGCCAAACGCGTTTTGGCGGAACCCTTCCGCTAATTCAATTTACGCGTGCTGAACGCGTCTTCCTCTCAATATCTATCTGGGAGACATCGAATTCTACCTGCCCCAAGCACAGCAACTTCGCAATGGCGACTAGATTAAGAAGCAGACCAGCTCGTAGGTTCCCGATGTTTCAAGTCATGGCCGTACTAATTGTGAGTAGATGCTCCTGGACCGACTTTCTTCAGCTACATTCCCAATGGCAGCAAGCTCGTGACCGTCGGACCCAACAGCGCCTTCAGGATCTTTCAACATGGCTCGAACGACGAGCCAGCGATCATCGATGTGCCTACGGACTCGCATCAGGCGGTAGCAGCCAAGAATGGCTTCTTCGTGGTTGGAGCAGAGGATGGCTCCGTCACGAAATTCTCCCTAGCTACCAATGCCATGGATCAGATCCTGGTCCGGTGTACGATGCCAATCAGAGACCTAGCGTTGTCGCCTGATGGTCTGTGGTGCGCGGTCGCAAGCGAGTGAGCAAGTCCATAACCCATGACCGATCCGATGCTGATTCGTCAACAGCGAGCTCGAAGTCAAAGTGGTCAATACGCGGGACATGAGCCAAGTCATATACTGCCGAGATCAGCTACGACCAGTCAAGCATGTATCATTCGACTACAGCGGCTCATTGTTGGCAGTCTCTTGCACCGACGGGGTTATCTACGTGTACTCACTCAGCTCGGAACTGCCGCAGCTCGTAAGGCGAGTGGACGGACTCATTCCCACGCTTGAAGGCGATGTCGAGGCGAGTGCGAAGGCTGTCTGGCACCCAGATGGTCGAGCATTCGGCGCGCCAACCATATCAAAAGGTGACATCCAGCAATGCGTGACTCTGTGCTCAACAACACTAACCCTCCGCAGACTTTCAGATCATATCTCGCAATGACTGGTCGCCTCAGAGAGTGTTCAAAGGACACACTTCGGACATCACAGCCGCAGCTTGGTCCCCCAACGGCGCGCTGCTCGCCACATCGAGTACGGACAAAGCTCTGATCTTGTGGGATACTCGCACGCAAAAGATCTTGAAGAGGTATGTGTAGTCTTCCCCAGCGTCACGCCGATCATGCTGATCAGTGAGCCAGATATGACGGCGTGCACAACACCATCCTCGCAATTCAGTGGCATCCAACAGACAACGTTCTCTCGTACACCAACAACAATGGTGAGCTCTTTATTCGTGAGGACTTCGTGCCTGACGAGCACACTGGACTATTGAACGTCGACCTACAGCCTGCACCTATGAACAATCAGCCTCTATTGGAGGTATCTGGCAATGCCAGGAGACCGATCACGAATGGCCACAAGCCTGGCGGTCGAGACACCCGTGACGGCACTCCTGATGGCTACCTAGATGATCTGCTTGGACCCGATGCGATGTCAGAGGACGGTGCAGGATTCATCGAGGATGACGATGGCGCGGGCTATGCAGAAGAGCCTAATCACAACGGCAAACGAACAGCAACTGCTTTAGCTGGTCCTCGTCCGAAACGTCCGAATGGCTATAGCAGCCTTCAGCCTCGGATCCACGAGTCTTTCCAACCTGGTAGCACGCCATGGAAAGGCAATCGACGGTATCTCTGCCTGAATCTGATTGGTTTCGTCTGGACAGTCAACCAGGATACACACCACACGGTCACTGTTGAATTCTACGATCGTCATGAGCATCGCGATTTCCACTTCACTGATCCGTACAAATACGACAAAGCTTGCCTGAATGACAAAGGGACACTGCTATCGTGCGATGCGACTGCTGATCACCCAGCGATACTACAGTACAGACCGCACGAGACATGGACATCGCGCACGGATTGGCGGACGCCTTTGCCAAAAGGCGAGACAGTCACGTCAATGTCACTGAGTGACTCCTGCATTGTTGCCACAACATCAGCAGGCTATGTTCGTATCTACAGCTTGTTCGGGCTGCCACTCAAGGTCTACCGTCAGAAGAGCACACCAGCTGTGACATGTGCCAGCTGGCGTGACTACGTGATGATAGTGGGAAACGGTCCGGTCGGCGGCGACGGCGTGACGCGCCTACTGTACTCCATCGAGAATGTCAAGCGTGATGAAGTGTGCCAGAACGAAGATATCTTGGCACTACCGGAAGGCGTCGAGTTACGCAGTGTATTCTTCAGCGACAAGGGCGATCCCTGCATCTACGACACTGAAGGCGTCCTGCTCGTCCTGAAACACTGGAGAACGCCTGGCCAAGCGCAGTGGGCACCGCTTCTAGACACGAAGATGCTTGCTCGGCTTGCAGATGGCAAAAAGGAAGAGACATACTGGTCTGTGGCCGTGGCAAACAACAAGTTTCACTGCATCATTCTCAAGGGTGGCGAAGAGTCGCCTTACTTCCCGAGGCCGCTACTGTCCGACTTCCACTTCAGCATCCCTGTCAGCGATGCATCGCCAGATGACGAAGACGAGCAGGAGACCTCGCACCACAAGGTCTTGGAAGAGCAGCATGCACGCTACGCCCTTCAGCACTCACTCGCCGTCGATCTGGTAGAGAATACCAATGCGACCTCTGCGCAGAAAGCCGAGGTCCCTGCCATACAGCGTGAAGTCGACAAGGTCTTGCTGCAGCTGCTTGCCAATGAGTGCAGAGAAGGCGAAGACCATGGCATGAAGGCACTCGAGATCGCTACCTTGATGCGAGATCGTAGTGGGCAGATGCTGGCTGCTGCTGGTAAAGTTGCTGCGCGGTTCCAGCGTGACATTTTGGGCGAGAAGATCACGCAGCTGGCTGAACGCAGGATGGTGGGACTGGTCGATGACGACGAGGTGTGAAATGTGAAAGATTGCTATGAGCCTGTGTGCCCTGCTCGAGGATAGAACGTGCAGCTGTGGCTGTGCCACGAAAGCAATCGAGCTGGTGATACTGGGACCACTGCAGATGGATCACTCGCGTGGTAATTTGCTCACAAGGCGACTTCCCAGCGCACATCTCATATCGGGCTGTCACATGATCATTTGTGTTCGAGGCTCGTCGGCGCGCCGAAGCGGCTGGCCTTACAACGACCCTCAGATACCAGGGATCCCACGCAGAAGCAACGCTGAGCACTGGTCTACACCCGAGTTGCACATATGCTGTGGAACCGCAGAAAGCAAACAATGTCCATACCAGGCTGCGCAAAGGAGCGAGCAACACGCGACGCTCCCGAACTTCAGTTCGCACACCGCCAGGCGATTGACTAGGTTCAGCCTGTTTGTCTTACACACCACGGCGGCAGCGAGCATAAGGATTTGGTAAGGTAGGAGTAGTTCATGGCTGTGCATGTGGAGACGAGAGGTCATGGTTGATGCCCGAGTGACACCACACGGGCGGTGCGGACGGTCGCAGGTATTATAAGTCCCGTTCCTCATCGTCGAACTCCTCATCCTCACCGCCAGAACCATCTCGATGAACGCATGTTACACAAGCAACTTCCGACTCCTCCTACCCTTCCATACCATGAATGTGAGTTGTTCAGGCTTGGAGACAGCAGGGAAGTACCTCTGACCTCGTCTCAGCATCGTCACCACCTGGGATGAGATGTTCAACAACAAGGTCCGCATCAACTGCAACAGCAACAACATCAACGACGTGATGGCTGGTCAATTGATACCATATACTGGAGGAGGCATGATCTCCTCTTATCCTCGCTACGCGCCTTTCCCGGGACTTCTCACTGCGATGTCACCACAGGCGCCCATCATGATGCCTCAGCCGCAGATGATGATGCCGAGCTACCAGTATCAAGCGCCCATGATGATGCCGCAGACCATGCCATACCCGAACTTCGCGCCATACTCAAACTACCAACCGAGCTCCAACTACAATCCCGCATCCAACTTCGCGCCGGTCTCGAACAACAATCAAGTCTTCTCACCGAATAATAACCAAAACTGGAACTACAATGGCGGCAATTCATCGAATCAGTGCAGTCATCAACCGGTCAACGTCTTCATTACACCACCTTCACCTCCTGAGTATCCTTGGAGGCCTCCCGCTCCAGTCAGACGACGCGGTGGACCTCGAGAGATCTGGGTTCCAGATAACGATGACTACATGTATCCCACCCCTTACCCTTACGATACGACGGGATGGCCAAACACATGGAACCCTTCCACTTCTGTCAACCCGTGGAGCGGCGGCTATAGCTCGGGAAGTTACTTGCATCCCATCTTAGGTTGGATACCATGATGAATCGCTGGGTGCAACACGGCGCGCGAGTCACGGCGGTGTTATACTCTGACGCTGCAGGCTAGCTGGCGATGCCTGGGGTCTGCAGAACAGATTTCAAGTACGGGGAGTTGAGCATTGTTTAGTGACTGTTGCGCGCTCGCATTGGGACACTGAGACTGGCGGCCAACAGCGTCGCGCTCTACAATATGTGTCCTGATCTTACCTCGGGACAAAGCTGGTCTCAAGGGTTGTTCACTTTCTCTACTCATAAGGGGCTAGCCGGGCTGTGAGATCTAGTGTCGCTGGCATACACATACCCTCCGTCGTTCATAGTTAATGTCCGCCATCTTCCACTCCGTTCACCTCTCAGGCTTGATCGAGCCTTCCCCACCTTCCAAGTCTCTCAACTGCTGTTTCAATCTCAGCTCCTTCCTCTCCAGCGCAACAGCCCTCAACTCATCCTCCAGCGCCTCGCGCTTACTCTTCTTGCTGCTCGTAGTGGCAGACTCCAGGGCGGCTCGCTTGCGCGCCTTGACCTTCTTCGGGATTTTCGCTTCAGGATTGTCGATCTGGACAACATCACGATCTTCTGGATCCGCTGACAGCGTTGCGTCACGAAGACTCTGCCGACCGGATCCCGCGCGCTCAATTCTGGACCTGGCAGTTTGTGCTGGGGGATCCGCAGGTATGATGTTCAATTTCTGGAGAGCCTCTGATTCTGGTTAGTGGCTGTAGGGTGCCATAGCATGCGGAGGAGTCTATCGTACCGCGCGATCTGTAGCGGATCGTGAACTCTATTGCTTCGCCTCTCTCGCCTTTCCACTCATGCCAGCTAGACTCTTCGTGCCATCTCATCGGCGGTCTGTCCTCGACTTCGCATGCAATATGTCTGGACGTGGTCAGCGGCTACTCAGTGAAGAGATTTACCTATATACTACTTGACGGTGTGCGAGACAAAGCTGTCCTTGACCACATCCTTCGCTGCTTCCGCAATGTTGCCGATAGACTCATGATCCGGAGCGTGATGCTCGCCGCGAACTTTCTTGCTCTTCACAGCGCTACCGCGTTATATCTCCACGACGATCTTGCCGTACGTCTCTGCGGCTTGGTCGACTTCCTCTTTACACAGGTCGATAGTCTCATCTGTGCAGTGTAAGCATGCGTTGCGAGGTCTTTGCCCAGGCTGGGCATACCCGCTGCCAATGCACCAAATGCAAACCCATATCGGACCACGGCTCCGTTGACATTCTTGCACTCGTGGTCAAAGACAAAACGCCCTTTCAGGCTGGCTCGACCCACGCCTTGCCCAGCTTCTTTCAATTGTGACATTGAGCGCGTGAAAATTGTCCAGGGGTCCGCCTTCGATGCGTCTACCGAACAGATCATCTGCAAGGCTGGGCAGCCTTTCGGGTTGAAGGATTCGGTAAGGTCGACAATGATGGCGAAGCGATCGTCGGTCAGCGCTTCGATGTAGACTTCTCTGGGGTTTCCATTATACTTCGTTGACTCCATTGGAACCGCATACTCTGGGTATCGAGTATTGTGGTTGCGATACCGCACAACATACACCTCGATGCCTTGAGAGCTGACCATCGTGGCGATTTATGGTCTATGCTGGAGGTGTGCAGTGTCGTAGGTGGAGTGCACTGATACAGAAGAGTCTATCAAGTAACGAGCGCTGCATGTTAAGTGCGTGGTACGAGGAACATGTGAAAGCAGGAGCTGGGCGTAGAGGCGTAAGTAATGGACAAGATGACGAAGTGAGGACTGCCAATGAGAGAGAGCGAGTGCGTTAGAGGAGACATCAGCAGTCTACCAGCTGCCATGAGTACATCAGTAGTCCGCGGTGGAACTGAGCAGAGACGTTATAGATCGACTACTGGCACGGCAGAGGGAGTGCCTTGATGACCGAGACCACGAACTTAGCTAGAGTGGTACTGACCGGAGCCTGCCTCACACGACGTCCTGCACAGCATTGGACGTGTCACAAAAGGTTGAGTTTCTCCCAACTCCCGCGTAGCATGGTGTCCGATCATGCCAGGTCCAGTTCCTCCCTCTCAATCGCCAGCTCCCGCTTCCTCAGTGCCAGCTCCTGCCTCTCCAAGTCCATCTCCTTGCGACGCAGCTGCAAATGTGCCTTCTTGCGCTCGCGGTCGGCCTCAGTAAGCTTGGATTGTCTGACTGAGGCAGCGTTTCGAACGCTCTGTCGTGACGTCTGCATGTTGGGAGCACGACGGGAGCTCATGATTGTAATGTCGTCCTCGTCGAAGGCGACGGCGTGCCCGCGCTTGATGCTGAGGGTCCTGGTATCTTGCAGTTCCTCCTTCTTAGTAACAGCTTCCTCTATTTTCACAGCCTGATGTGCGCAAGGTCAGCGTGCTGGTACGTAGAGGTAAGGGCTCGGACACACCGGGAAGACCGTCTTTGGACTCTTGGTGACTGGTCCGGCAGGCATGCTGCTCATTGTGTTGGTAGATGCGTCCTGCGCCGTTGGTGCTTCGTCTTCGTCCAGGTCGACGATCTTCAGCAAACGTAAGCACGCTGCAAATGGTCAGTCGAGGCATGTCGTGCGCAGCTGGTCTTGTGACAATGACCTGCAGAACGTGCACGGAATATGAAAGCAATGCGCTTGCCAGTCGAGCCCGAAGCAACTTCGAAAGCTTTGGCGATTGGAGGCGGCGCGATCTGTTTCAGGGGCACGAGACTGTATGCTGTCAGTACCAGACTCATGGTGCGTACGTGCGAAACCTACTTGGTCGTGTGAGAGACGAGGCCGGACTTCAAGATGTCCTTGGACGATGTAGAGCTGGTCTCGGATGTCCACTTCGCGGCACTGCGTAGTTTTGGTGTCGGTAAGGACTTCGCACCGCCGCGTTGCACTGAAACAGTGATCCTGCCCGAGATTTCAATCCCCCGACTGACGCAGTCCTCGCTAGTGTCCAGTCCCTCATCTATGCCACTCGTGTCAGTAGACTCGTCTAGTGATGATGTGGAAGACTCACCGAGTCCTAGCGCGCTGAAAGTGAAGGCACAGCGCATCCACTTGTTGTCTATGTATTTGATCGATGAACTATGGCTGTTCACATGTCCAGCTTCGCCGGCGGCTTCTATCTCCTTCCTGGAGTGGTCAAAGAAGGCACCCCGATGCTCCCCGACGGTAACGTTGGTCTTGAGGTGCGAGACGTCCATGAAGTCGAAGTCCGGCAGCACCTTCCTTCTGACGGCAAAGTGCTCGCCCTCGCGCGCCTGAATGTAGACTTCATTCGGATTGCCTGTGTACGCTGGTGAGTCTACAGGTGACGTGTACTCAGCATAACGCCGGCCATCGCTCTTGTGTGCGATACACACCTCGATGCCGTTGCAAACGACCACGGTATCGGTCTTTTCTGGCAATTGCGGTTCTTATGGACGAGTAGGTATGATGACGGAGGAAACAGAACAAAGAGCAACTTGAGACTGCGCTGAGAGAAATGCCGTCGCTCGTGCTCGCAGCTTAACCACCTACGCGAAGACATGTGACCACATCATCGCTCAACGGCCTCACTGCCAATCGTGATGTGCCTCACTATCAATGCTGGAGACCATACCTAGAAGTGCGGATTCCCCTCGAGGTCCAAGTAGACCGCGAAAGCGACTTCCACTCCACCCCTTGCTACAGATGCATACTGCAGACTATACTATCCGCATCTGCTCTCGATGGAAGCGCAGTCCGGACATGCGATGTCTGTGCCTCTCTTCCTCCATCTCGACTCTGGAAAATCTTCCGAGGAGCTTGAAAGTCTGCACAGCATGTTGGACAGGCGAGACTGAGGAACAGAATAACCTTAGTAATGCAGTGCATGCTGGCGTGAGTTTTTAGGAGAGATCGAAATATGCACGCTGACGCTGTCCGTAGCCCCATATATTCAGGGCCTTGCGTACAGCTCATCACGACTCAAGCCACAGACTCTACCAGAAATTACACATCGACGACGAACTACCTTCAACGATTCGAACTAACGCATTCGACACAGATACGAACTAGTGAGGACGAGAAGTCGAATGGATCTTGCGCGATCGCCTACGTGCTTACTGTTCATCTCCGAGCATGGAGCGTGTGATCTCTCGAACGGATCTACGAGCAGATTCACCAGAACAAAATCTAGAGCCCGATGAAATCGCACTTCAACGATTGAAAGCCTTGACCCGGTGCAAGATCGCCACTGAGACTCCGATCGCCAATGGTGTCAGTCCCTCGGATGTGCAGGAAAGTGAACAAGAAGGCCTCGAGTTTCGTCTGTTCGCCAAGCCGAGTCTGCAGTCCACCACTGCTGCTTCTCAGCCAACACAGCGAGTAAACGTGCGATCGCCCTCTGTGGATCCTACGACAGCGGGGTTTGTGCAGCCTGAGGGACCACGAAGTCGGTACTTTAGCCGTCTGCCAAACGAAGAGGAACGGTACAGACTCGATTTCGCCGCAGTGACTTCAGATCAAATCCAAGCACTAGCAAATTCGCCCTGGCCTGGCAGCACATACGAATGGAAAGTGCAGTACATTAACGTACATGGCTACCCCACCTCAGCGATGCCTACTGCCCAAACGTCGAACCCAAAAGCTATGGTGGCGAAGTCGACAAAGCAGTGCAAGCTCAGCAAGGCAGCACGCATTCGTCAGAGAGTCAGACTGGGGAAGCTCAGAGCTGCACGAGACGCAGCCGAGAATGCTGGTGCAGCGGAGAGGGAGAAGAAATCGGCGCGCAACCGTGAAAAGAAGCTGAAGAAGAAGGCTAGGGAGAAGGCAAAGAAGGCCGCTGGCGGTCTCGCCAATGCTGACAATGGCGAGGCTGTCAGCAGCACTGACAGCGATGACGGCTGAGCGAGCTCGACTAGGAAGCAAGAGAATGATCAAAATTACGTGGCCTGGCTACCGCCTCTTCTTGCTTTCCAGCTCCTCGTTCCAATATTCAGGATAACTGGACTTCAATCCCAACCACCATCCGCCATACCACTGCCCAACAACAACGCCGATAGCATAACTGACCTGCCGCATCAGCCATGCCGGTCCCGGGAACGCCAAGCTGACCTCCGCACTATGCAACATCAACAGTAGCTGCGGCAGTGAGGGCTCCACGTTCTGGAGGTAGCAGTCGTCGAGGTAGGTGTAGATGTTGCGAAAGCTACATTGGCATCAGTGAGTGGGCGAACACAGCACACGGAGAACCCACGTACAACTTCGCGTTGATGCCAACGTCCTCGTCTTCGATGGAGCCAGCGACGGCGTCGGCGCTGATCTCGACGGTGCATGGGCCGTCATGAGTATCGTCGACTTTGAATGTGTGGCGGGCTGTGGCGGGGATGCGAACGGGTTGCGGGTCTGAGGCGGAGACTGTGGTATCTTTGCCTTCGAGGGTGAAGATATATCGGCTGGATGTCTAACATCAGTGGCGATCCGTTGCAATTCTACGAGATCTTGATGTACAGAGCCAGTGTAGAGAACGGAATGTGACGTTGAGAAAGGATTTGTAGCATACCCTTCAGTCACATTGAAGTACTCGTCTTGGTACCAATGCCCTAAATGCAGTAAGCTATGCCTGTCTTGCTAACTCGATCCAAGCAAATGGCCTACAGTGATACGGTGGAGTCAAGTAATTCTTGCCTTCAGGTACCTTCTGTAATTCTCGTGGCGTATGAGTCGTCTGTATCTCTAGCACACTTTTCCCACTCGGCGGCTTCACCCATTGAGTCGTGCGAATGCCTTTGTACTGTTGCAACACGTCGAGATCGGCTGTTGCTGTTCGTTTGAAGGGATTGAGAGACATAATGAGCGAGGGCGAACTATACTATGCGACCTTGTCCAGCAGCGAAGTAAGAAGTTTAGAGGATAAACAAATGATAGCTGCGAAACTGGTAGGGTGGACTGCCCAAGTGGCATGGGCTGACCCGGCTCAGCTGTTGGCATAGGCTGTGATTCGCTGACCTCAGCTCAGCATGAGGCGATTCAGCCTTGGGAGGGGCTCTACGTTGGGAAAGCACAGTGATAGGCATATGTCGCCTGACACATCCTGTGCCGATCCTATATATCAACGGGCTCACATCATCGTTTGATGTCTAGTAAGAGGGAGTCGAGGTCTGTTCAAGCAGGGACAAAGGAGGTCGAGGGTGGCCTTGGCAACCCGATGCGGTAGCTTGTTACGATTGACGTCGGTCGTACGTCCAAACCTACCCACCGCACCGACAAGTCGATATTGAAGTAATCGAATATTGCCGGCGCGAGCATAGCTAGGCGATGGCTGGACATCTGGACGACACCGTGACACGATAGTATCGAGCCATCACGGGCATGCCACAGCCCTCCTACTTTCCCCCAATGCTCCAACCCCCCGGCGGCGCTCTTGCGCCGCCCCGCGACTCCCTCGAACTAGCCTCCCTCGCATCTTCAAATCACGACTCCGGCGGTCGCTCAAGCTTCGACTCCTCCTCCCCACCTGGCACGCCTTCAAGTCGCAAGCTCTCCTTCTCCGACCCCGCGAGACCAGGACCCAATGCTGTGCGCCGTAGCTACTCCGTGTCGTCGGCTTTCGACTTCGCGGGGGCGATGTTCCCGCTTTCGTCGTCGGGAGCAGGGTACACGGCGCTGGGTACGCCGTTGACGCCGAACTTTGATCTGGGAGCGCAGAGTCTGGAGAAGAATAAGAGTTTGACGTACTTGAACGGGCTTAGTTTGGTTGTTGGGTTGATCATTGGGAGTGGGATCTTCTCGTCGCCGGCGAGCGTGAACAGCAATGCGGGATCGCCTGGCGCGGCTCTGATTGTCTGGGTGGTCGCTGGGCTGTTGGCTTGGACTGGCGCGGCGAGCTATGCTGAGCTGGGAGGCGCGATACCACTCAATGGAGGAGCGCAGGTATATCTTAGCAAGATATTTGGCGAGTGGGCTGGCTTTCTGTTCACTTGGTGCGCGGTCATGGTGCTCAAGCCTGGGAGTGCTGCGATCATTGCGCTGATCTTTGGCGAGTACATGGTGCGGGCAGTCATTGGCGCAGATGCGTCTGATGTCAGTCCGTGGATCAACAAAGCTGTCGGAGTGATTGGACTGCTACTGGTCACGCTCCTCAACTGTGTCTCGACGCGACTTGGAGCGCGGAGCGCGGATCTATTCATGTTCCTCAAGTTCATCGCATTGCTCGCCATCACTGTGCTAGGCATCACGGTTGCTGCAACAGGCTGGTCCTACCACCGCGAATCTCTATCAAACACATGGAAGACCACCAATTGGTTCGAAGGCACCTCCACCTCAACTTCAAAGTGGGCCGTCGCCCTATACGCTGGTCTCTGGGCCTACGACGGCTGGGACAATACAAATTACGTTGTCGGCGAGATGGTGAATCCTGCTCGCGATCTTCCACGCACGATACATACATCCTTACCCTTGGTCATATTGGCATACATACTGGCCAACCTAAGCTACATCTTCGTCCTCCCCCTTGCCACAATAAACGCCTCCAACACCGTCGCCGTAGCCTTCGGCTCCACAGTCCTCGGGCCCATCGGCAGCCTGGTCCTCGCCCTCACAGTCTCCGGCTCCTGCTTCGGTGCGCTGAACGCCACGACCTTCACCGCCGGCCGTCTGGTCTACGCAGCCGGAAAAGAGGGCTACATACCGAGTCTCTTCGGGACCATCGGCCTCTCGTCTTCCACACAGATTCGACTTCCTCGGCGAAGTGCTCGGGCTAAAAGGTTCACGCGCTTCATCGCAGATGAGCAGGGATTCTTCTACACGCCTATCTACGCCATGGCCTTGAACACCGCGCTGACAGCAATCTACATCATCATCGGCGACTTCACGACACTCACGACATTCTACGGCGTAGCGTCCTACCTGTTCTACTTCGGCGCTGTGGTCGGGCTCATTGTGCTGCGGGTTAAGGAGCCAGAGCTAGAGCGACCGTATAAGTGCTGGATTGTGACGCCGGTGGTCTTTTGCTGTGTTAGTCTGTTCTTGGTCAGTCGGGCGATTTTTGCGAAGCCGTTCCAGGCGCTGGTGGTGTTTGGGTTTATCGCGGCGGGGGTGCCGTTGTTTTGGTGGAGGGTTGGGAGTAAGCGGAGGGGAATACGACAGAGGGAGGAGGGGTGGTGGAAGTTCTGGAGACGGTGGGGGAGGAGTTGATGTAGTACTGTACAATTGAATGCTTGTAATGGTCCCGAATGCTCTACTTCCGCGTTATTGCCTAAGGCATTCAGAAGTTTGGCCCGATGTCCACCACCTCACTCGTCTGACAGCTTCAATTCCTACTTCTGCTCCCGTCCGATCTAAGGCTGTAGCGTCTCTTCAAAGTGGTGGGTGGGATGCTGAGCACAAGTGCTACTCTTGATTTGAATCGAGTCGGGCTCGCCATAAACCTAACTACCAGTGCTGCTGGGCTGGATGTGGCGCAGCGCTAGCGCCAAGGTGGGTGTGCTGACCTCCGATAGCATGAGCCGGCATTTGAGAGCTGTCCAGTATTCGAGGTACTTGAAGTGACCGCGAACGTCCGCTCGAGGGCTTTCCGCGCGATGTGATGGCAGATAACGCCGAAGCGGCAGCTGCTCGCCGGCCTGGCGATCTGACAGTGTCTGGTGATGTGAACGCGGCTGACAACGCAAGGCTGCATATCGGGAACATCAATAACCGTAGGTTGAGGTCGTGTGAGCACGTTTCCGCATAGACGTTGACGGTTGACTAGTCACCAACTACAAATACACCCTTGCCAAGCGGAAATCAGATGAAACGCTCCGCGCTGATCGCCGCAACGAAGAGCTCTTGCGTGCCGCTGCGGAGGGCCAGACGCCAAGAGTCCGCCACCTGCTCAATCTCGAGGCCGACTTCGATTATAGGGATGACCTGGATTTGACCGCATTACATCATGCTGTACTGAGCGGCTTCGAGGATGTGGTATCGCTTCTGCTTCAGCGCGGCGCTGATGTCAACTCTCCAAGTCTAAATGTTGGGACGCCGTTGATTTTGGCGGTTTTGAAGCAGCGCTCGAACGTCGTGAAGTTGCTGCTTTCTACTCGAGGTATCAATGTCGACGCTGTAGTCGGAAATCTGGGATCGGCCATGCACTGCGCAGCTTGGTGCGGTGACATGGACATCGTCGAGATGCTGGTCGGGCACGGCACCGTCATCGATCGCGAAAGGAGACTACGCTGTGAGACTGACATTGCCATGATGACAGTGAACGCAGTCCGCTCCTGGTCCGGCAACCGTCGAAAATTCTTGGCAGATGGAGGACACGGATACTATTTCAATGCTATGCCCATCTTACTAGCGGTTCTGTGCGCGGATCGCGCAGTGGTAAAGCTCATGTACCTGGAAGGTATGGCGCTGGATCGCATGTGGTGCTACAAGCTGCAGCTTCCCTCGGCTATGCACATTGATGATCGCATTGCAAGCGAATGCAGCTGGGTGGACGGCGAAAACGACCTCGTCAGCATAGCTTGTAACAGAGCGAAAGACTCCATTCTGCAGTTTTTGATCCTCCATGGTGCCAAATCTGATCGTATCTACGAGCATGGCACTACTCTACTCATCCGTGCCGCGACAAACGGCGACGCCGAATCTCTCAAGGTTCTGTTGACGAGACGAGCTGAAGTTGACCGGCGAGGCCCAGCTGGGCGGACAGCGCTTATAGAAGCAGCGGAGCACGGCTGGAAGCATTGTGTAGAAGTTCTCCAAGCGCACGGAGCCCAGGACTCGGTCGGAGATGACTATGGCGATACGCCGCTTCACTATGCAAGTTCTCAAGGAAAGACCGACATTGTACAGCTGCTGATTGAGTCCGGAGCAGACGTCAGCTGCGTGAACAAGGAAGGAGAGACAGCACTCCACCATGCTTTTGATTATCAACAACTTTCCACAGTGCTCTGCCTTATAAACGCTGGTGCAAAGTGCGACTTGCGAGACAATGGCGGGACATCGTTGCTGCATTTGCTGCTCGAGCAACATGAGCAGCACGGGTTCACAGGATTCGTGGCAGACTTTGCTCCCTGGCCGTTGGAAGCGATGTCGCTTGACCAGGAGACCCTTGGCACAATTGACACTGGCGAGCCTAATGTCCTTGAGCAGGTTCTGTTCTCAGCCAAAGCGAAGGACATCGAGGCTGCCGATGAGTTCGATGTTCGCCGACGCGAAGCCTTCCTTCTCTACTGCGCATCATGCATGGAGGTCGCGCCTCGCTTGCTCGGCCTGCTGCACGCTCTCGGCGGTGTTGTAAGTGCGACGATAAAAGGACTGACCTGCATCCACATTGCGGCGGCTGAAGGCAACGCAGCTTCTGTGCAGGATCTCCTGGCATTCCAGCGGACTTCGGGGCTTATCATCAATGTGAGCTTGACTTCAGTTTTGAATGAATGCCTCGCGGTGGCGGTTGAGCATCAAAAGGCTGATGTGGTGGGTGTACTGTTAAGATATGGTGCGGATCCAAACTGTATCACTGACGAAGGGAGATCCCTGGCATGGGCTGCTGTGCTGTCGGGTTCGACAGAGATTAGGACACTGCTCATCGGTGCGGGCGGAAAACTGATGCCTGGGACTTGTGATGCGACAGTGCCTTACTGGCCAATATCTCCGCTGGAAGAAGTGGAAGAGGAGAAGACAGAAAGCACCGTTCCGGCGCGCGTCTTGTCACTTGGCCAAGCACGAAAATTACGCATGGAGATCGCCGCTGCTGAACGAAAAGCCGCTCGTAGCATCAATGAGGACCGAGAGGCCCAGGGAAAGCTTATCCGAGCGATTTCGGCAGAGCTTCACATATCTACTGACTCGAAGGAGCAGACTCTGGTAGAGACCGACAGCCTGCGTGTCTCGCCGCCAATAGTGCATGGAAATTTGCGTCGAAGAGGCAGCGTCGACATTGCCAACGCAGTTTCGACACACGTTGAGAATCCCGAGCTGGACAAACAGCACTTCGATAAGCGTTACGAAGACGCCGTCGTGGCTCAACGGAACAGGAGCCGCGGTGCTCTAGAATTTATGAGCGCTGCCTTGACTAGCAAGAAGCCATTGGACGAGCTTGCGAAAGACGTGCAGCAAGCGCTCAGAATGGCAGCCCCTTATATGTGGGTGCTGTACGGAGAAGTCGACATGTTTGACAGCAAGGACCGCGAGCGCGTGAAACGTGTGTTTGTATGTTCACCCCAAGATCCGAAAACGATGAGGACGCAGCTCAAATTCGAGATCACGATTGTGAAGGTGCCACTCACAGCCAAGACCTACGCCGTGGTTTTCAAGCAGCAGAATGGCGACGAGTCGTTATATACAGGTACTGTGAGCGCAATAGTGAGAAGATTGCAACCATAACGACAGTTGGTAGGTGGAGACTCAAGCTCTACAAATACCGAAACCAATAAGCGCCTCGCCGGGCAGTCGAGTAGCATCTAATTCCCTCGAAACGTCAGTACCATTCAAGTCATTCAGACTGGCTGTGATCATCCCGTAACCACCATTCCAACCTCAGCTTGCTCTCCGTCCTCCCACTCCGGCCACGTCGGATCCAGAACCCAATCCCGACCTCCTGGCCTCTCCTGCAGTGGTCGCCAAACTGTCCGCACGACCCTGCCTTCACTTGGTCGGATCCTCAGATGCACCCCTGTCCCCTTCCCACCCCTGTATAAGGTGATCTCGAAGTCGGCGTTAGGAATTTCGGTAAGAGCTACGACGACAGGGGATGTTTCGGGAGACCAGATCATGCTGTAGCTATCCGGACCAACGTAGTAGATTCGCATATCAAGTTGTTGGATCTTGTGGATGGATTTGGGGCCGAAGCAGGATGTCAGAAGGTCCTTAAGCTGGGCTGTGGAGTCTGGAATGACTTGGGGGCGTCGCTTGGTCTCTCCAGGTTGACACAGAGTTGCGTTGGGAAGGTGAGCACCGTGTTGCGCTCTGTAGCCCACTTTGCTGCCTGTGTAGGCGCCTGCGAGGTGGACTGAGCGGGCTTGTTGCAGCAGTCCTGGTGCGTACGAACGTAGGATATGCAGGCCACTTGGGTATGAGACGAACAGCGAAGCATTGCGACCATGTGCTCGCGTGGCCAGATGGCTTTTCAGCTCAGTATTTATTTGTCGATTGACACGTGATAAGGTGGCGTGTGCATCGTGATACATGTAGTCTCTCCTCGTCCCTTGGGTGGCTTCGGCGCTTACGTGGGCTGGTTTAGAGATACCCAAGAGTCCAGCGTCGTAACCTGAGACAATAACGGGTTCGTGGTTGTGTTGTAGACCTGAGAATGGCTTGCGACCATCACCATACAGACGGTGAATGATATCTGGCGCAGATCCGGTCAATTCCGCGCTTCCTATGGTGATTTGAGAGCTTTGATGGAGAGCAATATCGTAGATTTGGAGTCGAAGCTCGGTGGGTAACCCTAGAAATGCCATCGCGGTCAAAGCAACCAGGTAAGGTGATACACGCGACTCGATGTCGAAATGCTGTGGATGGATTCGACTGTTACGAGTGCAACACCTCGAGGCCGAGATTTGATGGTGTCGAATCGCTCTCTCTCCAGAACGTCTGGAACTCTTGAGCTCCTACGCCAGCCGGTCGTGATAGCGGAATGTTTCGCTACTGTTTCAGCGAGAATATGGAGATGAACATTGTCCCGGATACTTCGCTGCTCTGTCGGCGAGAGATACAATGAGTTGTACGAGTCGAAAGTGCGTATGATGTGGTTGCGAACCTTGGACTCGAAATGGATCGACAATGACGCATTTGCCTGTGGTGACTGCAGCTTTGCTGTGCTACCGACACTGCGGCAACACCTCAAACAGACGCAACGGAGCAAACGGGTTGCGATACGACCAGATGTACGATCACATGAGAGGAGGGCAACGCTCGGTTAGTGTCCGGTAGAGAAACGGACAGCCCAGAAAACTCGTGGCCAGCATTTAGTACGCTATCGTAAAGCCATGATCCGCCACATCTAGTCTCCCCCACCACCATCATCCCCTCCACCGCCGTCGTCCCCACCCCCATCATCTCCACCACCATCGTCCATAGCCTCGCCTATCATCATGCCACCAATCAGACCTCCACCAAGACCAAGCGCAGCACCTCCAGCCATGCCCATACCACCTCCGCCACCCTGCCTGCGCATCGGCTGCTGCCCATACCCGCCACCGTATCCTTGCTGCGGGTATCCACCGTAACCCTGTTGCTGAGGATAGCCGCCATAGCCTTGTTGTGGATAACCGTGCTGCATTTGCCCACCACCGTAGCCTTGCTGACCATAGGGTCTACTACTCGAGCCGCCACTGCCAAGCTTGGAGGTGAGCTTCGAGAAGAGCCCTTTCTTGCCGCCCTCATCGCGGGGTGGTAATTCTGACTGCCCGTAGGGGCTTTGCTGTTGCTGGTCGTAGCCACTCTGCTGTTGCTGCCCATAGCCACCTTGCTGCTGCTGTCCGTACGGGGATGCCTGCTGGCCATACGATGGCGCGCCGCCATGCCCACGCACTCTCGACTCCTCCTCGGCTTGCAAGCGGCGCGCTAGAGCTTCATCGCTCTCTGCGCCACCGCCATACGGGTTGTTGCTCCCGAAAGCGCCTTTCTCAGTCGTATGTTGCGAGTTGTTGTGATCGTAGCTTGGCAGGCCCCCGCTCTGGGACCCAGGTGGGCCGCCTGGTGGTGGACCTTCGCCAGCTGCGTAGACTGGATGGGTCGGAGTTTCCCATTGCGATGCCTTGGTATGGATATTCACATAGAAGTAGGCTTTATAGTTCGGGTCGAAGACTGCTTTCCAACCGGCGGGGACTGTAGGCGGGGGCGGTCCCTGATGCGATTGTTAGTGTAGTCCTGGAGTTTGTCGGGTTTGGCGCTCAGCTTACCGGAGGCGGCGCGAAGTCAGCCATCTTGATGATTGACTGATTGACGCTCGAGCTTGTCGAGGTCGAGTGGTGGGTAGAAGGCGATGTGGTGTTGACGCCGCCGGTTAATGGTTATTGTTGATGTCATTCTCTTGGTATTCACTGCGCCTCCCCCACCACGTTGCTAGTGGCGCACCACGTGCCAACATAGGTGTGAGAAGAGAGGACTTCATCGCGCGTGATTCAGCAGACGCGTCTTCAATCATTCAATTTTCGACCTTCGATAAGTTCGTTGGAGGCGTTACGAGTGCACAGTCGCACAGCTGATGACAGGAAACGGGAAATGCTATCAGACTACACGATCCGAATCCGCACGCCTCTGCCTCCGTCCTGGGGATTATCCTTTCAAAGGCCCTGATACCGATCAGTCCTCTGGCCCGGCCAGACCCAGAGCTTGCCTCCTGGTTGGCGCATCCGCGTCGAAGAACGGCTTCTCAGCGAGCGAGGTGACACGGGTGCCATGGCGTGGCTCACTGCCCTCATAGTCCCAGCTGGCGTTATGAATCGTGATTCTGGACTGCATTAGCCAAGTGCCATTTAGCTCCGCCATGATGGACCTTTCTCACCTGTTGTCCCAAAGAGCCGAAGTTCGTGGAGTCCACTTGAACCTTACCTGGATGTCGACGTTCTGCGAGGGTAGTCAGCGACCGGGTTTCGTGGAGCAGACGGACGCGATGAAGCTACTGACCTTCTCGTAGACATCATAGAGGTAATTCAGGATCACATCACTCTCCGCCTTGTCCAAACCGACAATGCTTCTGGTCATAGCCCTATTGACGAACAATGACTTCCACCCGGTCGCGGGGTGTACTCTCACGAGTGGATGCTCGCGCAAAATGTGCTTCGGGCCAGCGTTTTCGTTGCCACGCTCGAGGTAGGTATGTGCTGAGCAGTACACCGCCCTTCGCCCATCGATGATCTTGCGGAACTCGGGGGATAGCTTTTCGTAAGCTGAGTATCCGCTTGCCCAGAGCGTATCACCACCAATTGTGGGAACGGTGTCGTTGTGCAGGTGAGTGATGCCAGCTGGCTGCAACTCGTGCACGAGGTCAGTGTGCCAGCGAGATGCACCGCCAGGGTTGCGGAAGTCGGCTTTGCGCTCTGTGGCTTGAAGAGCTGGCCAGATGACGGTGGTTCCTTCTACACCTGGGACGTGAGGAGCTTGAGGATGCACTTCAACGACGCCATAGTGATCGCCTAGGGTTCTCTGCTGCTGAGGAGAGATGTCCTGGTCACGGAAGAAGACCACAGATCTCTCTGCAATGAGCAAGGCCAGCTCGTCGCGCTGTTGATCGTTCAAATCCTTAAGCTGGAGGCCTTCGATCTCCGTGCCGATGTGGCTCGTTAGATGGGTGACCTTGGACGCGGCGTTTAAGAGATTTGACTTGGAGGGGTTCGACTTTTTCGCCCGAGCACCAGCGTCATCATGGTCCCGGTTGGTGCCGCGGATCTTGTAAGCATCATCGAGGTAGAGTGGCGCCGCGGGTCGGTAGGGGTAGCCATTGCTGAGATCAATGCCAGCTTTCTCGAGACGGGCTTTGGTGGGCGCTGGGAGGCCGAGGGTGTCCTTCTTGGGCTGGACTACATCTACGTGATTATCAGAACGCCCAATGCTGACAATATTAGATCAGTCGATTGACGCACCGATGATGCGGGCATCAATTGCCATGGGCGCCATGGTGGGCTACGTATGGAAGGTTTTGGTGGTGGATGCTTTGAAATGCTGATCACAGTATATCGTGCAATCCGAGCATCGAACGATTTGTTCGACACAGAGTAGGAGGCGATGTTATAATACTCTCCTTCTATCTGAACGAGCAACACTGCATTACCAATCCATTCTCGGTTTCCTCATCAAGCTCCCACAATGAGCACAGCCGAGATCCCGAGTGCAGTCGCGTGTTATACTGTACAGCGATTGCGCGAACATGAACTGCCAATCATCGGACTGTTTCAGGAGAATAACAGTTCGCATTGGATTGAAGTGTGGGGCTTGCGTATGGCATAAGAGGAGCTGTCAAGCACGACATTGCTTGCGCATCTGATACTTTGGTCAGGTACCTGAGGTCACGTGGGCGGTGTCTTGGCTGCGTCTGGACTTTACTTCATTCTTCGAGGAGAGAGTGCGCACGATAGCACCTAACGCGAGGATAGTCACAATGGCGGTTCACAGTCCCGTCGCTGCTACACGGAACTTTGGCTGCGAAAGTGATGCACAATCTTGCAGCGCCAATTGCAACGGAAAAAGCGAAGCATATCATGCCTTATCTCCAGGCTCAGTGTTTGCTTCGCGTGAATGCCACATAGTCGCCATTGCCTTCCATCCATGGGGCCGCTTCACTTCTGGGAGTATAAAGCGTTGCCCGCTCTTTTGGACCACTAGCTCTGTCCCGGCGCGGATGGGCGCCGACGTTCAATACCGTGCCGGCTGCTTCACTTTGCCATCACATATATGAGGCACGTGTCTGCACGGAACACCAGCTGCAGACATGTGCCACCTCTTCCTTTGCGGTGTCCATGAGCTCGACGAGTATATACTCTCCTTTACACTCCAACCTCCCGACAAGCTCCAAGAGAACGAACTCTTGACGTTCGACAGGCCTCTCTACACTCTACACGATATCTGACACTCTACGACACAGTCTCCGACATTGGACACCACACTCGACATCTGATCTGGCTTCCGACTCTTGAATATAACCTCAACATGCACGGCGAGGAAGATTGCTGGATGGAGTTGGCCAGGGTAGACGATGGTCGTAGATGCAAGGAGTACCAGCATCTCAAATCGCTCCCCACCCCAGACACGGACGATTTCTTTTGGGTCCAGCAAGCTGTCATCAGCATCGACGCCGGATCCAAGTTCAAGCTGGTCTTCTCGTGGCGCAAGGGAGACTTCCAGTGGTATACTTGCGATGGGGTCAAGATAACGATTGCCGTTCGAGCCGATGACCCGCAGCACAAGTATACCCAGGCCTCCTGGCATTCCCGCCTGGAGTTGCGCAAGGCCGAAGACCAGGCCGAGGACGGCATTGCTTCCATCGAGATCGATTGCTTTGATAGGCAAGACAGGCATGGGCATTATGAGCAAGTGTTCACAGCACCAGCGCCGGCAGGTACGCTGAGATTGCCTAGGCTCACGTAGCGCACCACATGGGCATGTTCCGCGTGCTAACGATAGCGCAGTGTACGACCTGGACGAGCCGCTGACGCTCGATGCCTGCAGACAGTATCGCACAGAAGGTGGCTGCGTTCACGCTTCTGTGACTCGCGGCAAGTTGAGAGGTAATTGGCGATACGAGAAGGACATCGTGGTGCACCCACGGCCGACGTTCTGGAGCTCGATGTAAGAGTCCCAGCTTCGTGCAAGGACAATGCTCACAAAGTGCAGGTCCGCTTTCAGGCCGGCAAGCCAGCACGACTGGGAAGCTATTCCGGATCAGCGATTCCGGCCGCTGAACAGCGAAAACGGCGCATCGTTCATGTTCATGTGGACGAATGTTGGTATGCATGACATGTTTGCCAATTAGACACTGCTAAGACCGTGAAGCGCTGATATTGACTCTAGCTCCCGACGTGACCGATGCGCTCCAGCTCGAAAACTGAACCGTCAACCCAGAAGGGGCAGATGCTGACGAAGGTTTTCTCGGGTTGGACTCAACAGTCTCGAGTCCCATGTTCGGATCAGAAGATAACATCGAGACCGAGTCAAGCGAGACAGACAATGCGTGTGCACGGCTGCAACGTAGCACACGCCATCGTACAGCCCGCTCCAGCGTCTCAGCGGGTGATCATTCGGAAGGACAGGTCTTCCGACGTGGGCGAAACCAAAGCAAGGGTACGCTCGCAGCTAGCTCCCCTCAGCCCCAACCACGCACTAGGCATCGCGATGGTCGCTCTACGGTCCCGTCAGTGGAAGAAAGCCGCGGCCGTACCACGAAGCCTTCGGAGGCTAGTGCAGCTACGTCTAGTCTGAAGAGGAAGCGTTCGCCACCGCCGGCCAACGACCTCGATAGCAATTGGACGAAGATCGAAGAAGATGAGCGCAAGCCATCAATCAAGGATGAATCGTCGATGTCCGCGAAGCCGGGGACCAAGAAGTCGCCTTTCGATCTCACTGGTTCTCCATCTGCGAAGTCTACTCCCCCATCACCAAGCAAATATTTCGCAAAGATCACGGAAACTTCGAAAGCAGCATCTACACTGGAGTCCATGTCATCTGCACACGCCGGTATCGCGACGACCAGCCCGGCGCTGCAAACTGACGGGGCGCGCGAGAAGGCAAAGAGGATCGCGCTCAAGAAGATGGAGGTCTTGCGGAAGCAACTTGCGCAGAGAGATGCTGATCTGGAACTCAGCAAAGCTGAGCTCGAGTACGAAGAGGCGTCCTGATGGATTGATGGGATGAATCAGAGCGCTGAACGAAGTGTGTGGGACGCGGAGCGGCGGAGTGGTCTCGAGACGAGCCTAGGGATAGGGGTCAGAGCTGAGATTGGATCGAAAGGACGATAGTGCGGTTTGTATCTTGCTCTCTACAACATTCGTTCGAGTCTCAACGAATGAGCAGAGCTGACACATAGTTAGTCGACTGTGCATGTAGATTACCGGGCATGGGTGGTTGCCTCGACGGTTCATCACCGCGTCCGGTTCACTTAAGTGAGTCGAGTGCGTTTCAGGTTGAAGGGCATCAGCTTACTTCCCTCGAGAACTGATGCGTGAACTACATGAGCCCTACATCAGATGTGTTGCGCATATGCTCACATGTGTAGCTGACCACGGCTAGATTATGTCTTTCTTATCTCGAACTCGAAGCTCGACATCTCTTACGCACTGCTTCAAGATTATCAACCCACACGACCGAGAGCCTCGTAAATCACAACGTGGCTACAGATACCATGCTCTCCGAGAAACATTGCTGGATGTACTACCTGCTCGCTGACAGCACGATTTGCAGGGAGTACGAACAACTCAAGACTCTACCAAAGATCGAACGGGAGGACTTCGACCTGCAACAGTGCATCATCTGCGTCAAACCAGGCGAACATCTCAAGCAAGTCTTTGCATGGCGCGTCGGGAAGTTCAAGTGGTTCACGAGCAGCGGACTGAAGCTCACCTGTGCGATCGGCTATGGTGCCGAGACTGGGCACTATGTGCAAGCTGTCTACATACCTCAGGCTGAGCTTAAGAGAGCTGAAGCGTCAGCGAAGGAGGATTTAGCTACTATTGTTGTGGACTGCTTCGTCAAGCGCAATGACAGCGGACAGCTTCACGAGGAAGCAATCACAGCGCCAGGACCAATGCGTAAGCTGCCTTCCCCGATAAAGTTCTTGTGAAGCACTGACTCCGAGCTAGCGTACGATCTGAATGAGGAGCTGAAGATCGACAAGTATCGTGACTACCATGCCGATACAGGTTGCATTTACTCTTCTGCTACGCTGGGACACTGGTTCGATCCTGCAATCTATGAGCAGGACCGAACGCAGACTCAGCAGCCAAGGACTGTGGAGCATCTGCGCCTAGTAGACAGGTTAATGGAGCCCAACACCCAATCGAGGCCGACCAGGAAGTGGCACGTTATTGACTACAGACATTTTTACAATCTGAACAGTCTCAATGGCGATTCCCTCATGTTCATTCATACAAACATCAGTACGCTACATGCGACCTTAGCATTACTCAAGCTTCGATATCATAGCACTGACATCCTGCACAGCGCGAGAACAACTAGTAGACCTCAAACTCGACGACTGGACACTCGCTGGTCAATCAACAGACAAGGCTGAGGAGCTCGCGACACTCCCCCAATCTGGTATGGATGTTGCAGACTGCGAAGCTGCGACCGAAGACGAGACTGAAGGCACCGACGACTCGACCGACGACTCGACCGAAGACGAGATCGATGAAAGCTCCAGCGAGGAGTCCGATGACAGCGATGACAACGACTGGGAGCCGTCACGTAGCACTCGCCGCCGATCAGTGCGCTCTGGTCAACCAGTCGTGACAAGTTCGCAGCACCACGATGAGCCGAATGAGCAGGCTCATGCCGCTCAGATCAACGCAACTCCTGCACCCGATGTCAATCAACACGCAGTAATAGAAACTGCTGAGCCACCATCGACTGGAGCAGACAAGAAGAGGAAGCGCACGGCCTCTTCTCCCAACGAAGACAAGAGGGTTGCCGCAAAGATCGAAGACGTGGAGAGAAAGCCTAAGATCAAGTCGCCATCACCGGTGGTCGAGAAGCCCGGCACCAGGGCTGCACCGTTAGAGATCAACGACTCCGCGCCAGCCAATCCCTCGCCACTAGCACCTGCAAGACGATTGACGAACACCTCAGGGACAGGAGCGGCAGTACCTACACCTCCACCGACCCGTGCAACTAGCATGGTCGCGGCTGCAGTCACTCCGACTCCTCAGGACGATGCAGCACGGGAGCGTCAGAAGAGACTCGCTCGTCGGAATTTCCACATCATGAGAATGGAGCTCGCCGAGGCCAAGGCGAAGCGCAAGTATGAAAAGGAGTTCGGCGAGCCTCCGGAGTGATCCCTTTTGAGGCAATTGTTATCACAGGCACTTGCGCGGAAAGCGAGGTGATGTGCAAGATCAGGGGGAGAGGAGAACGGCGTGATAGACACTGGAGCTGTGGAACGGTAAATTGATCTGAGCTTTGCTCGAGCAGGACAATTTACAGACGTCGAGCAGCAAAGCTTGGACAGAAGATGCATACTGCGAGGTTGTTACGGAGAGGCTGCTCGAGCACCGGATCTGTAATATAGTGCTGGAAGTACGATACAGTTCTGACCAGCAACATGCCTTCACACACTGCCCCCAGCGTCCTCCAGTCATGAGCTCTTCACTCTTTCTTCGACAATTGCGCGTTAAGCGCATCAACATCTTCGCGACATTCGTTGTGCACTTGTAAAATGCCTCGTAGCTTGCGTAGCTTCGTAGCATTCATGCCAGGATGGGCGGCCATCATGATCTGCGCAGAAGTGCACTCGTGATACTTTCCAAGCACAAGTTCAGCATCAGAAAGGAGGTATTCCTCCACAGAAGCCTTGGTGGATATGCTGGTATGCTGAGAGCCCAGACCGTCGACCCAAGCGCTGTGCCACCCTCGATGGAGACGTTCACGGTCCAAGGTCAGATCGACGACAGTGTCATCCACAACCTCGTCCGCTGCATCGATGGCCCGCGGCTTCGCGCGTCTCTTAGCATCGGTGCCAGCCGAATGTTCAGCACTGCCAGCCTCGCACAGCTCGTAGCCAAGTACTCCTCCCTCCCATTTCAGGCCACAGGGGACGCACTCGACAGTTCTGTCTTGCACACTGTACTCAGCCATTTCGGCGCACCTGAAGCACGCGAACTCACACCTCTGACAGACCAGCCTCGTCTCCTCGCCGCCCTCTGCATCCGGTCTGATAGGATACGAGCATCTTTTGCAGCGATGCGTCAAACCGGAGCGGATGAGGGTGCACTTCTCGCATATCAAGTGCGTCCCTTTACTAGGCGTCGCGGGACCGCGGCAGAACGAGCAACAGACAAAGGGACCAGCTTCTTCGACTTCGGCGTTGGTGATGTCTTGATAGTTTGGAGCCTGAGACCATTTGCGCGGGAGGACGTGCTCGCGTAAAGCACCAGGAATGCGCTGCTCGGACGCGCGATTGTCAGACATCTTGCCGTCTTCATCTGCAGCTGTGGGAATGTAGCCACAGTCCAATGTGCATTGTGCAATCTTATCGGCTAAGGCGCTGGGAGACGTGTCACACTTGCCCTGTAGTTGAGCTGCGGCTTTCGTGCCTCCCATAGCGACATCCCCTTCGGGAACACTCGCGGACTGCGCAGGCGCAGTCAGCAGATCGAAGCGCTTCGTGGTCCGTACAGATCGACCTTCGCGGTCTATGCCCAATAGATTAATTTGGCCTTTCTCTTCGCCAATGAGCAGCTCACAAAAATCTGTACTGAAAGCTCCAGACATGACAGCGGTCTCGAATTGGGCCACATCTTTGACGTGTGCGTCTTCTGTACTCCTGTACGGGTCCCAAACTTTCACGACACCATCTGATGAGCCACTGTACAGCCGATCGGCCGTTGCTGACCATGAAAGGAAGCGGACACCAGTGTCTGCAACCTCACGCGGGCGGTCGTGGTCTATGACGTTCGTGGTCCTCCCATGTTCAAAGACATGCAATGGCGACTGTTTATTATCTGCATATCTCTTGTCCCAGATGTAGACTTTGCCATCTGTGGCACCGGCTGCGATCAAGTTGTCGTCGTGAGGGCAGTACACAACATCATTGATGTCAAGTGCCGGGCAGTCCCAGGTCAACGTTCTGCGAATACCTGTTCGATCCCAGCTGAAGCACTGTACCTCGCTGCGTATGCGGTTTTCCGGCTTCGACACAGCGACGGCGAAAAGTGTTGATCTGGAGCTAGGTGACAAGTTCCATGCGACATCGAAGACTCCACGAGAGACACTGGGGGTATCTAGTAAACTCCTAGTCTGCAGATCCCAGAGTCCGATGCCGCCAGCAGTGGCTCGCTCCTCTTCGACGCCGTCACTTGCGAAGCCTGCAAGCAAGAGCCGGCCATTTGGCCCACCTCGCTTGAGAGCCGAAGGAAAGACAGGAATGCTACCAAGCATCTGTGGCCGCGGGAGGACTTCAGTGTTCATGAATTGCCCTGCATCGTACTGTAGCATGACAATACCGCCCACCGCGGTGTGTTGCGCTACTACAATAAGGCCGGGACCGCAGCAGACCAGCATGTCGACAGTCGCATCCAGCTTCAAAGTGTCTAGACATCCACCTTCGGTATCGTACATGCGGACGCACCCATCACCACCTGCTGTGAACAAGTACCAAGACGAGTCAAAGTCCACAGCAGCCACAGTCATGAATACGCGCGGATCCTGCGTAGCCCTCATTTCATGACTAGCATTGACATTCGGCCTTCTGTTGCCACTGGTGTCGACAGTGGTCTCGGCTACGAGAGGACGCCTGGCATGGTGCTCCGGTAATTCGAGCAGCGTGTTGCGCTCCACATTGCCAAGCAGCAAGTTATAAGGTCGATTGTACTGCATGCTCGATACATCGCTAATCGCGATAGATCCTGCGGCGAATCGATTGTCGTCTTTCGACCATGCAATACATGTGACGTCCCCGGAAGTGCCGTTAAAGCTGCGCTGTGGCCCAAGCATGTCAAGCACGCTGTTCTGTAGATCACTGGAGACCTTTAATACGCGCGTGTGGCCCAACTCTCGAGCGCGTAGCGCGCGGCCTACGGGCAGTGCCTGCATGCGTTGCTGGACCGAACGTTGCGACAGGGTATCGCTGGTCACAGATGCCTGATCGATCTGCGCGCCATCCACAGCCTGAAGCTGGCTGTCGTCTACGAGTCTCTTTGTCCTGACATCCGCCCAGGAGATGTAGCCCGGCTGAGCCTCCCTCTTTCGCCTTCGTCGAGGTCGCTGGTCGCCCGAATGCATCGTATCCGAATCTACCGCGAAAGAAGATTCGTGAGCTAGATCAAGTACTGCTGCGGGGGCCGATGACTTGCGACGCAAGCCCGAATATCGCACCTGTAGAGACCCTTGGGTCCTTCCAACAAAGTAACCAGGCATGTCGTCCCAAGAGATCTTGTGTACTTCTTTGAGCTTGATGAGGTGGGCATCCTCGTCGGCGCTGTAGCGACCACCAAAGCCTTCACTAGAGCCTTTGAAGACAAGTGATTCAGGATTGGGCTCAGCGGAGAGCACGAAGTCTTGCATGACGACCTCTGGCGTCGCTGACGACTCCATGCGGACGTCGGAAGGTGTATCCAGCGTCGCAGCGACGCTGCTAATGCCCTTAGGCAGCGCTTCGTCGTCGTCATGGTCAGCGTAGCCTTCGTCGGGATGATCGGCCACCGCAGTATCATCAAAAGTAGGTCCGTTGGCGTGCACATCGATCGGCGCCGGAT
This sequence comes from Cryoendolithus antarcticus, assembly GCA_002077065.1. Lineage (NCBI taxonomy): Eukaryota > Fungi > Ascomycota > Dothideomycetes > Cladosporiales > Cladosporiaceae > Cryoendolithus > Cryoendolithus antarcticus. The sequence continues at coordinate 263,025 of NAJO01000037.1, read as the reverse complement.
CCGTTTGCTGAACCAGCCTTTTCTTTCTTTTGAGATACTTCCAGTGTTCTTTGAGTGACACCGTGTTCCGGCCGGGAAATTGCGGTGCCAGCTGATTCCATTTGAGCCCTTCTTTTCGCAGCCGTGCAATCTTCGCATCGTCTTCAGCTGTGTATGGCGTGCCTGCTATAGATCGTTGCTCGGTCTCTGGCTGTTTATAGACATGCTCGTCTGCTCTCATGCTCCTGTGCTGCGCTCGAGGTCGAGCAGGAATCTCATCAGGCCCGCTGTCGGACTCGTGTGGCTGTAGGGAATCCTCAGAGCGCCCGAAAGGTGCGGTGTTGCGAGAGCTCGTCGGCCCTTGCACGGGAACATGCTGTCTAGCATGCCCCGTTGCAATTTCAATCACTTCTCCCTCTTCATCGTCTTCTCCCATGCGTCGCCTCTTCGTGGGCCGTTCAGTCCCAGATACTGCCGGTGGCGCGGCCGGAGCTATCGCTGGTGTATAATTCAAGGGCGTTGCGGAGGTTCTTGCTTTGTGAAACGCAGTGCTCTCCGCCTCCTTCCTTCGAAACGTGTCGGCCTTACGGATGCGCTCCTGATGTACTGAAGTGCCAGAGCGCTTAGCCATAGGCAGTCGCTGTGGCCCTCCGGCTGCCGATGGATTCGGCTTCGGCGCTGGAATGACCGCTGCCTTCGTGATCTCCCGCATTGGAGCCTCATCGTCGCTACTAACGAGGTCTATCATTACTGGCGCCATGGTCGGCGTAGCTCCAGTTGTCAGACAAAGTCGAGGTTGCTCCAGGTGAATGCATTGGACTCAAGATCCGTGGCATGGAAGTGCTGGGCAGTCCAGTGTCATGGCGGACATATGATGACCAGACGGTATGATCGCTGTATGAGATCGTGCGATCAGAGCGAGTTGGGGGTATAGTAGGTCGGTGGAGGTTGTGTTTATGTCGGTGAAGCAAGGTGAAGTTCAAGGTGTAGTTGCGTTTGGCGCGTGAAAGTACCCGATGTGGGGGCACTTTACGCGTTCTGTTACAGACAACCAATACATAGATTTCAGAATATGATTAAGCAAGTAGTGTTAACCGTATGAGAAGCAGAGATCACTTGATCATAGTACGAAGATCTGCGCTAATGTAGCATCGTCCCCCTCGCGAGTATATGTACTCAGAACTTCGCAATAACACCCGCTACATCCTCTTTGCGCCCCGTTGCGCAGACACCGCATCGTACCCAACATGAGCTCCTACAGACGATCACAGTCCATCCACAGCTCGCCATTGCGATGCACGTGCAGCTCCGTTGTCGACGCCAACAGCCAACACCACAGTCGGATCGTCAAGCCCTTCCGTACCCTCATTCCTTCGTCCGCATCGCGGGAACGCACATAGCTAGACCCTCGTCCTCGTCTCACGGAGGCTTCCAGCTGTGTGCCCGGTTACACTCGCCCTTCAATGTGACCAAGAGGGCGTATGCGCCTGCCGGGATTATCGTGAGGGAGCTGCGGGTCGTACAGAGGATCGGAAGCTCTGAAAGCGACTCCCAGTGTATTGCTGTAAACTGCGCAACTCCGCGGATCGATTTGATCCGCTGAAAGTGTTTCGCTCAAAGTATCCGGTACATTTCCCGCGTTCATCATAAAAAGCTCATCACCATAGCTTCGTACTCTTGATCGCGTCGAGGGCCATCGGGAACCTCTTCCGCAGGCTGTCGACACTCTGTTGCGTAGTCTTGCCCTTCTCCTTCTCCTCGCGATTGATCCGGACGTATGCTGCTGCGAGGCCGACCGACATGGCGAAGACGGGGTCGATGGACCTGATGCTGGATTAGCTGGGGATGATGAAATTCAAGAGAGGATGTGCGGACTTGGAGATGAGGTAGGGTGCCGACATCGCGATCGCCTAGCAGTGCTCTCCGCCGTACCGCAATTCCAATCTAAAAGTCAGGACGCGCCTCATGTGTCCACAACCTCGTCGTTGCCGTCAAGGGAGATGTCACTAGCTTGGACGGGGCCGTTCCCGGTTTCGGGGGATTGCTGCCGAGGCCATTGACACCTACATGTATCAGACAACGACATTGACTTCTATCTACAACCTGGCCTCGCCTCGACTTCGCGCAAGATGTCGTCCAGCATGTCCAGCATACGCCCAGTCGCCCTGGAGGCCGCCGTCCGCCAATGCACGCGATCACGCCCCTCACCCGCCTTCCGCAATGCCCTGCACCGCCGACAAGCACCCAAACCACACACGCAGCGAAGATGCTACGCAGACGGCCCTGGAAGACCTCCAGTCCCATCAGGCCTACCCGAACGAGCCACAGTCTTCGCCCCCAAGACCCGCATAGCAGTTGGCGTCGTCTTCATCTCCGCCCTCATCTACTCCATGGTCCGTCTCGTGCTCTTCACACCCTCCACCGAACATTCATACTGACAACCGCATCAAGGTAACCGGCGACAAACAATCCCTCTCCGCCGACATCCCCACCATAGCCGAGCAAGACACCCTCCGTAAGCGCGAATCCGGCATAACCGCCACCTCCCCCATGCGCCTACGAATGGAAGCATTGATAAAAGCCAAGCAGCGCGAGATCGTCCAAGCCCTCGAAGCAATTGACGGCGGCAAATTCCTCACAGACACCTGGACGCGGCCGAACGGTGGCGGAGGCATCTCCTGCGTCCTGCAAGAAGGGAAAGTGTTCGAGAAGGCAGGAGTGAATATCAGTATTGTGTACGGCACGTTGCCACGGAAAGCGATCAGTCAGATGAGAGTCAATCACAAGGCGCTGGATCCGGATGTGGAGAGTTTGGAGTTTTTCGCTGCAGGGCTGAGTTTGGTGCTGCATCCCAATAACCCAATGGCACCGACAGTGCATCTCAATTACCGCTACTTCGAGACCGCCAATGCGGACGGCAGTACGAACGCGTGGTGGTTCGGCGGCGGCACGGATCTCACGCAAGCTATCTCTTCGACGAAGACGTGATACATTTCCACCGCACGATCAAGGAAGCCTGCGATCAGCATGACAAGAACTACTACTCTCGCTTCAAGAAATGGTGCGATGAGTACTTTTCTGTCAAACATCGGGGCGAGACACGCGGCGTAGGCGGCATTTTCTTCGACGATTTGGACGAAAGCGAAAAGGACCAGGAATCCCTATTCGCTTTTTCTTCCACTTGCTTAGACGCCTTCCTGCCGAGCTATTTGCCGATTATAAAGAGGCGGAAAGATATGCCGTTTGGGGAACAGGAGAAGCAGTGGCAGCAATTACGACGGGGGCGGTATGTGGAGTTCAATCTCGTCCATGATAGAGGAACGGCGTTTGGACTTGCTACGCCCGGGGCGCGGATAGAGAGTGTGTTGATGAGTCTTCCACTCACGGCGAGGTGGCAGTACATGCATGAGCCTGAGATTGGTGGTCGGGAGGAGAGGTTGGTGCAGGTGCTGAAGCAGCCTGTGGAGTGGGTTGAGTGATGCGTGGGTATACATAATGTACAACACATACAAGCCCGTACAGGCACCACAAATCCTCATCAAACCTCCTTCCCCATCCCCTTGCTATCATAGCCCGCCGCAGCGCCCTCCCCCATCCCATTCACGGCTTCCCCCTCCACAACATTATTGATATCCTTCGGCACCGGCGGCCCCGTGAAATTCTTCCTCCCATGCACAAAATACCAAATCATACTCATACTCGCGAACCCCGCGAACACCACACTCGCGTAATTCATACTGCTCGCCGTAACCGGCAGACTAACGGGCATGCAGAACAGCACGATCGCCAGTGCGATCCAGCATAAACAAACGATGTTGATCGCAAACCCAAACTTGCCTAGCGAGTAAGTGGAATGCTGCACCATTTTCCGCTTCCGCAGCACGGAGACCAAGATCGGCAGGCCGTAGCCGCAGGAAAGACAGATCGTCGCGACGCCCGTGAAGCTGTTGAAAGCGGCTGTGCTGCCGAAGTAGATGAGCCCTAGCGCGCAGTCGACGAGCGTACTGAGGACCAATCCCCAAAGCGGAATCCCGAGCTTCGAGTTCGTGGAGCCGAATAAATTCCCGCCTGGGATCGCCCCATCGCGCGCAAAAGCGTAAGTGCAGCGACTACTAGCCGTCAACGCGCCCGTGCCCGCGAACAGCAAAATCCCCAATATCAGGAATAGCAGCCCGAAACCCCCCGCCGAGGAGCCCGTGACAGTCTTGAACAGTAACCCGATTGGCTGGCCCGAAGCGGCGGCGAGCAGGAAATCCACATCCGGCAGCACGAAGAGGATGGGGATCAGGTAGATTACTCCCGTAACGCCTGCCGCTGCTACGGAGAGCACGATGGCGCGTGGTACTTCCCGCGCGGGGTTTTGAACTTCTTCGCACATACTCGCCACGAGACCGTAGCCCGTCAATGTGTAAGCGGCTTGCAGCAGTCCAACGAAGAACGCCCAGCCTGCTGGCCAGCCAGAAGCAGAGGCGTCGTAGTGAGCGAAAACAAACTCCCCCGTTCGAAACCCGCCGTTTTTAGGAGCCATGGAGAGGAGGACTATCATGATGATCACGACCGAAGAGGCGGTCCAGTATATGCAGATCTTATTTATCAAGTCCAGGTACCGCGAGCCGAAGGCGTTTATGAGGAAGCAGACGAGCATGACGGCCCAGAACATCAGCACGGTTTGCCAGGGCGTGGGAGCGAAGTCTTCGCGCCAGAGGGAGATGGCGGAGAGGACTAGCTGGCCGCCGGAGAAGTTTATGCTGAGGGTTACGGTCCAGTTGCCGACTAGGTTTAGCCAGCCGCAGATCCAGCTAGCTATCGGAGCCCATTCCCGTGTGCTTATCATGGCGCTCCAGTAATACACTCCTCCCGCCGTCGGATACACAGCGTAGATTTCCGCTAGCGAAGCGGCTATGGAGAGGGAGATGAGGGAGATGAGGACCCAGCCCCAGAGGATTGTCACGGATTGGCCGTCTGTGAGGGTGATGTATAACGTGGTTGATAAACCAAACGGGACAGCCATGATTGCGAAGGACATTCCTAGGACGGAGAGCATAGAGAGGTTTCGCGGGAGCTCGGATTTGTAGCCCATTTTGGCGAGGTCGGCGTCGGCGCCATGGTCGATTGAGGAAGCGCGAGGAGCGCTTGAGAGGCGGCGCTTCATTGAGTCCATGGTTTTTGGTAACAGTGTGGCCTCAAAAGATCAGGCGTGGAGTGATCGTGGTCGTTCAGAGGCTTCTTCGAGCTCCAGTACCTAGTCCACGACCTTCGCGCCGAGGGGTTGCCGCGTCGCAACGAGCCGAGTCCTAGTGCCACTCCTTCAGTTCGTGTACGGTTCGTAAGGACACAAAAGAACAGATAGAATACAAAACAGCAGTGAAGTCCAGAAGCCTACCGAGAGCTAGAAAGTCTGTACGATACCTTAGCGGCCACTTCAGCGGCTGACACCCGACGCCTGTCACAACATCGCCTTGCTTTATCAAGATAGCGCCGCCCTGTTAGAGTTAGAGTTGGCACGCGAGCACGATAGCACGGCGCCTTGGCGACATGTAAGAGCGCCGAGAAGAGGCGATGCAAGCGAAGAGGAGCCGTGGGAAGTGACAAGCGTCATTGGGAAGTGCGGAGAAGACGTGAGTGCCAAGAGAAGTGGGTAGTGGGGGTTGACGAAGATGTGTGACTAGGAGGTAGCGAGGGCAGGGGTATGGAAGTTGAGTCTCTAGCTATGTGTATCACCGCATTGCGGGACGGTAGTGGGATTACGAGGAGACGAGATGTGAGGTTGAAGTGAAGTTGAACTTCGACAACCTTGAGCTCAATTCTAAAGGTCAATGCTAAAATGCAACATGGGGTATCTTTAGTCCAAACGCCGTGCCCCTTGAAAGCCCATTCACTCCTCTGCCCAACTCACCCCGTCATCGCCGCCGGCGTAGCAACACCTCCGGGCGTCGGCGCCCCTCCATGCCGACTCTTCCTCCGCCTCAACTTCCCATCCCTCTTCTCCCTCCTCTCCCGATCAGCCTTCCCAGCCTTCGCCTCGCTCATCACAGCAGGAGGTGAAGGCTGCTTCTTGACAGCAAAAGGACTGATCTCAGCAGGTGGAGTCGCAGCTCGGCTATTAGCGCGGGCTTCTTTCTCCTTTGCTGCAGCTTGGGCAGCGGCTTCCTCCTCGGCTTTGCGTTTCTTGACGGCGGCTGTGGAGGAGCTGAAGGTGAAGTGGCCTGGTTCGCCGAGGAGGGGGTTCTCGTCGCTGTACTCTGTGCCGTGGGCGCGGAAGGAGGCCATTGAACTGCGGAGGAGGGCGTTGGCTAGGCGGTCTTCGTCTGCTTTCGAGCCCGGGACTGCGCTGGTGATAGGCTCCACGGAGCCTGACCGCAGCAATGCCGTGTCGCCAGTAACACTATTCTGCCGCGACCGCTCCGGCGTGCCCCCTAATGACGCACTCAATCCAGCTGCAGCCTTCGTGCTCCCTGCCAAATACGTATGCCCCTCAGCAGCCGACCACCGTGGCAGCTCCGCTGCCCGCTCAAATAACTTCGCCATAGCCGTTGAAGCCGCCGTCAACTTCGCACTCAGCACATCCCCCACAGCAGGCGCCTGATGCATCTTCTCCCCCATCAAATAGTATGTCCCCAACGTAGCCAGCTCATCCTTCCCCTTCGGCCCAACCCCCTTCTGCCGATCCTGCTTCCTCAACACCCACATCCCTCCCTTCGCCACCTCGCCCTCAGCATTGAACTCCATCGTCTCGCCTTCCACGAACGCGTACTCCACGCCATTGGCGGCAGCGAGATGGCGCTCGAACTCGCGGCGATCGTGGAGGAGCTGTTGGCGTTGTGGGTCTGTGGAGCTGAGCTGGACTTCTGTGCCGTTCTTGGTGCCCCAGTCGAAGAAGGGGGATTCGGAGATGTAGTAGTGTAGCATGTTCTCGTGCATGTAGGGCATGCCGTTGCGGGTGTAGAAGCCGACGGTTTCGGGCTTCGAGTACTCGATCTCGTCGAGAGGGTCGGCAGGAGCGGCCATGATGGCAGTGAGGCTGTCCCCGTGATCGGGCGATCGGTTGAGGATTGATCACAGCCGAGTCAGCATTGCTACGTTACACGGAGATGTTCGAGATAGCTCAGTGAATAGTGATGCTTTCACATGTGAAGGTCCGGCGTAAAGTGCTGCCGGTGCCGAGATGGATTGGTCCTTCCTCCTGTGTACTCCCTTCACCTCCGTTCTGCTAATTCTTGAATTGTACTCCATTGCATGCCGCGCATCTCTCCTCTCGTGCTGCGCCAGGCGCAACAGATCGATCGTCACCTCGCGTTCTTGCTACCAGTCTGCCGAGACCTTCGCCACGCGCAGAACGAGCTACGGTGGCTGCGAGAGCATGCCGCCCAGCTCAGCGTCACGTCTCCCCAATCGCCGTCCTTACGCGTGCTAGACTATGTGACACGACGTGCCAAGGGGGAGCCTCTGCAGTATATCCTAGGCACAGAGCACTTCGGCGATCTCGAGATAGATTGTAGGCCCGGCGTCCTGATCCCACGGTTCGTACGTTTCAGTGTCTCCTTCCGTCCGTTTCTGATATGCTCTTTCGATCAGACAAGAGACCGCGGCGTCAGTGAGTCGTCTAGCTACCCTGCTACGCAGTGGCTGGCGAAGGCATGGTACCCCTGAGCAATTGACCATACTTGATCTTTGCACTGGGTCTGGCTGCATACCGCTACTGTTGCATCATGAGCTGTCAGCAAAGAGACCCCGTAATGATGGCCTGAGCTATCAGCATGCTCTCCCTGATCTCCGAATTGTGGGCGTCGACATCACACCTAAGGCATTGGATCTCGCTGAACTGAACGCGAAGAAGTACCTCACACTGTCAGGCACATCGCAAGATATTCGCTTTCTTCAGGCTGATGTGCTATCTACGCCTACCACAAATAGTAGTGCGACGATCCCAATACTTCACGAAGCTCTGCGGCAATCGGAACACCCGGCAACATTCGATATACTCATTTCGAATCCCCCTTACATCTCATCTGCTTCATTCATACGCACAACAGCGGCATCAGTCAGAAGATATGAGCCAAAGCTGGCATTGGTGCCCCGTCAATTTGCGAAAGGCGAAACGGTCGAGTACGACGGCGATGCGTTTTATGAGCATCTCTTACAGCATGCAGACGATGTTGGAGCGAAGGTCGTACTGTTCGAAGTTGCAGATCTGGACCAAGCCGAGCGTGTAGCAGGCTTGGCCATGTCCAGAGGTCTCTGGGATGGTGTGGAGATATGGCGCGATGACCCTATGCCGATAGGAAACGAGCAGCCAAAAAGCATCTCGGTCCATGGCCATTCTGTTCGAGTCACTGGATATGGACATGGCAGATCTGTCGTGGCCTGGCGAGGCGTAGGGGCTCGATGGCTTGGCGCATGACGCTGAACAAATGTGTACGACGGCACGGCGCCTCGCTTTGGCGTCGCGTGTGCCACGATGCTACGGTAACGCACGAATACACTGATCGTGGGTAAATACCAATGCATGCTTCTACAGTAGTGTCAAGGTTCCGTCGAACGAGGTCTGGAGGTGATTGCACGTCGACTTCGCCTCTCATCGGGGAAACCAGCGCTGTGTATTACGCACATCCGCTTCTCCGAAATGTCGAAACGTAGACAATGCTTTGACAAGCTTGGTCTGTAGTAGTACGAATGGATGGTGCCGTGTCTTCGAGAACTCGTAGCTTTGATCGAAGGGTCCCAACAAGTTCACGCTCTCTCGCAGACAAACGATGACTGCGTCCGCTGTAGTAGGTGCCACTATAGCCGCTTAGGAACGAGACGCGGACTCTGGGAGAAGCGGAGGAAACTGTATAGCGTAACATTGTGCTCTACAGATCGATCTGCTCATGGCTTTCGTGCATTCCGTGCGATCCTACGCTGCTCACCCCATAGCCGCGATCCACGGCAGGTTTACCTTCGCTCCCAGGTCCCTCCGGAAGGAATTCCGTTGCCGCCTTCATGATGATCGTCAACAGCCAAGTTTCCACTACGCTCGCCGTCGATGCCACATGGACGACTCGATGCCATGCCAACCACCGGTACGGACACGCCGCCGGACCAACTTCTGCAGGGGACCGGAACCCCAGCTTATGATCAGATGATCGGTATGTACTCCCTCTTAACGTGCTCGACCGATATCTCAGGGAAGAAGCCTGCCGCAGCCTTGACGAGCAGCTCCTGCAATTCCCTCGCCATGTCCTCCTGAGATACTTCAGAACCCGTATCGCGCTTCTCGTCGTGCTTCCCCGTCAATTTCCCCCACAACTTCTTAATCCCATGCCCAAGCTTCTTCAGCCCCTTCTTCAGATGACCCCAAGCCCACTTGACAGCCTTGAACTCCGTCTTCCAGATCTTACCGATGCCCATCGCCATGGCTTTGAGCGGTGCGAACTCGAATTTCAGGTAGGACTTCCAGAACCCTTTCATGTCGACATGACCGCCTTGAAAGGCCGCCATCATTCCAGCCGCGCCTTCCTTTTGGTCTTTGGACATCTGCCCGCCACTCATCTTGTCTAATGACCACTCCACGATGAATCCGAAGGCTACCTGTACTGCGAAACCCATCATGAACTCGCCGGTCATCAGAGCTACTGCACTGGCTCTCCCGGCGGGCATCACCATTTTGAGATTGTTCAGTGCGGCTGACGGGCTTTTGAAAGAACCCGGCTTCAAGCCCGGTTTTGCCACCTTCGGGGCTTTGGGCGATGTTCCTGGTGCTTTTCCAGGCGTTGTATCAGGCTTGGGACTAGTCGCGGGCTTGCCTTCTGGTGTCTTTGGACGAGCATCGCTAGCTCCGTCCTCCTGTGCGAGCCCACCATGTTCGTCACCCATCGTGTTACTGCCGATATCTGCTTGATTGACGTGCTGGTGACCCGCTCGATCCGGGATGTAATGGCCATTCGCTTCCAGCTGACCCACATTGTATTGCGCGGGCTGGAGTGGCGCCATGAGCCTTGGAAAACTATCGACCTCCCATCGACTAACGCGGCGGAATGTCCGGTCAGCGAGTTCAAAATGATTGCGTGCAGGACCGGCGTTGCTGGGAGGGACTCGTGCTGGCGGTCGTGGTGCAGCACCTTGACTACTCCAGCTTGAGGACTGTCCCCTTCCACCGGGCGTCCCGCCTGTTGCAGAGCCCGGCGTCTCGGGTGGACTATTTGGCACGGTTGGTGGTCGAACCTCAGGCTCTAATGAGACTGGCGTTTTGGATCCAAATCCCGGAGTGCCCGGCGGTGACTCAGATCCTGGTGTGCCAGGTAGCGTCATTCCCGTCCGAGGTGTACCTGGTGGCGTGGACCCCGAGCCTGGACCCTCTGGGCCGCTACTGAACTCCGCCATGACATCCTTGAAGGCGGCCATTTCCTTCGGCGTGAAGTTTTTGAAATCGGCTCCCGCTTTCGACATCCTGTCCATTGTGACTTTGCTGTGATCCTGTTGCCTCTTCAGTAAGCTTTGCCCCTTCTGGCCGGTTTCCTTGACATCCTCCGCCAGCTGTTGTTTCTGCGTCAGCAACGAAGTCCTGTCGGCTGTGGCCTTGGCGTGGTCGTTGGTAGCAGGCGATCTGAGGATTTCATTGGTTTTCGACAAGCGTTCGTTAAGGTCAATACCCCTCTGCTGTTGCAATCTTTGTTGCTCCATGAGAGCCTGACCCTCTTCTATGTACTGCCCTCTTACTGCGCTCGAGTCCGCCGCTATCTGTTCCACGGTAGATAACAGCGGAGCCGGCGCCTGGCCTGTGTTGCCACTTGGAACGTATGGGGTTCCTGACTGGGGCTGACCCTGAGGGGACTTCATTGGGTCCGATCTCGGGAGCTGCCTTCACACCGCCAGGCACCTTCTCCGGCGGCTTGTCGCTGTGAACCCCTACAGGTCTCTTTGGCCACGGGTTAGACTTAGGAGGCTCCGATGGAGGCTTAACATCTCCTGGAGATTTTGCACCGGGTGGAGGTGCTTCTGGCTGCATCGGAGAACTTGTGCCTGGTGCGCCGTTGTTGTGAGATCCGGGGGGCGCAGCTGGCCGACCCTCGGGAGGTGCTGGGTTCGAGGATGAGCCAGCGTTGCCAGGTGGTCTCGCATCTGGGCGAGGTGCAGGGCCCTCCCCATTGATGTTCTGGCCGGGTGGTGGCGGTCTGGCGGGATCATTAGGTTTGGCAGGTCCTTCCGGTGAACCTGGTGTTTGAGGATCTGGTGGTCTTTCTGGTGTACCAGGTCTGCCGGGCGGTTCATTGGGCACCTTGCCCTTGCCTTTTCCGTTCCTCTCAGGCGAGCCAGGTTCCTCGGGTGAACCAGGTTGCTCAGGTGTCGGCGGTTTCTCTTGAACACTCCCTCTGCCAGGTGACTTGGTAACTCGCTCCGTTCCTGCCTTGGCATTCTTGGAAGCCTGCTTCCTTTGCCTCCTGCTTTGCAGCCTCGATATCATGTATACGATTCGTCGCGCCCTCTTCGATCTTCTCGCCCTGCTTGACTCTGGAGCTCTCGGCCAATTGTTTCGTTTGTGACGATTTTCTTTCCGCTTCAAGTTCCTTACCGGTTTTCCTCTGTGTGCTTTGCTGCTTTTCGCGTGCTCGACTCTCCTCACTCTTCTTCCCTTTAGCGACTTCTTCGTCAGCGTACTGATCGGTGCTGGCCTTCTCCTGAGCAGCCGCCTGCTTTGAGGTGGACTCCTCGAGATCGGCATTTTGTTTCGCGTTTTGCAGGTCTTTATCAGCATTTTCCAGTTGCTGTGAAGTCGATTCTTCGACGGCTTTCAGATCTTGCTTCGACTTATCATTGATCTTGGCGTTTTGGTTCCTTTCCTCTGTATCGACCTTTGCTTTCTCGGCTGCAGTTTGCTTCTCATGCTCGATGCGCTGCGACTCGTCCTTTCCGGACTGTGGTGCATGGTCATGCTCAGGCGGCGGTAAACCATCCTTGCCCGGCGTCGATGGACCGCCCTTTGCGGTAAACGGTGGTGTACCCTTGTCCGAAGGAGCTGATCCACCCTTGTCTGGCGGCGGCTACTTTCCAGGCTTGTCTGGCGACGATGACCCAGGTTTTTCTGCAGATGGTCCTGCCCCGCTCTTACCGGGTGGCGAGCCCTCACTACTGGGCTGCGACGAATCATGATACGCACGCTGCTGCCGCACGATATCGCCACGTGAAGTTTCTCGCAAAGGCTCCGGCATAGTCCCAGGCGGCTGTGCTGTGATCTGTGCGGGCTGTCGACCAGTTGACTCCAGATGCTGCGTGACGCCTTGCGCAACATGTTCGGCAGCCGGCTGCGTAATTGTATCGCCGTTGACTTCACTGATGAAGTTGTAGTTGTTCTCGGTAATGCTGATGGCGGTGTTGGCGGTGCTGCCCGTGCCCGCTTGACTGATCACAATGTCTGATCCCATGGCGGACGTTGCTCCTTGAGCAATCGGCGCTGGATTTACCGGAGCTGGAACAACTGGTGCCGGTGCCCCTGCTACTGGAGGGATCGGTGCCGGAGCGGTCGTGCCTACCATTGGTACCTCGCCCTTTGGCAGCATCACAGTTCCGTGACTGCGGCGAATGTAAGCACTTTGTCGAAGCAACAAGCTCAAGAAGTCATGAGCAGGAGTGAAGTCGAGCCAACTTACGGTGTCTTCACCCAGAGCTTACCCTTGATCTGTTTGAAAGCCTGTACAATTATGAGCCAAATGTCCCGGCCCAGACCTCGTTCCATGAGCAGATGAGCAGTTCGCGTCCCGTTCACGTCCGTAATACAGAGAGCTAGAGGAGTAATAGTGTGATTGGTCGTCTCAAGGGCTTCCTCTGACCATGCAGTAGTGTTGAACATTGATCGCACATGGTTGCCGCCTGTAATTTTGTCGCGAGCAGCGTCATTAGCGACGAAGTAGACGTTAACGAGCTCCAGGTGCGTGCACGCCGGGTGTCTGGATGACTGGTCAGCGGATGTGGCGACTCGAGAGCCACTGCTGCTCGGACTGGAGATAGGGACTGGCTTGAGCACAGGAGCTGCTGGAGCTTCCCGCGAGTGCAGAGTCGCGGCGGCTTGCCCTCCGAAATGCTGGCGATGGGCATCACTGGCAGCCCAGAGGAACTGGGAGCTTGTGTTTTCCAGTAGATGAGTCCCCGTGGGGAGTGCGATGGTTTCGTAGATGAGTAGATACAAGACCGCAAGCGACTTGGTAGAAAGAAGCATCGTTGTGGGAGCGGAGATGTGGCGGTATGGATCTGAGGACTGGAATAGTGGTGCGTAACGCGGCACTGAGTAGCGAGGGTCTTCGGGGAAAAGCTCAGCAAGACTGTGTTGTACTTGGAAGCGTTTGAGAAGGCAAAAGATCAAGAGAAAGACGGGAAGGAGAGTACATGCATAGACTTTACCTGTGTGATACAGGCACGGGAAAAGTATGCAGTTTTGCGTCGACCATGGCTGGTGCGACCTTCGACTTTCCTCGAATATGGGCTGCTCCTGGAGTCTCACATCCGGAATGGCTGCATTCATGCACCACCGCATGGCGATCCGCTGGGTCCGCTCTGGAGCATTGGAGGTGATGGCTGACCATCTTCGATCGTGACGCACGGCGAAAGAGAGCACAGGTATCCGCGAGCAGCCTAAGAACGGTTTAACAGAAAGCACCACCGCTCAGCAGGACGTGAGCTTGAGGTTTGATATTTGATGACAGCTTGAGCAATTGACAATTGATGACAGTCAGGTAGAGTTGCGACTTCGGGTGGGTAGATGAGCAGCTCGGATCGCCATTCTAGAGCAGACAGAACGACTTTACCGTAGCAGAGCGGATTAATGAAACCCCGCGTTCCGAAAGTCGACAGGGAGGCACATGATGTCCACCCTGAATCTATATGTAGTGACACTGCTTGAGTGGACTGTTCAAAGATAACAGATTTGATCAATGCTGCCTAGGAGAACTCCTACAGGTGACAAAGCTCTCCCCGACAGCTTACGCACTATTCGATTGTTGCGACACTACATGTCCTAGCACTTTCCATCACGACGAATCGCTGAGCGATTTTCTTCTGCTGCCACTCGCAGCCTTTTGAGGATCTGTGCGACGTAAGGCCAGCAAAGTCAAGACCTTGACTGTCCCTATCATCATCCAGAGATTGTGCTCCTGTGCGGACTCCTAATCGATTGTGACTCGCACTCATCGGCAGGGTAGCGAACTCATTGCAGCTTCTCTTGAGGATCTCCCCATGTGGATGACATGCTACCTACTCCTTATTTGTAATCTCTAACACCATTGCAGCCGGTGTGACTCGGTGGCGCATCGGTCTCCGAGCTGTTACCCATACTTATCACATCAACGCACCAAGTCTAGTACATAGCGATGAGTCCGCTCTCTAGCGCTGCGCAATACACCTGTCCCTTCACTCGGAAACCTCAATCATCCGCGCTTCCGTCAGACGATTGGCAATAAGTCTCGCTTGGAGTGCGCGCGAGGCGCTGCTGGGAAGAACGCCCCGGAGGATCTCATCAGCGCCGTCATGAACTCTCGCTGATCCACATTTCCCTTCTCCTCGGAACGTCTCGAGATAACATCACGCTTGTCCTTGTGCCCAAAAAGGCCCTTGAACCAGTTCTTTACGGCATGCCAGGCCTCATTAAGCTTTGTGTGATCTTTGATCCAACCGACAGCTTCGTCCAACTTCGTATGGTCTTCGATCCAGTTCTTGGTCCAGTGGAAGGCTTCGTCAAGCTTAGTGTGGTCCTTCACCCAATTCTTGGCACTATGGTAGAATTCGGGGATCTTGTTCCAGGCTTCGTCGATCTTCGTATTGTCCTTGATCCAACCCTTGAAACTGTCGAAGAGCTCTGGAACCTTGTTGAGGCCTGTGACAATTGACATCCAGTGCCATGTGTACTTCATGTAGTTCCAAACACCCACGCCCCAACCCTTAAGGGGTGCCTTCCAGAAGAACCGAGCATAACCTTTGAAGAGGGTAGGGAGATCGACATGGCCTTCTTCAAAAGCCTCGAACATCTGAGCTATGCCTCTAGACTGCTCTCGGGCAAGCAGCCCGTCGCTCATCTTGTTGAAGGCGGCCTCGATCGCCGCCGCAATAGCTATCTGTATGGCAAATGCGGCGATACATTGCGCCGTCCACGCAGACATCAACCCAGTCTTGGCTATCAACTGACCAGGTTTCAACTCAGTCGCGAGATTCGTGAGCCTTTCTATCTTACCATACTCAAGCCCGGGTGGAAGCTTGGGCGGCGTATAGGGCTCCCATATAGTTGGAATCCTAGGCGGTGGTGGTGGCCCCGCACCTGCAAGTGCTTTTGGGTCGTAGGCACGGTCAAGCAATACCGGCTGCGCTCGTGGCAGCAATGCTGGACGCCCTAGGTACACATTTGCGCCAACAATCCCCAGGTGCACGTATTGTTGCTCTGCGCGACGCGCGATTTGCTGAGCATCCGCGTTGATACGTGAGTCATTCTATGACATCGGCGACTGCAGGCGCTCAAATGCTCGCATCTGGATCTCATCACTGCGCCCTGCAGTTTGAATGCCTTCCCATCCCCATTCGACCTGGTTATGAGCGGGAATTACAGTGTCTGGACGAGCCGCTGCTTCAGATGTACCTGGAGGCGCGGAGCCAAGCACTATTGTATCCGGCTCCTCGAGCGAAGCCTGTCGAGTTCCCGTATTGATTTCCACTAGCTTCTTGGCCAGTATCTGCATCTCCGCCGGAGCGTTCTCTAAGACGCTGCTTAGGCTGCTCGTTGTGTTTCTGAGCGCCGCGTTGCTGTCCGACCCGACTACCTGGAGCCTCTCGCCGAGACTAGTCCTCTGCTTTGTAAGTTCGTTGTGATTGCTGACGGTCGCCTGCTTATTGAATTCAAGTTCGGTTATTCTTTCCGCATAGCCAGTAGTATTGGGTGCCCTCGTATCGCTCAGAGCTTGACGTTTGACATTGAGTCCGTCTTCGATGCTTTTCATTCGACCATCAAGTCGAGACGTCTCCGCTTCGTTTCTTTGCATCAAGTCCATGAGCTCTTCAACGTCGTCGAGCAATTTTCCAGTTCTCTCTACAGCGTCTAGATGATGTAGTTCTTCAGGCGTTAGCGCTGCTCTTTGCTCGGCTGCCAGCTGCCGTCGTGGCGGCTTCTTTGCGGGACCATGGGGTCTCGCTATATCGCCATGCCCGGACTTCACATCTGGCGCATCTTTGCTCTGGTCCTTCCCCTGAGCATTTCTCTCATCGTCAATCCTCTGCTTGCTAGTCGATGCGTCTTGGTCGATCTTTTTCCCTTGCTCGAGCCTGGAGTCCTTGGCTACTTGCTTGTCTCGTGCAGCTTTCGCCCTCGCTTCAGCTTTCTCGGCCTTTGCTCGCTCTGCCGTCTGCTGCTTTTCGCGTGCTGCGCTTTCCTCGCTTTTCTTCCCGTCCCTCACGTCATCTTCGGCGTGCTTATCTGTTTTGGGTTTCTTGTCGTCGGCTGCTTGGTCCGCCTTCAGTTCCAACTGATCTGCGGTCCGGATCTTGTCATCTAGGTCCTTGTCGGCTTTGTCGCGCTCCCTCGCGGTCGAATCGTCGACATCTTCCAACGACTGCTTCACTTCTTCCGCATCGGATCTTACATTTATAGTCTTGGAAAGCGATTGCACAAGGAGACGTATGTATCCTTGTCTTGCGCGGCTCCGTCAGGGACCAAGAGGATTTTCAGAAGTCCTGTGTTAGTCTCCACCCGGGGCTCGAATGGAATGTCAGGGACCGCAATGACGTTCGGGCTGCTCGTCCTCAGCTTCGATACAGGAGTCGATCTGGTGACCGATGTTGCAGGAGCTTTTCGCGGGTGCAGGGTGCCGGCGTATTGCCCTCGAAAAGGCTGGCGATAGGCATCACTGGCAGCCCATCCAAATCCTGTACTATCTAATAGATGGATACCAGTTGGGAGTGCAATGGTCTCGTACATGAGTAGGTATCCCATTGCGAGTAGTCTCGGGGTTACCAGCATTGCTGCGGTCGTTCGGTTGTTTTGGTGATGTTGCACATGGTGTTCTGGGTAGCGAGAGTACGGTAGTAAAGTCGTGCAGCGAGCGTCTTGCAGCAGATAAACCAAAGAGAGTCTTTCTAGAGTAGGAATGGGAGAATAGGAAATTAATGGCGGAAGGAAAGTTATGGGAAATGTGTAGACTTCCTCACTGTAATGCTGGCGCGGCGATACCATTGTTCTTGCATCAAACTTGGCCGTCGGGACACCTAGAACTCGTTGGACAAACGCCATTCGTGAAGGTCGACGAGTACGATGCCCTCCACGCGCAAGAAGGCGCAGTGTCCGGCTCTCGAGCTGACCATCTTCGAGTCTGACACGGAGTGAAAGGAAACACAGATATCCGCGAGCAACCTTTCACCATGTTGAGGGTAAGCGATAATATTACTCTTCGGTAGGCTCGAGCCGGGATATATGTAGGCTTCATGGGGAAAGTCTCGAGTCTCACAATAGGCACAGCGCGGCTGTGATGAAGTGACGCGGATTCCTGTTCCTAGGCAGCTGTTGTGATCTACGAGTTGAGCGGATTAATGATCGTCCGAATTTCGAAAGTCAGCACCAAGTAAGTAACGCTGGGCACCTTGTGGCTCTGCATCACTGCATGGGCTACCATCAGTCCACGCGCCGATCGAGAATCAATATCATGGGTTTCACCTAGAAAGCGTTCAGCGGACTTTGGAAGTCCTTTGAGCATTGTGGGCAACTCAATACACCTCCGAAAATGCGATATACCACCGCGACGACTCCTCTCCCGAACCTGATGCCATCACGGACCCGCTCGGATCACCGCAATGCTACATGACTGCCCAAACTCTGCCGCGAAGTCGAAGCATGTGCGCGACTCAGACGCGCGCTGCGTCCTGCCTCTATGGACATCTGAAATCCTCACCGCTGCCTGCCTTCCTGGATGAAGGAGTCGGTACTCGCAGGATGACTTTCAAGTCTCGGTCAGAACGGTTGGAGCCCTAGACGTGTGTACGACTGTACGTGAGAGATTGCGCTGTCTGGAGACGTTCTTGGTCGGGGAATCTAGCTTGACTTGCCCTGTGGGCGGCGTTCGCTCGCGCTGCACGCTCCATGTTCAGCAATGTCAGATGATCAATACTCTCGAACGCCACGCAGGGCAATGCCAGAAATACCGGGTGCAATTTCAATGTCCAAAATGAGACTCGCAGACGAATATTGAACCCTCTGCGATTGCCTGTCAGATTTCCACAGAGCTGATCCGGCCCCCACTTTCACCGCCTGGTCTCATAAAGGCCGACAGGATATCGTGAAAGACTTTGACCTGCGTGCTTTGACTTAACCATCTCCAGCTAGGCACCACTTCGACTTGCAAGAGCTGAAGGGTCAAGAGTTCTATCAACAATGTTGATAGCATCAAGGTCTGAGGCAGCGTATTATTGTTCCAAGCCTTATTGCAAGCGGGACATCGGGCATGTATCGCTCTGGATGATTTCAAGATAAGCTGGCGTCTATGAGGGACTACATCCAATGTTGCGTTTGCTGCCAGGATGAACGATCCGACATCAGGATTATGGCGATCAATGCCCAACAGACGCTCTACGGCGCGCTCTGCAGCACCTGCAATGTTGCGTGGCTGTGCTCCCAATCTGGGTCCGAACCTTCACTGTACCAACTGACTCGTGCTTTACAGATTCCCTCATGTAGTGCAAACACATTCGAGGCACGAGGCAGTCGCGTTCCAGGCGCGCAGATGCAATAACTCCTGCAATCCTCGTGCTTGAGGCTTCCATCATTGCACAATGTCCAGCCATATCGCAAATACACAAATGTCGTACGCATCAATCGTGGCTTTCGAAGTTCAATCTTTCGGCCCCAACTGCAAGTGCTGAAAACCTAAACCTTAATCTCTTCAGCTATCTCGAGGTCCACTCAGATCCACTGAATGTTCAGCTTGCATAACAAGCGTTGCCGCCAAGCGACGCTTTACACGTGCTCTGTCGTCTATTCGCAGCGCTCTGCCACGTTTGATGTCGACTTCGCTCAGCTAGGCGCGCTCTGGCGAAAATGATCGACGCTGCACCGGCAGATCCTTGCAGCAGGGACATCAAATTGCGTTTTGGACCCAGACTGCTGGTGTTGGTGGCTGAAGCCCGCCGGGTACCTGCAAGATAATACGCAAGTAGATGGGGCCGGTCTGGTCAAATCAGTACATGATCTGTGGTCTTCACCACACGTGTAGGTCTGAACTGTTCCTTCGGTCGCAGACCGTCGTGCTTGCATTTCCTTAGGTCGTTCTCATACAGCATTTCCACCACCATGGCAATTCGTTGGGTCGCTGCGTTGTCGCTTCTTCTTACTGTCGTTACTGCTGACAGCACATTCTATCCAAGTGAGTGTGGCATGTACGCAAGCCAGGAATGTCATTGACACGCAAACCCTACTAGATTTAACCGTCACTTCGTCGACGACGGCCCTGGTCGGAGACTTCATTGCCCAGGGGCTTGGTGCCACTACTGGCAATAGGACGGTCACATCGGCGACGTTCTCCACGTCCAGTACCATATTGTCAAACTCGCCATCGACCTCGACATCCTCGAGCAGTGTAGTGACAACCTCCTCATCTTCGAGCACCCCCACGCCATCGTCCTCTTCGGCAACAGCTACGATATCCTCCGTTTCTTCTCCGAGCATCTCGTCTACTTTGACGCAGCTTGCGAACATAGGGACAACCGACACAGCGAACAGCACTTCGATCGAGGACGCAGCCCGGGTAGGCGACACATCGACTCTGACAGCGTCAGGCGAAGCTCTATCTTCGCCAAGTCAAACCCTGCAGAACACTACAACTCAAGCGAGTGTCATCGCCAGCAGCTCTAGCTCTGCTACTCCAACACTCGTCTGTTCGCCGGACTACGACGGATGGTTCGGCCTCAATGTGAGCGTCGTTGCCGCGCCAGTGTCTTCACGCTTCGTCAAGGTGTGTTATGCGAGGACTTGAACTCTTGAGACTCACTGACAGAGGAGATCAGCGCGCCGCTCTCCTTTTCACCCTCAATGAAGGCGTGCTCACAAGCAATGGAGGACTGACGGCATATTTCGACGCCACGGGCGCACTCAATATTGATAACTCAATACCCAATGACGCCAGACATACGAATGACTGGTGCGTGATGACGCCCAATGTACTGGCCGTTGGGAATCAAACGGTTTTCTTTAGATCGGGTGCGAACATTCTTGATCGCTCATTGACAGCGTCGGACATAGCAATCAAACTAGAAGCGGTCCCTCAAGCTGCCCTCTCGACGGCGAGTACAATTTCATCGGCATCGGCACCAACAGCTAGCGTTGTCTCAAATTCAACGGCGTCTGCCAATGGAACAGGGACAGCTGTACCAGAATCGACAGCGACGTCCCCATCGAATAGCACGACCTTTCCGAACTCTACGAGCGGGCCACTATCGCAATGCTTCAACGACATACAGTCGTGGTCATCTGCGTCATCTTCATGGTTCACAGCTACCGGCAGTGCTCAAGTCTCGACGTCCGTGTCGTTGAAGATATACAGCTCAGACAGCACAGTCGCATACCCAACAAGCGCGTATACTACCCTCTGTGATGGATTCCCGCGTGTTAGCGGCAAGCCAATCATCTCGGTCGTTACAAGTACCCAGTCATATACCATAACGAGTGCGCCCAACTACACGATGCCCAGGCCAACATGCGGGCTCGACTCAATCCAGTGCTCGGAATTCTGGACAAGCTACTCCTCTTGCTCTAACAGCAGCGCGTACTTCATTGGGGCGGGCTTACCTGTCACAACAGGTCCTTGCGCTGCCGTTCTCGGGTCGACTCTCTGTCAGAACCCGTTTCCGGTCACAAAAAGCAGTAACAGTTCTGGGTTCTGTGCGATAGCAGCCGATGGTGTAAGGCTACATTACTGGCCGGTCACAACCGTGAGCGGCGACCTGTGCAACCGTACTGGAATTACAATCAAGCCGACAGGTCCTGCACCAACTGCAGTCGTGCGTGGTATTACGATAACGTCGCCGATGATTGCCGTCGAGATCGACTCATTAAGTCTACTGGCAGAAGGCCTAACCGAGTATCAGAACGTAACTCAGTCCAAGTTCGATGTCATGATTACTTTGCCCGAAGATCAACTGTATAGCGGCCAACCTGCGAACCACATTGTGCTCAACTCCTTCTCGTTCAACTATAACGACCTCAATCCAGGCCAGGTACCTTGGTCAGCCTGGACGCGTCAAGGCGAATATGTCCAGCGCTGCGGTGGCTATTCGTTGACCCGTACAGACATCAACCCGCTTTGCAATCACGTGTTCGGTCCGTATTCTGGATTCTTCACATTTGATGTCATCAGCTGACAATCCGTCTACAGTGGATAATTACTCCCCCGTGTTGGCAGCCATGACCCAGGTCGCTGAGCTTGCTCCTGGCTGGGAGGATTGCTATCCACTCTTTGGGCTTTGGGACCCGCCGACCGCGCTCACCCCTGTTCAGAGCGTTATCGCTCCGAGCGCTGCACCTGCCGCCCCCAGTTCAACAACTACCATTGCACCAAAGACATCGACACAGGCGCCTGTGGTAGTGACCACTACTGCAGTGCCAGCTCAAGCACCGACATCCGCTGTCAATACTCCCACTGCTGCTCCTGTACAGGCAACATCTAGCGCCGCAGCTGTCGTGCCAGCCAGCACTGCCACGAACGCCGATCGGCCCGGTCAGCCCATAGCATCGTCCGAGCAGGCACAGTCAAGCCAGCAACCTCAAGCAGACTCCAGCACGAATGTAGCACCAACGTCGGCAGCTGCACAGAGCACCCAGCTGGCTGCAGACCCGCAGCCTCAAAGTAGTGCCACGCTAGTCGCAGGCAGCACTCTTGAGCCGGGATCCTCGGCGGTGGTGGTGGGTAGCACTACCTTCACTGCCCTACCAGGCACGTCTGGAATTGCTGTGATTGCTGGCGGTACTACTTCCACCATCGTACCTGTGGCTGCCAGTAGTGCTGCCCCTGCAGTTGGCGTCACTCCGTCTGTCATAGCAGCCAACCCTGCTCCTGCAAGCAGCGCAACTGTGATTGCAGGCCAGACGCTCGTGCCAGGATCCTCAGCTGTAGTCGTGGGCAGTACAACGTTTTCAGCATTGCCATCGGGATCTGGAGTCGCAGTTGTCGCCAATGGGCAGACGTCCACGGTCGTACCCTCAACCGCTGGTAGTGGATCTGAACCGTCTGTGGTAGCTGTTGGATCCGGTGGTGCCGCTGCGAGTAGTGCGACTGTCATCGCTGGCCAAACACTTGTTGCTGGATCATCGGCTGTAGTAGTCGGGAGCACGACTTTCTCGGCATTGCCTTCTGGTTCTGGCGTAGCCGTTGTGGCGGATGGTCAAACATCGACAATTGTACCTAGCAGCGCGGCAAGTGGTGCTGCTGCAATTGCAGCTGGACCCTCTGTCGTAGCTGTCAGCTCACAATCAGCTGGTGCCAGCAGTGCTACTATCCTCGCTGGTCAGACACTTGCAGCAGGCTCCTCAGCCGTGATTGTCGGCTCAACGACATTCACAGCTCTGCCGAGTGGGTCAGGCGTGGCGGTCATTGCGAATGGTCAGACGTCTACTATTGCCGCCTCAGCCATCGCAACTGCAACTGGCTCCAACAATGCGTTACCGTCCGTCGTGGCGGCGGGCTCAAGCGGATCCGGCTCCAGTAGTGTGACTGTGATCAATGGACAAACACTCGCTGCAGGATCGTCGGCTGTGGTTGTAGGCTCAACTACGTTCACAGCTCTGCCAGGAAGCTCAGGAGTCGAAATCATTGCCAACGGCAAGACATCTACGATCTCACCATCTACCGCCGGGAGTGCAGCCGGCATACTTCCCTCAGTCGTTGCCGTTGGCCCTTCAGGCCCCGCGGTGTCTACTGTCGCTCTACCGCAAGGTTCCGCTGAGTCTGGGCCAGTGACTCTAGCAGATGGCCAAGTCATCACTGTTGCGCCTGCAGCAGCTTCGTCCACTGTTATCACCGTTGCGGGTGCTAACGGACCGCTGACACTGACACTGAACCCAAGTGCAGTGGCTATCAGTGGTCAAACGCTTTCAGCCGGTCAAAGTATAATCATCGGAGGCAAGGTCTTCTCTATCAACTCTGCAGGACAAGTCGTAGACGTGCATTCAGATACTATCGCTACTGGCAGTGTCCCTGGTGTCATGGTTGTAGACGGCACGACTCTGCAAGCTGCTCACGCTGCCCAGACGATCAACGGAGAAGTGTTCAGCGTGGATCCGAAGGGCAACTTGCTACTAATCGCCGGGTCGAAGACGCTCACTGTGTCTCCTCAGGGCAGCGCGATAGTTGTGGACGGTACTACCATCTCGCAAGGCTCGGAACCAGTGACTGTTGGAGGCGAAGTCTTCAGTGTGAACGCCCAAGGCCAGCTCATCGCAGTTTCGACTTCCACGATCGCCCACCTACCATCAGCCAGTGCGATCGTAATCGATGGCACAACACTGGCCGCTGGTGGCGAAGCGAAGACGATCAACGGAGACGTCTTCTCTGTCACGCCTGACGGTCATCTCGTGCAAGTCTTGGGAGACGGAGATCCAATTGCAGGACTGGCAGGTATGATAGCGAGCATTGTCGGAGGATCTGGCGCTATGAAGGACGGACTGTCGACAATCCAAGCTACGAGCACGGAGGTTGATTCGGCGCTCCTTACGAGCGCGGTAGCCGGTCTAGGATCTGGCAGCAGTACGGTACAAGGTGCGAGTGCGCCGACGAGCACGCATAGCGGTGCAGATGCGATTGCCTGGCACTCGAAATGGTGGTGCATTTTTGCGGCGGCTGCTATTGCGCTGTACTTGTGAACGATGTCATTTAGTATCTTCACTTCACTCTAGATAGATCAAATCATGTACATATATATATACAAATCCTGGGACGTCACAGCACTACTTGTTTGGCTTGTCCTGCTTCCCTTTTCGACTGCAAGCAGATTCCATTTCCGCTGCTGCAATGTCTCCGGCAGGCAGTTCATACACAGTCGCGGCAACCCGTGACTTGTGTTTGTCTCCAGCCGACAGCTCTGCTCGCCAAGACCTTTCCGAAACTTGCAGCTCGGAGTAGCCGTACTTATCAACAGCTGGCAGCTCTGGTCGGAACATGTCTGAGCCCAGCATCTCATGACGAGGCATGCCGTCGGCACCAGCAGGCTTCTCAAAATGTCGCGTCCCGTCGATACCCGCAGGCTTCTCGTATATACCTGCATCGCCATCATGCAAATGTGCATGCACATCCGCCTCTCCAGCCGCCAGTTGCGTCGCTTTCGATGCGCGACGTCTTCGTATCCACAAAACCAAGGCAATGAGAAGTAGAGAGATGATGACAGCCGCGCCAACGACGACTCCAGCAACAACTCCCTTACTCAGTCCCGCCTTCTTTGGCATCATTGATCCGGGAGGCAAGATAGCCTCCAGCTTCTGCAGGCCGCTGGCTGGGAAGGCTGCCTGGGCAACTTTAAAGTTCTTGCGGTCATAATCGGCAATCACGTACGCTTCCTGTAGAAACACTCGACCCAGGGTGTACTGTGTGCTGTTCTGAGCACGCTTTAGCGGAAAGTATGGCTCAGTGGTGTATCCCACCGTCATGTTGAGGTCGAATGCAGCGTATGGCAGAGTAATGCTGGTTGTGTTGCCACCGGAGGTCCCGGAACCAATTGTGAGGGTGAAGCTCGGATTTTGAGCACGCAGATTCGCGTGTGTAGTGCTGTTAAGGATGTATAGCTCTGACGTCTCGTTCCAGACCAACCCGAACGCCTGCTCGAAAGCTCGACATACGTCGAGAGGAAGCCACCTATGCGCCGGTCAATGTCTGCCACCACAATTTGCAAGAGTCAGCCCAGTGCTCACATTGGCGCTACCATCGAATCGATGAACGTATATATGCCATTGGTCATCAGTGGCACGCTGCCAAGGGTATCGTAAGTAATCGACTGCAGCCCGACGAGCAGGTCACGCGACTGGTCGGTCCAGAAAGGTAGCGAGATGCCAGTATCCTCAATCCGAACCGCATCGTATCCACCGAATGTCAAGCTGCCGAACATTGGAGGCTCCTTATAGGCTGCGCCGGCAGTATAGCCCCACGATGTGCTCGGAATGTAGCTGGAGTTCCGGAGACGAGTGAGGAGACTCGGGATTGGGCTATCGTAGGACGTGAAGTTGATCGGCAATGGGCTAAGACCCAATGAGCCCAGCCAAACTGCGTTAACGAATGATCAGCGATGTACAACACCTGCATGGTCTCAAGCGCAAAACTTACAGTCATTCGTCGCAATGCCCGCGATGATTTGGTTGGTGAAGTTTGGAAGTCCTGATCCTTCCGAGCCCAGCTGGAGAGTGTCGAAGCCATAGTACGCATTGCCGGTCAGACCGAGCTTCGACTCCTCATATGTGTCAAGCTGGTATAGGCCTTGATTGTCGAGTCGATTGGTAGACCAAGAAGTCGACTCATTCCTAGCGAAGACATTGCCGCGAGTGTCTTCGCAACCTTGCAGGCCAGGGTTGGCTAATGAGCACCCTTCTGACAGCACCACCCAAATTGCATCGCCTGCTGTTGCAGACGTCCCTGGCAACAGACGGACTCGCTGACTTGGACTACCTACTGAAACGTGGAAAGACGACCATGGCCCATCATTGCCATCCCTGACACAACGTTAGTCCAGTTGCTCGGATGATATTGCTAGGCAGCGTACCAATACTGGCTTGGTGGAAACGACAGTGGTGGTGCATGGCCTTGACCGAGCGAAGCTGCTGCCATCAAGAGAGCATACGCTAGCAAAATCGCAGGCTGCATACTGATATCGGACTTGGCTTTTGGGAGCTGCGTGCGACGAAAGCCACGAGCTGAACGCGTGCTGATGGAGATACGACAGTGTCAAGACATTGCGAAGGATGCTAGAGCGGTACCGCGGCCCTGCATGAGACTCGACGGGTCTGCGATCGCTGACCTACCTAAAGGTACCGGGCGCCTACATGTTACATGTGTATGGCATTGATAGGCCATAGACCGGCACCCTGCACCAGGAAGGTCTTCCGGCAGGTCTGGCTGAGTAGAACCATGTTGCGCTTCTGCGTGACTGCAGGCAATCGCATCAGAGACGCTCTGATGATTGGATGAAACGACATTAGATTCTCGTTATCTGCATGATATGGCTGTACATTTCATGAAGGACGCCGGCAGTCTGGTTCAGGAAGCGGCAATGTGGTCGGCGGTATGTCTTGGCAAAGTTTCACGCCAAGTTTGGCTCGTGTTTAGACGCGCGAAGCGCTGGCGATTCTTCAACAGCCTCCTCTCGTGAGACATACTTCCACCACAATGTTCGCCGCTGTCTCCATCAAAGCCAGTGATCCTGGGCATGGACGACTCGATGCTCATCGTGGAAATGCATTTGTAATAAGTCACACGTACTGCACTACTCGTCTGCGCTGCACGGCTGCTTCAAGTATTGATGAGACGGAATACTCACCTAAGCGCCCGGCACTCTCATTCATATTGAGCCTGCGCCTACTTTGTGCACACCCAACCAGACGCCACTGTAGGCGCTGGCCCAATTCGCTGCCACAACGTGGTCTAGGCCACCAGGTCGCTCTCTCACAGCTATGTAGTAGCAGGCTGCCGCCTGTGCGACAGCGGTAAGTGTTGCTTTCTGATTCTGAGTAGGGGTTCTTGTGATTGAGGGTACTCCATTTTCCTGAGACGTACTTGTTCCACCGCGCTCATGGGTCGCGGTATCACTGTCGCTACTTGCGTTGCGCTTATTACACACTTCGCATATACATTGGCGGAATTTACAGTAACACGTGCGTGCAGCGAATTGCGCTACCACGCGGCAGACACTAACCCTGTGCAGGATATGGTAATGGTACCGTGGCCACTCCGACTGCGACCATCACATACAAGGGCCCGGCCTGCACAATGCCGAATGGAGGGTGGGATCACTTCTCCTGTAGGACATATGACTTTGAGCACGGGAACGGATCAGATCCAGATTATATACAGAGACTTGGATCAGGATGCGAGCTGTGTTGTTTTCAGCGGCCACTCGCGGTCCAGACCTGGAGCTGGTCCAAGTTGAAGCCAACGCCGGTGACTGTTGGTAAGTACGCTGACCAGAGGACGGCTCCGAAACTCAAGGAGGATGGAACAAGCAGCTGAGATATATCTACAGGAACGGCTATCATCGTCATTGACCCACAGAGTAATCGGACTTCAACAACCACAGTAGTTCATACAACCTCGATCATCGTCAGTGGCGGTGCCTACCAGCCAAGCCAATGGATCACCAATGGTACTTACTACAGCCCCTCTCTTACCGCGCCTAGAACAACATCCTTCACCGACTTAGATGGCAACGAGCGCACTATGTACGTCCTCCATCGTGCAAGCGCTCTGTTAAGTGTACTGACAGCAAGGCGTGCAGTGTGTATCCGACTCACACAACCCACATCCAGTCGTATTTGAACTGGATAGGCAAGGTTCCCATCACTCGAAACGGCACGACATCCTGCCTGGTCAATGATGGCGCCCGCTCCTCAATCCCGCTTCCCACTAATACGCCTCCTCCTGTGCCAGGCGTTGCAGATCCTGCTGATCCAAATGGCGTGTGGTGGGCGCTAGCCTCTGATGTCCCTACACCATTCCTCGGCGCTGACGAAGTTGATGCGTACTTCGCTGGACAGGTATTTCAATCTGTGGCCGATAGTTGTGTGGCAGCCTGGCCACTCGCACCAGAGACTGCCGTGGCGCTTGGAAGCTTCCTGCTGCAGACCTCCACCTCGTACGGAGCGGTGCCGACTTCGGCTTCGGAAACGACGCCGACGGTTTCTACAGCGGTCCCAGCACCAACTCTTCCAAGCCAGGTGTCAAAGACGACTGCGCTTGTTGAACCCGTTGCCGGTGAGGGAAGCGCCAGCACGATTGCTAGTCCGCCGAAGGAGACGTCGCCCATTATCATCTCGCCAACAGAATCTCTGGCGCTGGAGTCTCTCACGGGTGTGGAGGTCAGTAGTGTTGCCAACACTGTCCCGGCAGTAGGAAGCGCTAGACCAGCCGATGCCGCGGCGCCAACGTTCACGTATTTGCCGCCGATGAGCAGGCCGACCAGCATTGTGACAGTGGCCTCTACAGCTGAAGTATCAATACCGTCTCCGCTGGCCCCGGGCTTTACGCAGGCTGGTACAGTAGCCTCGACACAAGTCACAAGCGTTCAGACTATGCCGGTTTTCGGAGTTCAAAGCCCAAACAATCTCTCGGACAATCCCCAGACATATATGCCAGATACTACGAACTTAGCGACGTCTACCGCAGAAATCTCAAAGACGGCAGGTGAGGTCCAGCCGGCGCAGGGCTCAGGCCCGACTAACACAAAGCCAAGCCCCGGCTCGCCAGCTGGCATGGGAGCCCTTATCATATCCGTCCTAGCAGGCGGAAGTAGTTATACGGAGAGCACAAGGTCTGCTTCGCCGACGAATGCGCTGCAAGTCTTGACCCAGGCTTTGCAATCAGAAGAGGCGGGTCAAGCTTCAAGCATACTACCTTCGACCGGGGCTCCCAATGCAGCATCGTTCACCACGCTGCCGCAGTATTCTCCACAAAGCTCTCCTGATGCGCCCACAACGCCCTCCAGCCCTACATTCGGTTCCAAGCCGTCCGCCATCCCATTCAGCCATGCTGTGGACCTAGACATAACAGGCGCGTCTAGCCCGACAGATTGGCCGGACACGACTGTCTCCACTATGTCAAGAGCGACGACCACAACGCCGATCGTAGCATCGGCATTACAATCGCACGAAGTTCCGTCAAGGTCTGAGTCACTTCCCGTTGTCACCGTTGCGCCAGCGCCGAGTACAATGTCGCCCTTCACGATCGGCTTGCAAACTCTCTTACCCGGCTCTCCAGCTGTGACGGTCAACGGGACGACTTACTCACTTGCAACAGCTTCGTCCGCAACAGAGGTTGTAGTCAACGGGCAGACATCGATGGTGCGCACTAGCGAAGGGAGCGGACCTAGTGTTGGTGCAGTGGCAACGACCAGCACCTACGAGGGTGATGCTGACAGCCTTAAACAATTGTCACGGAGACGGTACATTGAGGTGACGATGGGTGTACTATGCCTGGTTGCGTGGCAATATCTAATGTAGCTTGATCCGGTACTTGTGTGAGATAACGAAGTTGACAAGTGTAGATAATGTACATATGTACTGCGTATTGAAATCAATTCTCGTGAGAAGATCCGCAGGCACGACTCGGCTGTTGCTCTCTAATTATGAACGTGACAGGATAATGTGTGGGTGAGACTGGCGATCGCAACACATCCATTGCATGATATGAGCCGGCTCAGGTGACCTCGCAAGTGCAATGAGAGCTGAGTGACAAGTGACGCCGCGTCATCGGCGTTGTCCTTTCTTTGTCCTGGCATCCCTGACAGCGGAGCGTGCTTCAGATCTGACCGGGTGTGCAGATGAAGGGTCTTGCCGTGGCGTGCTCGACAAGGCGCGTGAGCCTGTGCTCACGGAATAATATGAAGACGTGAGGAAGCGCTGGTTTCGTGCGGGAAGCTGTGGGCGCGCGTTGTGAGACGTGTCTGCTCTACCCCGATAGACGATGAGCTGGTTGTGTGTCGTGTAGCGTAGCGCATTTTCAATCTTCACTGCAGGAAGTTGCTGCAGGCGGAAAGCAAAATCTTCGCAGTGGACACGCTCTCGCTCAACGTGTAGATGCTTCAATACGCGCAATATTCTCGTGTTTCGTGTTGCGGGAAGCCGTTTGCGTGTTCCTTACCGTGACGTTTTCATTGGGTGCGCAGGGCTAGCTGTCGGCCAATTGCATGTAACGGGTTCCTGGACCGAGTGCCGATCATTTTAGATTATTGAACTCGGTACATGACTGCTCCTCGGGATTCGCTGTGGAGTGCACATGGTATCACGTCCTTCGCGCGATGGAGATCTGGAGTCGCAGATGTGATTGCAAAGGACAGCGGCCATGGCGGCATTAAGTAACGCTCGATTCACCTTAACCTTCGTGACGTGCAAACAAGCGGCGGCTCGAGCATTCCACGAGTTGCCAAGGCACCGCATACCTGTGTGCTGGGCTCTGCACAATGCTGGTGTGTCGTCCACGCAAGGGCTGCAAAGCCTTGTCTCAAGATCGCGGCGGGTACAAAGTCCAGATGTGTCTCAAGTCCAACGTTCCTCATGACCTCGTCGTTGCCTAACAGTATAACGGCCACAAATACTGCTACATCATCAGGTTTGTCATATATAATCGCATCACAAGCTAACCATGTGCTCTAGCCCCGGCAGGCTTGGAACCACTTTCGGTACCCCACACTGAAGGACGGATGGCGTTGTTTCATGAGCGGCAGGGGTGATCTGCGCTAGCCCACGCCAACTGCAACCTTGGCCGATTTCATCAAAACCCGGGCTCCTCCTCCTCCAACGTCTTCAGCACACGCCTTGCTTATACTCGTCCACCTGACAACAGTCGTTCCTTCCAGCAGCTCGTCTGCCCCACACTCATTGCAATATTCACAAGCGCCTCAGTCGCACAACACTGCCTACCCTCCGGAAGGACGCACCATCAACAACAGCGTAAGTCGCCCCCGACGCAACCACACCTGCCCTCGGCATGTTGCAGTGCACAAACTGGACCTCGGACGTCCGCCTGACATGTGGACTTCTCCATTGTCCAACTCTGTCAATGCGACAGCTACCTACATAAAGCCATTGAGCCTACGCCCTTTGTCATTGCCTGCGACTTGTGCTTCTGAACAAAGACGGTCCTGCTGGTCAGCCGCTAACCTCAGTTCCTGATAGTCTCGATAATACCACGTGGACCCGACAATCTCACCTGCAAGAACGACAAAGCCATCACTTACGTTCAATCAATCTCACTTCGACTCCATCACTATGCGCTACGCACTGGCTGCCGCTGCGCTCGCCGCTGGCGTTGTAGCTGTACCGTATAACAAGCGTGACATCGTCACTGACGTCGAGGTCGTGTACCAGACCCAGTACGTGACAGTCACCGCTGGAGAAGAACCAGCAACTTCTGCTCCCGCTTCCACTGCGGCCCCAGCAACCACGTCTGCGACGACTCAAGCGCACTGGGGACACCGCAGCAAGTGGCCCTCCTCATGGATTCAGCCCACGAGCACGTCGACCTCAATCTATGTCGCTCCGAGCTCCGAGCCAGCGCCCGTCTCGTCTGAGGCTCCCAGCTCGACTTACGTACCCCCTCCACCACCATCGAGCACTTATGTTGCCCCCGCGCCGACTTCCACCTACGTTGCGCCCCCACCATCGAGCACCAGCGTCTACGTGGCCCCCACCACTTCAGCGTACTCCTCGCCCGCTGCGGCTTCAGCTTACAGCGCGACGCCTACCGACTACGCTGGCAAGGTTGTCCTGCACCACAACCTTCACCGTGCCAACCACTCCGCTCCGGCTCTTGAGTGGAGTCAGAGTCTCGCCGATACTGCGAGCAAGATTGCCCAGAGCTGTGTCTACGCCCACAATGTGTACGTAACTACTTGACACCCTACTCCATTCGATTGAGCTAATTCTGTCGCAGGGATATGGACAACGGCGGATACGGCCAGAACATTGCTGCTGGCGTGAAGGGTGACGACGTCACCTCTGTTATCACCGATCTCTTCTACAACGGGGAAGTCGGCTATTTCAACAACCTGTACGGCCAGTCTCAGCCCGACATGACCAACTTCCATCTCTGGGGCCATTTCTCGCAGATCGTCTGGAAGGGCACGACCTCTGTCGGCTGTGCCACCCAGGATTGCACCGGCAAGAAGTGGGTCGATGGCGATGGCAACGATCTGACCGCGCAGCACATTTCGCCATACTTCACAGTTTGCAACTACAAAAGCCCAGGTAATTAAACACACCCCAAATCGTATCCCACTGTGAATCATACACTAACGTCTTCCAGGCAATTACGCCAACGAGTATGCGGACAACGTCGGCGTGTCGCTCAAGCAAGCAAGCATCGGTCCGTCATACGGCTTGTAGGGCAAGCGTCCACATCGCCCTTGGCTAGCTCGATAGCTGGCACATCGAAGGCATGGGTATAGCAGGGCGTTGCGAATAAGGTGAACATCTTTTCGAAAGGGTACGCGCCCGCTGGTGCGGAGCGGCGACGACAATGGCAACGGCAGTGCAGGTTGGCTTGGACGGACGTGTAAAGTTTGAGATCTTATCGCTCCACTGGTAGGCAGGTCATGCGATGATGAGAACTTCTTCGCTTCTTTCACGACCATGCTACGCTGTGCATGGTATTCTTGACTCGGCAGTGGTATGTACGCATGCCCAATGTTGACACTAAAGTTTCAATGCCGACTTCATCCCTCGAAGCGGGCGCGCAGACATGACAGCGATTCTCTCGTTGACCTTCAAATGCCATGCGGGCAGCCACTGGGTGGACGCACTGTTTCGCTTGTTGTGCTATTCTCGGCTCAACTGCATCAATGTGTAGATTGCGGGATCTGCGATCTGGAACGCTCATTCGGGATGCCGTTACGCCACTTGCCTTTGTTCCGAGGCGCAAGCACATGGTCGTTGCGGACTCACACCACGAACACAAGGTGATAACCTCGACGGCGCTGTGTCGTCAGTGAAAGCAGCTGAGCTTCCATGAGACCTGCTGACTTCACCGTATGTGTTGTCTTCTACTTCCGAGGTATCTGGCAGTTCAGCCCTACCAAGTACACTTTCCCCGACGCGCTGGGCTGGCTTTGACGCGGGCCGGCGCTCACGTCACTTGCCGCCCTTGCAGGCAACCCCAACTGCGGTTCGCTGGACTTCAGTGTATTTCCTGATGTGATTTGCTCGTTGCTATTATCTGTTTGTTGTCACATGAGCTGGTGAAGGACTTAGGAGAGGGAGAAGAATCTCTGGACACAGCCGCAGGACGAGTCCGATGCAGCCAGACCGACGAAGCCGACCTCGCGCTCTGGGGAGAGGTGGGGTGTATGAGATTGGTATTGTTATATAGGCGACGGTCATCTTGGCGCAGAGATCAATAGGCTTGCTTGTGGGTGGTATATCCATGCGCAACGCGTGTGAAAGCACATGCGCTGACAATAGTATCGTGACAACAGGAAGTCGAGCGGCGCGACATCACTGAGGGTTCGCGATCAGCCCGGAAGCAGTTCACAGTTCTGAGAACAGTGATACCACGACATACCATAAGATTACCACTGCGAAAGACCTCAGATCTCAATCACCCTCGACCACCACGGCAACGAAGACCAGGACCATCGCTGTGCGATATCCACACATAACCTTACTTCACTTCACGTCAATCAGCCAATACGGCAGTTCGCTACACGAAGAGTCTCACTCACCACTAAGGCGACGGAGATCCTCTCGCTGTCCCAATTGCCCGCGCGAGCAAAGACACTCAGCATACCAAGACCCACGACTTCACATCCAACCCTATACAGCCAGACAACGACTGAGCCGATATCGCCGCGCGACGCTTCTCCAACTCTTCGCACAAGCACTCCAGAATCACACCATCACCTATCGATCGTATCTTCAAGCTCCGTCGAAATGTCCGATCCAACCCGCACTCTCTCCAAAGCCATCCCCGCCTCTCACTCCCGCCTCAGCGCACAGGATCTCAAAGATCTACAAGGCTGCGAGAAAGCCAGCGGCATCATCAAGCGTGTGAACAACCCCGAGCCGTATACTCAGACAATTCCGCAACTGGATGCAAACGCCTACCGCCATCACTCCCATTTGAGTGCCACTCAGTATCGCCGCGAAACCGGCTTCCAGCGCGATGATCCGGAAGGAATGCAGTACATGTCATACATTCACCTTCCAGCCGAGGGTATCATTCAGCAGCATGCTATGAGTATGGTGCAGAAAGAGGCTGAGCCGAAGAGTGGAAGTGCGAAGGGAACTCCCAATCTGGGGCCGAAGAAAGGTATGAGCTTCAACGACTACAGGAAGAAGGCTGCTGGTGGATCTGCCGCTGAGAAGTCCAACGGGAATGGTTTGGCCAAGTCAGGCGAGAAGATGGCGGATAAGCAGACTGCAATCAAAGGTCCAGCTGAGAAGGCGAGGGAGGAGACGAGAGAGATGCTGAAGGCTGTGGAAGAGATGGAGAGCGACGCGGAGAAGTCCGATGTCAAGACGAGCAAGGCATCGCAGCATCGACCAGCAGAGGCGAAGAGAAATAGATCCGAGGAAACGCACGACTATCTCATGAAGAATGCCAAGGCTGACGTTCTGGAGCCGCCTGCCAAGAAAGCGCGCCTCAGTCCTCCACGTCTGCCTGACACTTCCACGACAGCGACCGCGACCAGCAAGAGTACGATCTCGCGGCCGCTGTCAACAGCTGTGCCTACTACGCAAGTCCGCACGAAATCACCGAGCAAAGTCAATGGACCTGCGCAGCCCACTACGGCCAGGGATGTCGCTCTGCCGCCCAAGCTGTCGCCGATCAAGGACAGACAGCGCAAGTCACCGCCGTCATCCCCATCGCGCGACGAACAAGAGCTCCCACGAAAGCTCTCGCCTCTTCATCAACAGCGACGCAAGTCCTCCTCACTTTCGCCATCGCGCGATGTCTTACAGCTCCCGCGCAAACTTTCGCCACTGCCCACCGAGCCGACTTCGCCCAAGACTTTCAATCGCCTGTCGCCCACCTTGCCTGGGAACATCCTCACTGCGCTTGAGCAGAAGGACAAGGCTCGTGACGACGCCGCTGTCAAGGATCGCTCTGCACCAAGCTCTGCAAGCAAGAAGGATAGCATGCTTACGCCTAACGCAGCAGTCAATGGCAGCAAGCACAGATCACCAGCGCCTCGCAACGGTTTCCGCGCCAACTCACATTCGCCTGCGACTGTCGAGGTGGCTGCACAGCCATCCACTCAGACGTCCCAACCTGAGCGCCAGAGGAGTCCGATTGAGGATGATGACGACGAAGCTGATCAGAGCTTACTCGTGAAGCTGAAGATAAAGAAGTCGAGGAGATCGGACATGCAGCGTTTGCTTGCATTGCCCAGTGGTACTGCGGTAAATCGTACGTCACGTGCACCCTCGGTCAGACCTGCAGACTCGAATGACAGTGTTGAGTCACACGCGACTGCCCACTCAGCTGCTGCACGCGATGCTGCGAGGCGTAGTGGCAAAGGCGTGGCGCAAAAGATCGTGCCTGGTGCGAAGAAGACCGGTGCTGCTGAGAAGCGGCCGCGGGAGGACGACGCTGAGCCTGTTGAGCCAGCCGCGAAGATGCATAAGGCTGATGAAGGTCCCTTGTCCAAGGCAGCGAATGGAACAACAGTAACTTCATCGCCGGTCAAAAAGCGGGTGCCCGAGCCTCTTCAGCTCAAAGACCGCAGCACGACGCCTGCGCAGCCTGACTTACGCACACCAACAACATCTAGCGCATCGAAGTCGCAGCTCGCGACCCCGGCTGCAACGAACAATCGCCTTGCTGCTGTCGCTATGGCCCGTGAACCCTCACGTGAGTCCTTGTATGGTACGCCCACGGCGCCGGCACCAGACACGCCACCTACCACTGCCCAGCCACGGTCACATCTCACCTCGAATGGCCCTACATCCACAGTGGCTGACAAGACTGGCACTCAAGCCACCTGGGACGCGCAAACGGCTCACTTTACCTCGCTCGGCACATCCTTGAAACGCGCTGCCCAGGCCTCGCACGCCTCTCAGCCGGCTCCAGCCCACACGGCGGCCCTCCAAGCTCTCGAATCTTTCATGGCATTCATCCTCTCATTCCACTGCTCCGATCAATCTGCCCAGTCCGCCCACCCGCCAAGTCGCCCGGCACTCCAACCCTGGCGCTCACTTGTACCGTATTATGGATTTGTGCAGAAGCACTGTGCTCCCTTCCCACTCCTGGCTGGCATTGCGGCGCATCTGACTGTCGTCACTACGTCGCATATTCTCGCGCTAGCGACCCAAATGCCCGATCGCGCGCCGAGCCACAGCTCGTTATTGGACATCATCGGGATGCAACGCAAGGCCGCGATGGAAGCCGAGAAGCACCTCGACATTCACACGTTAATCTCGATGTTTCCGGAGGGCTGGCGCTCTGCCTGCGCGAATGCTGGAGCTGCTGACACAAGTGCACCGAACGCTACGGCGCTGCTAACGGGAGCCTTTGACCTGCCGCTTGGGTGTCACACGACTCCGCTGATGGGTGTTCGGGCTTCGAAGGCATTGCTGAAGGAATGGAATGTGAAGCAGGGTGGAGAGTACGAGTTCAAGCTTGGTGACAGTTGAAACGATAATGCTGTAGATGAGCGTCACGCAGATTGGGAGTTTTGGCGCATGAGAAAGGAACACTCCGATGTTCCGTTGGATGCTGTGATGATAACGATGGCGATGATACCCCGGACATTTGTGTAAAGAAGAGGACTCCGACTGCCTCGAAGACTGGCTTGTTTTGTAGCAATAGAAAATTCTCACAGACAGCATCGTTGGCTTCGTTGACTCTCAGCACAGTATATCTGCGCACATACTCGGTAGCTGTAGTCTTGAGCATCAACATGCAACTACAGGCGACAGCCAGGATTGTGCCACAACTCTAAACCGGTTTCACGCTAGCGCCTGCCAGAAGTCTGTCGGATTGGAAGTGCTTGCATTAGCGCCCTGTCCACGGAGCACTGACGTAACGGCAGCGAGCTTCGTCCAGCCTCCAGCCTCCCGTGCCTCCTTCGCGTGGCTAGAGATAACGGTCTTCCATTTACTTTCTGCTCGCGTGGCTTTCACAGTTGTACCAATAATCATTGGAACTAGCGATAGTGTTTACGAACGCGTTACGACGAAAGACCTAGTAATATAGCAAAATAGCGACTAAGCGCAATGGCCACCACAACTGGGCCCCGGCAGAAGGAGCTCCATGAGTACGTCGCAATGCGCCTATCAGCGTACCACGAAAACGGCTGACCATAAACCTTCCAGGCTCCTCTCCCGTGACATGGTAGACATCTACGTCGGCGACGAGAACACGCACTGGACGCTCCACGAGAAGCTCCTCTGCCACCGCTCCAAATTCTTCCGCGACGTCTTCTACAAGAAGACCGGCAACAAGAACCAATACTACGGCCTACCAGACGAAGATGACGGACCCTTCCGCCTGTTCGTCGCCTGGCTATACGCTGATAACATCCCCACGCCGCACGAGGAGAAGGATCTCGGCCCCTTGATGGACTTGTACCTCATGGGCGAGAAGTGGGAGATCAAGAAGCTGCAAGTCGATGTCATGGACGCCGTGCGCCGCTGGTACCACGACTCGGACACCCTCCCCAGCCTGCGCAGAGTGCAATACATCTACTCCAACACCACCGACGACTCCCCCATGCGCGTCCTAATGGTGAACTGCATCGCGCGCATGCTCGTATTCGGCGAAGGCATGCCCACGCACTGGGAGAAAGCTCTCCGACGCAATGGCCAGCTGGCTGTCGATATCATCTTGGCGGTGCAGAAGTGGAAGCTTGATGGCGAGAGTGTGCCTGATGCGCGCGAAGAGCCTGTGCTGCCTATTGTCGAGGAGGCTGAGCAGAAGGCTGAGATCAAGAAGGAGGAGCGCGAGGGGGAGGATGAGGAGAAGCATAATGGAGAGACGAGCGATTATCAGACTGATGCTGGGCAGGAGCAGACTGAGGGGGAGGAGACGGAGACTGCGATTGAAGAGGACGAGTAGATGTGCTGCGTTCGGGCGTTGACCTGAGGTTGTCTGAGGGATTTCTTGTATGATGTGAGTGGTTGATTTCTGGCCTTTATAATGCATGTAGTTCTGCATCTCTTTGTAATGAAAGCGCTGATATTCACACTGTACCTCGCCTCACTGTCTCATCAAGGCTTTACTGCCTGCCTTACTTTTCGAATTCGGTAGCCCGTTACGACCAGCCGCTATCGACGTCTGCGCACTGCGTTAGGGAAGGCTGAAGCGGCACTTAAAGTCCGATCTCTTGCATCTTCCGCCGCGGATCGCTGCCAGCACTCGAGGCGTGCTGCGCAAGGCATAACCCGCTCAAATGAAGCCAGAGTAGCGTAGCTCCTATAGCCATGACCTTGGGTCCATAGTCGCCATGCAACACTCGATTGACGCCGTCGCAACGACAAAGGTATGCCTCAGCCTGCTCACGAACCATTCCCTGCGGCTTTGCTGCACGAACTCGACAGAGCACTCCCTCGTGGCGTCTCCACGACTCGCCGTCCTTCGTTATTGGAATGGTAGGGCTCGATCCGGTTCCGCAACTAAGGCTTCACGCTGCTCACGCTTAGCGAGCGGAGCCAATCAAGCCACAAGGCGCGAGGTACACCGGATGATCTGAGGCGAGGCACAGAGTGGCGACGAGAAGTCTGGTGACTGCAGACTCGGCAGCAAACGGAGCAGGCGGAGCGTCCGGAGCACTTGGCGCTGCAATAGATGAGTGAGTACGTGCCGTGAGATATATCGTCTGCAAATTTGTGTTTCAGATGACATGTTTCATGTGATGTTCGTGCTCCAAGGTTCGAAGTCGTCTAGGAAAGACAAGTCATCCAAGTTCATGGGATAGTTGGGATCGAGGTAGGTGCCGAAGATGTCATCCATGCCCTCGAATATGCCTTGATTGACTTCACCTGGATCGAAGGTCGCGATCTCAGTGCTGACACCATTTGTGTCGTCTGCCCCCACGGGCGAAGGTCGTTGATCGACATCGTTATTCCGCTGTCCGTTGACAACTGGTTCTTCATTGTCCCGGCAGGCGTTGGCGAACCCAGCGATAATTCTCGCTTCCTTCGACGGCTTCTGCAAGCGCAATGGTGCATTCGCGGGTGCGCGCTTAAGCTCATCGAGGACCTTCTGGCCTAGTGTGCACATTGCGTCGACTGACGCCCAGGCTCTCCTTAACTGTTGCAAGATCCTGCAACATGCTTCAAAGTCAGTCCTTGCATCTTCTTGCTGATGTCGTAACTGATCCTGCCGGAGATGCTGATACGAGACTGACATCGCTAGAGAGATAGTGTATGGTAGGAAAGGAAAGGCATGTAGGCTATCGAGACGCTCGAGCGCCATCAGGCGGATTACATGCGTTGCCGCCATCGTTTGGCGAACGTGAGAAGGCATGGTATTTGGTAGCTTCCGCGTGCCCTGCGATCGGTGGGATAGGATTGCTGTGCTCAAATAGGCGACATGCAAAGTTGTGAGCATGGACGAAGGGAGATCCCACGCAGCGCAGTCTTCGACAATTTCTTCGAAGGCAGGGAAATGCTCCTCCCAGCCTGTGACGGTAGGTGGATTTCCAGGCCTGTAGAACGAGATCACCCGGTTAATCACTTCGCAGATCTTGAGCAGAACCTCGAATGCTGGATATCCGCTTTCGCCTTGCACAAACGTCTCGATAGCGATATCTTCATCAGCCATCATGATCGGCCGCCCATTGCCAGCAGCATTGAAGCGATCAAGGATCCAAACGCACCAGAATAACAGCTTCATGGGTCGGCCATCTTTGCCCGGCTGACTCGCTTGCTGGCCTAGATGTATACCAAGTGTTTGGCAGTGATGCATGGCCATCGTCATGGCCACCGATGCACCTTCGTAGCCTTCGGGTCCATCGTTGTAGAGCCCGAGCAAGGCATGAAGTCGAATCAGAGTAACCCTGTCATATTGACCGAGTGAGACGGGTCGACTCTTTATCAAGGTGTATAACCCGTGACAGAAGTCTCTCGGCGGTATGGCAACGCCGGCAACGGCTGGATCGAATAGGAACGGCTCAGCGTCCTTATCCTTCGCAGCTACTAAACAAATCGCGAACAGCAGGACATCTGGCACCGACCCAGCGGAGTGTGCGCTCAGGAATGCCGCTTCGTCCAAGAGTGGCAAGATTGGGTTGAACTTGCGGAAGTACACATCTACTAGCCCTGAGATCTGGGAAGCAGATGGTGCAGAGGGCACTGCGATCACTGCGGTGACAGATTCCGCAGATCGAGCCTCTCGCAGCTTTATGTAAGCCTCATACTCATCCTTGTCGACCCACACGCCTATGCTGTCGGTAGCTTTGCCGCGAGGGTACGAGGCATCCGTTGGATTCCTGTCGAGAAACCTTGCCTCTGGGTTGAGGTCACTGATGAAACGCTGCGCAGTCGACGTCAATAATGCAGATAGTGACGATCGTCGCTCTGTTCTGGATCTCTTGTTCGACGTCGACGTCGCTTTCCCGGATTCGTTGCCGGTACCTGGCCGATCTCGAGCACTGTCGACGGGCGAAGCGCTGCCGTCGGAGTCATGATTAGATGGCTTGGTCGCAAAATGGTGACATCGCTTCTACCAAGCAGTCAGACGATACTATGCCATGGTGGGAGCACTTCCCAGCCACCCATACCTTCTTCGACCTACACGCCAGGCATGCCTTCGCAAGACGTCGCCTTTTCGGTCCGTCCGTCGAGAACTGTGACACGAACGTGTAGTCCATCGACACGACTCATCACCGCATGATATGAAAGACTCCAGACTCCGCACAATGGCTCATAAGATGTCGAAGCGTGGTCGCATTGCCCAACGCAGAGTCAACGAGGTGGACATCTGATGTTCGTTCGAGAACGTTTGTCGATTGGCTGTATATGCCAAGACGCTAATCTTGGTACGTAAACGAGGATACTCGACGGAAATATGCCGACCTGCGACCTCACCTGCCGACACGGGCACGTTAGATGACTTTTGCTGCGCAGGCCTTCACTACGGCGCATCTACGTAGAGCGCTGTACATATCTCCCGTTCTGTACTTGACGAGACTAAACCCTTGACACAGAAAGGTGAACAAAGAGTCTCCAGGGGTGGGACAGCTTCACTCCAACAGATCTCTAATCTCTATCCTCCGTCTCAGCGCCTTGCCTTCATTGGGCACCCACTGCTCCAGTACCTGTACGTCTTGCCGCACACCTCCCTTGACTGCGCCGCCCGCATTGTCTCCAGCATCATCATCATCCTCGTCGTCAGGCAGTAGTCTCGCATTCCCACCCTGCATAGCCATGACCCGATCCGACCACCTCATCAACCTAGTAATGAGCTTCGGAAATCCCAGCCCTCGCATGCCACCTCTCATATCGATCATACGTCGCTGCGCAGGCCGATGCATAGCGTTCGCGGCAGCACGATCGCCGTACATGCTCTCATGGAGTGCGATGCGTCCAACAGCCAAGATCAACCCATCTGAACAGGCACGTGACGGCGATTGCAAGGCTTCATTGATGGCTTGCACAGCGCGATTCTGCAGCCAAAGCGATACTGCAGGATCGAGTATGCCAAGCCTGATCATGTCGCCAGAGGCGAACAAAAGCCGCACAAGGAAGAGTGCCGGCTCCGCGAGGGCGTGCTGTGTCATCCATGCCTCCCAGCTAAGGCCCTGAGCATGTGAGATCTTCAGTGCAGGCCAGCCTCGTGGTGCGAAGACCGTCAGCATGTGATGAAGAAGTCGATCGTAGATCGGGTTGTATTCGATCGGGTAGGCATTGAAGGGCTCTGCTCGAGTGAGACTTGCTCCAGTGGAATCATGCAGGCCTGGGGTCGTCAGAGGAGTCGGTGGTAAATCATGAGCCAGTGCCGCGGGCGGCGGCGCGGTAGCGACACAGATCTCTTGCGCTGACATAGTCTTTGCGAATGATGCGATGTGGCTCCAGCGTGCGCCCGTGGCATTTCCGATAGATCGTGTGAGAGGTAAGACTATTTCACGTGCCTGTACTGAACCCGCTGCACCTCTACTAAGACTCTGTCCTTGTCTTGGCCCAATGCCACGCCTTGATCGTGTATACTCGACAACACTTCGCTTCCGCTTCCTCGGTAACGCCTGCGCGTCCTCCGCGAGTGGAACAGGCGAATGTGGTGGTGTCGGTATATCCGGTAGCTCACCATCGTGAACGCGCCTTCTGATCGCCACAGCTCCATCAGCCCCCTCCGCCTTGTGGTCGACTGGGGCGCCTTCAGGACTTCGCTCAGCCTGTTTGACCACCTTCCTCTTGCGAGGTTGAGCCTGGGTGCTCGCAGTCTCTGCTTCCTCAACCACCTCATCCTTGTTTCCCTGCGTCGCAAGCTTCCTGGCGATCGTAGCCTTCCTGGCAGCGGCACTAGCCTTCGCCGCCTGAACGCGCACAGCTTTACGATTCTCCAAGCTCGTACCTCCCTGAAAAGATACGAAGGAGATCTCCTGCTGCTGCGGTCGAGCTTGTGCGCTTTCAGCAGTGTGGTCCTGGACTTGCTTCCCTGACATGCTCATGGTTTTTCAGTCGTAGAGTCGTGCCCGTTGATGATTCACTCCCAATAGCCGCACGCAAGTTTTAGCATAGTTCGGTACGCCGTGTCCGCTGTCTTGACGATCTCCAAAGAACGCTCCCTGGACGTCTCCTAGACCTCTGCTAGCATGAGCGGCAGTATTATTTCATGACGAAGTCGACAACTCGAACCCACCTAACACTGAGCGTGCAACTGCCCCTCTTGGCCTCGCTTCGGAATTGTGCCGAGGAACCAGCGCCTCCACGAGACGGCACGGTACTTAAATGTGTCTACCGGCGCTATAGGCGACGGATATAGATATAGGTGCTGGCATCCATGTCTGGAGATCGACATTCCCGTAGACGGACCATGCACATAAGGCGACCCCTAGATGAGTGAAATTCACAAAGATCATACCGCAATACCAGTCAGGTGCAGAAGTTCATAGCTCTGAGCAAACTACGACAGACATGTTACGCACTTCACTTTCTCATTAATGTTGAGTCCTACCTCATGACCGGTCTCGTCTAGTCCATCTAGTCGATTCAGTATCCCAACCTTGATGACTGCACTGCCCAATCCCAGACACCTCGCTCAAAACCACGTAGTCCCGCTCCAAGTCTGCAGATCCTCACTCAAAGGTAAAACTTCCCATGCAGTCCACCTGGAATGCCAAAAGCGCCTCGCTCAAAGTACTGCAGCACCAATCAATCACTCCTACCTTCCAGTATTACCGCTCCACCCTCTCATCCTTCCCAATATCCTCCTGCCGAATCTCATTAAACCACTCGGTCCGCCTATCCCATCGGTAGACCTTTACATCAACGCCGTAGGGCTTGGGCTCGAGACAGTATAGCACGCCAATCGGGACCTCCAGCTCAGCGACTTCCCTTCTGTCCAGTCCGCGGAAGTAAGCGAGCAATACCCTCGCCACCGAGCGATGTCCGATGAGCAGTACAGACTCCTCCATACGCTCGAGCTCGACGATCACAGGCCGCAGCCGATTAATGATGTCCAGATAGCCTTCGCCGCCAGGACCAGGGTAGCGGTAATGCAGCTTGTCCTTCTTTCGAGCGGCGTATTCTTCGGGGTAGAGTGAGGAGATGCAGCTGTAGGTCAGACCCTCCATATGGCCTGCATTAAGCTCATCGAGCATGCGCATCTGTTTGACATCGTAAGTCTCGTCCGGGAAGTGGACGGCTGTCTGGATGCTGCGCTTCAACATTGAGGTCCAGACGCAGAAAGGCTTCTGTGAGTAGTCCATCGACCCTGAATCGGATGACGCAGAGGACAGCGACGAAGACTGCTGTGGCTCAGACGCCGAGGACGGAGTGTAGTACGGGTTCGGTGGTGTCGCATCGCCTGGCTGAGGCGGGAAGTGCGTGTTCTGCGCATTCTCCAGCTGCCGCGAGTCCCACATCTGCCGCTGGGTGTCCATGAACTGTGCCAGGCTCTTCGCGAATGCCTGACCCTCCTCGCTGAGCTCTGAGTCGCCTCCAATCTTCCCAGACAAGTTGTCTTCGCTGAGTCCATGGCGCGTTATCCAGATCTGCCGTGGTGCCAGGTTGAAGTTCAGGAGGTAGTAATTTGCCTGCGCCGAGAGGAAACCCTTGATCTGATGCGAGATGATCTTCCGCCCGACATCGATCATCTGAATGTAGGGCATGTTGTTCTTCTCCTCGTACTCGCCCAAGGGCACATACGCTGTCTCGTACACTGCAATGCGCTTCTTGAAGTCTGCCAGTGCGACAGC
Organism: Cryoendolithus antarcticus; assembly: GCA_002077065.1. Taxonomy (NCBI): domain Eukaryota; kingdom Fungi; phylum Ascomycota; class Dothideomycetes; order Cladosporiales; family Cladosporiaceae; genus Cryoendolithus; species Cryoendolithus antarcticus. Next base: position 219,009 of record NAJO01000037.1, on the reverse strand, counting down.
TGGGTCCATATCCTTGTAGTCGGGTCCGCCCAGCTTGAGGCGCATGTTGCTTTCGAGTAGATCTTGATCGAGACACCGCGATTCCAGGAACAGCACGTTCAGCTCCGGACCAGCGCGCTCTCTTATGCGCCGCATGATCATCTTTCGGCGCTCGAGTGTGCTGTTTGTTGCGTCCAAAATGCCGACACTGCCATTCTGGTCCAGTATATAGTCCAGCAGCTCCTCCAGCGTGTTCAGCGCCAGCTGCTCTCGGATCAAGGTAGCTTTCTTGTTGGCCGGGTCAAAGAAAGACGCACTCTGATCCATCTTGCCGTCGTCCGGCGTAGGTGACGCACCGTCAAGTGACGCCTGGTGTGCTTGTGCCTTGACCATCTCCGGAAATCGGCTCTCCAGTAGCTCTACCGGCAAGTGCTCGGGATCTGCGTCTCCGTTTCGCGACTCCTCTGCTGTCGTCTGCGTTGGTGTAGGTGGCTCGACCTTAGTCACACCGTTTAACAAGATCTGTGCAGCGCTCACCGGGCGTGTGTTCCCTGCGGCTTTTTCGATCGCCCGCCGCGACACGCCCACCGCATCAGACTGTACGCCCATCGATCGAGATGCATTGGTCTCTGCTGGTCTCGTGTTCTCCCATGTATTTGAGCTTCCAGCCGCCACTCGTCTCCGTTCTCCGACATTGAAAATTCTCGTATCGTGCTGCAGCCAGTTCAAGTATCGTGCCAACTTCTTTGTGATGTAGCTCTTTCCTCTTGCAGGCAGTCCTACCATGATGATGACCAGCTTTGCCCCAACATCTCGTTGAGCGATCCTTCCATCAGGTGAGACTTTGCTCTTCGTCAATCCAGGGATGTCCAAAGTGGTGGGTCTTGCGCGTGGTGTGCTGGTGCCTGTACTGGACAGCTGACGCATTGGCAAGCTGAGGATTGCGCTATTAGCTAGGCTCGAAGTTGGGGCTGACTGATTGCCATACATGCGTGGCGAGGCAGGCGCTGTCGCTGCCGGGGTATCGTTAAGAGCTATCGAGTGACCGTTGTGATCGCGCGCATGGCCATGGAGTGCCGATGCCATGGCCGTGCCCTTGGGTAGCTGTGGCATCGGCTTCGGCAGGAGTGTTGACGATGCACTGGCTGAGTGTCCAGCATCAAGCTTCCTCTTCTCGAGCGTGGGCGAAAGTGCGCGATCAAGAGACGATCGCAACTGCTCGACGTGATGGTCGTCGATCCGTGGCGGCCGCTCATCGTCGCTGCCTGAATGCCGATCGTCGCCTTGTCGCGAGACTGCCGCCATTGCCAGCTTCGCCAGACTAGACTGCTGGCTCTGTCGTCTGCGATACTGGCTGCGTGGACTTGTCGGCTCCTGCGCGCAAGGACAGCGCCCAGCGGCGTGGAAGTTGTCCTCTACTGTTGACTCGCGCGTCTGTTGCAGTGGTTGGGACTGCTCTTCCTCTTTCGGCCAGCTGAGTGGGTGGAGACGCTCGGTGTCGCTATTGCTGGGTGTTGATGTTGGAGATTGCCATAGTGTGCTGTGAGGCATTCCTGAGGCCGCGCTGGCCAGGATTGCGGTATTCTGCTGCGGTGTAGATGTAATGTCGATCTCTCGAGAAATTGTTGATGACTACCACTTTAGCTTTGGATGAAATGCCATGCGCCGCCGAGTCTAATGGATGACGGAACCTAAAGGCCTCTCTTCGGAGTTAAGAACGGCGCCGCAGCTGCAGGGGTCGAGAGGTGTGGTGTCGCAGGATTGCAGAAGGAACGATGACTTATACAGTCACGAGTGTTTAGACTGCACGGCGACGAACAGTAGTGAAGCCGTTCGTCAGCAGTTCTTCACCTTTCCAATCCGATCGTATTGTCAGCTTGTGTTTGCCGTCGCAGCACGTGCGCCTGATGACTCCGGCCGGACCTTCAACACCCGCGCCGCTTGTTGAGTTAGCCGCACATCCCCATGGAGAAGGCACACGAGGCAATCCGAACCGCTGGAGAGATGATAAGAGGAAGCATTGGCGGATGACTCAGGTCAAGAATAGCAGCAAGCACTGCATTGTCGTTGCACTGACTTCGGGTTGGGGGGAGAGGCGGAGGTAGCAGGATGCGGCGCAGCTGACGGATCGAGCGACCGTTCAACAAAGGAAACGGTGTACCTGACGGCCATGACCGCAGCTCCGATACAGCATGCGGCTTTCGATCCTACGAACAGCCTTATCTTATCTATGCGATCCGCCTGGGACTCATCACGACGTCGTGAGGCTGACCTAGTGTGCCTGGAACCAATGCATGATCAGCATTGATGCACGCATACGCTCTGTGCCGCCGCAACATCTGCACATGCGAGTTGGAGCAAATTAGGATACCTATGTTCGCACGCACTACATGGACGCGGTGAGATATCGAGAGCCTCGACCTTACTATACAAACCGTTTCCACTCCAAGTACAATTGTAAAGCAGCTAATCATGAAGTCAACGGCGGCAACCCAGCCTCCTCCCATCCCGCATCTACTTTGATCTTCATGGATTGCGCCACCGCCTCGGAATCCTCATTGGCATCAATATCAACGACCTTGAACCATTTCATCCGAATAATATGGACGCCATGATTCCGGTACGGCGATCCGTCAGGGTTGTCCCGATCAGTGGCAGTCCAGCGCATGATGACTGTGGTGTCATTGGGCCAGCCCTTGACCCAGATATCTTTCACCTTCAATGCGAAAACTTGATCAGCACGTGGAACCCATCGCAGGAGAGCAGAGCAGAGCACGGAACTTACAGTCAACTTCAGCTCTGGTGAAAGCCGACCAAGACGCTGAAACCATCTGGAGAGCACTTCTCGGGAATGTCGCTCGCCTCCTAGGGCGTGATTGCCACCAAAGCGATGATGGATCTTAGCGTCGCATTGCTTCAGAATAGAATCGAAGTCTTTGTTGTTGACGGCTTCGAAGTTTTTCTTGGAGATACGCGCCACGATGAGGTTGTACATGGCTTCGATTCAGATGTCTGGAGTGTTGTACCTCTTCTCTTGTGGTAGGTGCTGTTTGAATTTGCCGTGGTAGCCGCTGTCTGAACAGATTGATGGCATATCTGTTGTCTTGCGCATTGTCATCGTTATATACGCGCCCTCGCCGCACCTTGAGGCGGGATAACAGGAAATGTGTTGGCGTGATCTACGTCCGTAGGTCTGCTGAGTAAGGTACAGATCGACATTGAAGTAATTTGGACATGCATATTCCAGCCGTACGGACCAATTGTATCGTTGCCGCAAGCCGGCCGTATCGGTCTGCGAAGAGGACTGCCTCTGTACGCGGGCCAGACGCGGTACCGTTTTGAGCGCCATGGACGGCTCGCGAACACCACAGCGACAGCAAATAGAGGACTACAGTACTAGCAGACCGGGGATCGAAATCCTCCGACACGCCCGCACTCGTGTAGTGATCGAGCCCCTCCTCTAGAGGCGCAGCAGAGGCGTAGCCTACACGCTCGACGGAGACCGCCAACCGAGCGACACCGTTGAACCACACTGCGACAAGCGGACTGCAGAACAACGCGCCGAGCAAACTGGAGACCAGTGCATCGAGCGGTCTGTGTCTGCCCTCAATCGCCTATAACGAGAGACAGACTTTAAGGCTTCTCAACATATTCATAGCCATCCTATACACTGATACAGTCCCAATGTCCAAGCCGCCAACCGGGCAGACGGCGATCATCACCGCTCATGTGTTCCCTATCCCCCGTAACCCTGATTTCCCATCCCAATATGTTGCGTCATAAAAGCCTGTGCCCATTCCGTTGCCAACCGATCGAAATCCTCAGGCCTGACACCTTGTTGCTGCGCCAGATACCGCGAAGCAAACTCAAAACGCCGGTTATGGGAGCTCTCAAGACTGTTCTCTCGATGTGGAGCAGGTGGATTCTTGTACTCGAATATCGTCCGTGTGCCCGAAGTCGAATACTGTGGTGATTGGCCAGAAGTCGCTATCACTTGGACCGCCCCTGGTCGCCCGTGAGGAGTGATACACATGAGTGCTTTCTCACCGTAGTAGAAGGTGCTGCTTGCAGGTTGATCGCCAAAGTAGACCTGGGTATTCGGGGTGAAGTTTTGCCCGTACAATGCAATTTTGGTGCCGCCCACTACTTCGCCGGACGGAGGCAGTATCTCATGGATTGTTGGAACTGGCTCGAGGGTGTCCAAGGGAAGCTGTGAGCCCGAATTGTGAAGCGCAGGCCGTTGAGAGCCATATATCTGATTCCGCGGCCCGGGTGGTGCACGCTGGTATGCTGCTAGGTTCCGCGTGCTGGACACTGGACTGGCTGCTCGTGAACCAACCCTGCTCGACGGTACCGAGTGATAGTAGCCTTCGATACCCTGACCTCGCGCGGACTGCGGAGTTTGAGCTGTCTGAAAGTAATTGTTCTGCTGCATAACATCATTGGGTGTCGGTGGACCAGATCCTATACTGTACTGCCCAGGAAGCCCAGATGCCGGCATGGACATGTAGCTCTCTCCCATCGGATTGAACCCAGCACTTGTCGGTCCGTTCGGCGAGAAGGGAGATTGCGAAGCCATAACACCACCAGGCATGTGGTTGTTATGCGCGCTTGTGTCGACTCGAGGTGTCATCACGAGCCCACTCGGGAGCTTCTTATGCCCAGACGATGACTTGCGCTTCTTGTTCGGTCCACTGTTGCCTGCACTATTCGGTGAACCCGGGCGCGATAATGTCGTGGGTGTCATACTAGTCGGTGTCATTGTGGCAGATGTGGCTTGCGATGCAAACGCTGCATTCGCATGCTGCAGCTGATGCACATGGCTTTGCGGATACTGTTGGCCGTATCCTCCAAGTCCTTGCAAGTTGCCAGTCGATCGCGAAGATGGAAAGCCAGTTGGTAGGCCATGGGCACTCATGTCGACCATACTCTGACTTTGCGGAAGACCATACGGGTACCCACCGTTATATAGCATCGTACCTTCCATCTGCGTAGAGAAGCTCGGAGGATGTGTCTTGTGATCGTCAGTGATCAGTATTGAAGCTGACATCTCCTGTGCCACCACTTCGCCTGCTTGGTTCTTGATCGTGAAGATGACCTGGAAACCTTCCTTTTCGGACTGATGTCGACAATAGCATGCGATACGCATTGCAGCAACAGCCTCTACTGTACCTTCGGGAGGCCGGTAGTCATCTCCCACGACAGTTGCCTGCTGAGGAATCGGCTCTGGTGCTTTCCACGGGAGATATTCATTCGAATTGAAGACGACTGCTCGTTCGGTCTCGTAGCGCTCCCAATGTATCTGCTCCTCTTCCTTCTTGAGCTTTTTTCGGCCGGCGCGCTTTCTCTCGCGTTGTATGCAGTTGTTGCAGATCCGCACTTCGCCGCCACTGGCGGGCTTGTCCTCCTCGGGTGTACTTTTCAGATCATTACGGTCTTCCTCGCTCCCCGACTCTTTGTGCTGCTCTGCTCTTCGCTGGATCTCCAGATTACTTTGCGCCGCTGCAGTGCGCAAGGCCTTCTCTTTGTGATCCGGATTGCGCATGGCGCTGGTAGCGACTAACATCGTAGATAACTCGAGAGTCTTGCTCGCGTCCACATCCTCTCGTGCAAGGAGCTTCGACTTCGCGATCGTCTGTAGTGGCAGATGTAAATACTCGATCCCGGGTGGTGGGGACTCGAGAAACATGTAGATGTTGATCTGCGTCTCTACTCTCGACTTGAGCGATATGGGTGCAATATGCAAAGCAGACCTCCCGCGCTGGGTGCCATTAGATCCCCGCGCTCGAGCTGCAAGCGTTGCTTCGGTGACCACCGGCGAAGGCGTGAAGCGCACCTGGCTTGGTGATGTGTAGGCGTTGAAGTCGCTGGGCCACGCGGGATTCGCAGCCATCGCGAAGTTCTGATTTGGGTTGAATGTGTCGTTACTATCGGAGGATGGAGTCGAGAAGAGGGCGTTAGGTGAGTTGTTGAACATCGCTGGGTTGAGCATGGCAGGCGACTGGTCCCTCGAGCCACCATCGAAATCGAAGGTGGCAGGGTTGATAGTCTGCACCTGTGTAGCGTTAGTGGCAGCCGCGCCTCGCGCTCTGCGGACACTCACAGGAGACTCGTGGGTGTAGGGAAGCGTAGTGTGTGGCATAGCCACGCCACGCACCTGCCCGTTCAGTGACAGAGCCTGGTGGAATGCGGTCGGATTGATAGGACTCGAGTTTGTGCTCTGATTCGGGAAGCCAAACATATCCTGATCTGACATGCCAGGACCCATCGCGCCGGTGCCGAAATACGGGATAGCATTCTGTCCGATGCCCATCATGGAGTCCTCCTTCTTGACCACATTAACCCCAACATCCGAGACTGGCGACTCGGATGTAGGCTTTCGCTTGCGCATACTTGAGGTGTCTGACGACGAGTCTTGGCTCGAGTTCTCCAGAGATTGCGCAGGCTTCACGCTGGGACCATATTGCTGTGCGCCAGCAGTCGCAGCAGAATCTGGACCCGACTTGGACGGATTGCGCATTTGCAGACCACCTGGACTCTCGATGTAGTCGCCCATGTTGGTGAACGTATCGAAAGGTGTGTTGCCGTACGGCGAGTCCGAGTTCATGGCGTTGTTGAATTCATCGGAGATGAAGGCAGGATCATTTGCCCACTCCATATCGCCAGTATACACATTTGCGTTCTTGCTGTCCATGAGGACGCCTTCGAGTCGCAGCGCGCTCAAGGGCGCGGTCTGCTCTCCGGGACCTGCGAGCCGGCGTGTCGGGAGGGGGGTCCCGGCGGTCGGCAGCGGCCAGGAGACTCGGTCGCAGTGAGTCCCAGGTTGTGGAGAGCTTGTCCAGGCGACAGCGGTGATTACGAGCGAGTGTCCGAGCGAAGTGTGGAAGCTGGGCAGAGGCGTGGGCTGAACGTGTGCCTGGAATTGCAGCAAGAGCAAGACCAGAAGGGTTCTAGCCGAAAGCCTATCCGTGATCGGGATGATTTCACACGAGTGCGGGCGGTGGTCAAGCAACGACTGAGGTGAAGCGACTCATTGCGCAACACAGCACGGCACGTGTCAATCGCAGTGCATGTACAGATACAAGTGTCGAGGTCTGCAAAAGACTGACGTTGCGCGCGCAAGCGTGTGCTCGAGTCGAGGGTGCAGGCGCTCGAGCTGTGCGGGGAAGACAAGCCTAGCTGCATTTCCTGGAGACGCACAACTCTGTCGCTCGATCTATTGTCTACTAAGGTATATCTCACGTCCGATACCGACACAGCGCTGCTAGACTGAAGATGCACTGTTATCGCATTGCCAACACGTACTGTCCCTGTCTTCTTCGCGGTCGTGCGAGCTACAAGAGTACTTCTCACCTATCTGCATCTCCTTCCCTGCCTTTCACTGGCGGCGATCACGCATCCCTGCAACGGCATCGTTCCGTCCTTCCGGCGCTTATCCCGAGACATGAAACATCGTTCACTGGACTTGGCTGTTGCTCAGATTGGGAACAATCGTGCAAAGTTGCGATTTCGCAAGCTTGGCACACAATTGATCGTTCTGGCATCGCTCGCGCACCTGCATAGGCCCACATCACGCCACTCGGCGATTCACGTGGCGAGTCGCGCGTGGCGTCTGCAGTCAAGCCGGACTCGGCACTCGTCAAAGCCGTCAAAGCCCTGTCGATATGAACACGTCTGGACAGCGTACCAAGTGTACCACCAGATGAACAGTATGTACCGAATGCCTCATTTGCGCCAAGAGACACATTGGACATCGGGTGCGCGTCTCTAGTTTTGATACAACTAATCGCATCTCTTATCATGAGCTCATAAAATCGTCGAGATATGTACACCAGGGCATCCTTTGTTTCAAGACCAGCACTCGTCACAGACTCAACTGATCGGCACTGATCCTGTCCGCACTTCGATCCCTCTTCACCATAGACAGCTTGTAGTACCTCTCGTCTCCTCCCGCCGTCCTACCTCCAATGAACCACTTCTCCCCGCCCACTCCCCTCACATCCCGAAAGCCTCCAGAGTCGCTACTGCTATCGCTGCCTCTTCTTCGCGCCCTGCCAGCTTCTTGTGCAGTGGGGTAGGAAGGCTGCGGCTTATTGGGTGGACCATACACAGGAAGGCCTGTTGAGGACGGCGATCGTGGAAGATGTGTGGTTGGCGACACGGTATGCTGCAGCAGTTGCCGATCTTGTTGTGGCGTCGGCGCTGGATATGCTTGTGCTTTCGCGTTGATCGCCCGAGGACTCGTCACCGCGTGCTCAACTGCTAAGGAAGACTGCGCTCGACTTGTTTGCGCTGCAGATTGCCACAGTGTTTGCGATGTTGCTGCGGCTTGTGTGTTTGACGCGGTGATCGAGGGTGGTGCTTTGGGTATCGATTGAGTATGTGTCCGGAAGGCGGCCAGGAAGTTGCTCAGAAAAGGCCGTTGCGTCGGCATCGTGAAAGCTCGGCTGTACCGCCAGCCGCCGGCTTGAGTTGCCCTTCACTCCACCTCACAGACTATCAAGTCCCAAGAAGTTTCTTCTGCAACGCTCCCTCAGATGAGTTTCTTGATCGAACGATAGTCTATAGCGACTTTCCCCGTGGACGACGGTGCTCCCACAGCTTTTTCTTTTCCAAGAGATATAACCGCACGGATGGACTCGGAAGCGTGGTTCCGGCAGATGAGATTGACCTGGACTCCGGTAATTCACCTGCTTTTGTTGAAAGCGTGATTGGAAGTGTTGTTACAGCTCAAGGTGGTTTCGCGGGCGGCAATGGGTGATCATGTGTAAGTAGGAAGCAGCTTCGTCTGGTCATGCTAGATGCACTGAAGTCTACTGCTGCAGTCACACTTCCGGGGACACCCGACCCTTCACTCCGCAGGAACTAGCTAACTAGCCGAAGTCTCTCCACATTGCAGCTGCAGCTCTTGTCCACAACGTCACGCCACAATTTGCTCGAACTTTCACATCAATGGCATATACACTACTTCTCGCAAACTTGCAAGACAGGTACTCGCGAGCAACTTAGTTGTCTCAGTAACGGCAAACTCTATGTCGTGCGAACACGCCCTTGTATGGGCCCAGGAGCAGCCTGAACTAACGCTTGCCCTTGAAGACCTGCGGCGATATCGCGGTGCTACTTCGCCTCCACCCTGGTCCTGCACCCTGAGAGCTGCAGACTCCACGAGGGCTGCGAACCAATATATGTTGGCAGTGCAGATCTAGAGAGGAGAACATGAGTGCACATGCCATGTCGGTCCGAAAGCAGTGCTGATGGCCAGCTTCGCTGCAGCAACATGGACAGTGAGAAAATGTACAGAGCTCAGAGGTTGCTTGTATTTTGCAACGAGCTCGTCCACGAGGGCATGGCAAGATCTGGTGCGAAAGGCTGCAAGTGTACCACTTCGATTCACGATTATGCAGCAGCTTGCCCCAGCAGGCCACGACATTGTCACATCTTGAAAGGACGATACCATCAGTTTTCAAGATTCCTTACTAGGTGTATTTCTCTCTAACAAAAGTATCAAATCATCCTGGGTATCATGCCCACCTCTATATCCATTGCGCCAATTTCTTAACATTAGCACCGAGTCACTTCTCATCATCTCGTCAGTCCTATTCTTGCAAAAGCCCCTTCACAGTACGAGTGTCGATGCTGGCGACAGATCCCTCAACTTTGGCACAGTGCGGTCAAACAAACAGCCAGCTCTCGCAGGCGCAGCAGCGATGTGGTCGGCTGACAACTCAGCCGAGCGCAGTATGGTTCAGCCAGTCCGCCGAGCTCATTCCGAGGTTTCACTCTCCTCTGCCTTCGCATCAGCAGCGCCTTCGCGCCACCCAGCGCCCCAAAGAGCAGTCGCCCAGACACCAAGCGCAGCAGCCACGAGAAAGCCCGCCGAAAGCGTGCTGAACCACCCAACCCCGATCTTATTGATAGCAGGCAGACAGAAAGCCGACCCAAGCCCCGCAAAGCAGTACCGCAGAAAGTAGTTGCCATTCACAACTTCACTCGACCGCTCCGGCATAGCCTCCGTACAATAAGTGTTCAACGTCGGGAAACAGATCGTCTGCGCCACACCCTGGATGAACATGACAATCACTGGTAGCGGAATACCACCGACCTGCTTCTCGATCGCCCAGCCATAAAGCAGCATACAGCTCGGTATCACGACACCCATGGCTATAAGTGAGGCTCGGAGTCTGTCTTCAGGCACGCGCTTGCCGTCGCGTTTGGCGATCCATTTCTTCAAAACGTGGCTGGAGTAGGTCCCGCCGAAGAAGGTGCCGAAGAAGTAGCCAAAGCCAGGGGCGAGGTAGAAGAGGCCGGCATCGAGAGGAGATTTGAGACCGAAGCGAGGGTTGAGGACATAGCGAATTGGGGTTAGAAGAGAGTACCTGAGAAAGGTCATGTTAGCTTGGATGTATGTGAAGTGATCTGGAAGTCTACCTACATATTGAAGACCAAGGATCCACACGCGATAGCTACGAAGCATAGATGCGGATGTCGGAAAAGCTTCAAGATCGTGATCGGGTTCATCCACTTCAACACCTGTACAGTCTTCTCTTTGCGCCCGAGGCCTTCAAGATCATCCTTGCGCATGTTGTGAGCCGTCTCAGGCACGATCGCAAGCATAGCGATTGTAGCCACGCCGGCAAGCGCAGACTGCAGCCAGAAGATAGCTCTCCAATGGCTGTACGTGACGATCACACCAGCGATACAGGGTCCGATCGCTGGTCCCACGAGCACACCCATCAAGAAGATGCTGACCATCTTGGCTCGAGCGACCGGTGCGTAGATGTCGCCGAGGACGGCCTGCCCTAGGGTAAGGAATGCTGTGCCTTGGAAGGCCGTGAGCAGGCGCATGGCGAAGTATGTTCGGAAGTCTGGTGCTACTGCCGAGCCGATACTGAAAGCTGTGAAGGTTGCCGCAGCGAAGGTGAGTGGCCACTTGCGACCGTATGTCTGTCCCAGCGGCCCGTACAGGAAGGCTGACAAGGCCATGAAGATCATGTACATTGCGTTGGACAGATTGAAGATGGTCGCGGTGGTCTTGAAGGTCTCCACGACCTCGGGCGCGGCAGACAGGATCGAAGTACTGCTGATTGGTGCCAAAAACGAGCAGAAGCTGAGAGTGATGAGGATGAGAATCTTGCGCTTCGGCGTGAAGCGCGCATATATCTCATCGCCTTCCTCCCAGTGCCCATCGTGATGTGGCACGACGTCGTGGCTCGACGCGTGCGTGTGAACGGGAGCGAGTGTCGTATCTTGGGAAGAGAGAACCCCGAGCTCAAGATCGCGGCCTTTGTCGACCTGAACGCCACCGCTCAGCTTCCGCAAAGGCGACCGCCATGTCCAGTACATTGATCTCCATGGTCTCGACCATCTGGGAGTGGCCGCCGTCAAGGTTGCTGCTTCTTTTGTCTGTTGCGTAGCGGAAGACTTTGCGGACGATATCACCTCGGAGGGATCGTGTTGCGAGCTATCATCCTTACTCGAGAGCGTGGCCAGCGAAGCCATGCTGCTGCTCTTCATGACTGCTGGAGGTTTAGTCGTTGTAGCCATGGCAGCGTCACAGGGAAATTCGACGAGACAATGAAGCCAGATCGGAGCAATGGCGTCGCAGGCCAAGTACTTGTGCCTCTCGATTGCACTTAGCTTCTGAGTTGCAACAGTACCAATCGATCGGACATGTACCTTAGCGTTCCGAAAAATGTTTGGGAAGCATGTAGCATTCAATGTAGCTCGATGTTATACAAGCAAACCAAGGCAGAACGTTTGCCGTGGAGTCTAATGGTAGACTCTCGAGTATATCGCGGTCGCTGGGAAATCTGTACCAATGCTGTGATAGGGAAGGGAAAAAACATGACCACTGCGGGAGCGTTGAAGATACGAGATGGTTATACATGACTCCTACCTGATCTTTGAGTGGACAAAGTGCGTCCGACGTTGCATTTAGAGGCCCACAAGTCGGTTGGGTCGGCATAAAGATAGACGTGTAGTGGGAAGTGGAGGATAGAAAACGTCGCAGCCACCGATATCGCTCCGATTGTCGCTGACCCATACATTAACATTCGATAAGTCGATACACATTGGATGTAGTCATCTGTTCTGCGCAGCGAATGCGCTTGAGCTCAAGTGGTGCATTCGCAACAATGATGAGAAGGTGTTGGAGAGTAACGTGCAGGTGATGGTGGGAATGCCCCTGCTACAACTTATCGCAAATACGACATATAAGCCCTTCAGACTTTGATATAACATCTGCCGTTGTGTATACTGAACCTGGATCATACATGCGCTTACACGGATGCCTCTTTGGAAGCACAAGCAGTCGATATGCTACGTAGCACGATAACACAGTCCAAAGTTCGACTCTTCCTTAGGTATGTCCGCACGGCTTCTCAGAGGTTCTCTGCGTGGTGGCGCGAAGCATGACGCCAAGTCCAACCGGCTGCTCCGACACAAGGCCACCTACACAGGCGGCTTGCAGACTGTTGACCACCAGCACGGCATGTGGCAAACATTGAATATACCTTGAAGCTCAGGCCCCGGCCTCGATCCAGCCAGAATATACACAATAGCACCACCCGGTTGGGACCGCATTGGTTCCGATTCTTAGTCGCGTTGCAGACCACCATGAGCGTTCTACGACGATCATACCGTCCCGTAGGCCAGGCGACCCGATCTCGTCGACTTGCTGAAAATGGCGTAAGCTACGAACTGTTCTTGCGCAGAGAGCTGTGCCCAGGACAACAAGCCATGAAGCTCGGCGTCATGAGCATGATTCTCAGCGAGACCCGACAACTGATATCCTCTGCACATGTTACGGTCTTCGCACGTCCAGCAGACCGTGCTCAATGCACCGAAGGCTGAAGCACACCTGTACCATACGAGCCTGCCGTGATTCCAGCGCGAGGTACGCGCTAGGAATTTCGCTTACTGTCGCCTTCAAGTATCGCCGACAGCCAACCATCATTCATCGATACCAAACTCAGCGAGAATTTTGTGATTGTGCTGTCCAACATCAGGCACAGCGTCCATTCTCACATCAGCAGGATTGGCACCAGGCGGCAACAGAGCTGGCACAGGTCCAGCAGGGGTATCAACCGTTGTCCATCGTCCGCGCGCGCGGAGTTGCGGGTGATCCCAGACACCCTTCATGTCGTTAACGGAAGCATTCGCAATTGCAGCCTTGTCCAGCTTCTCCACTGCCTCCGCAGAAGACAGCTTCGAAAAGGCTCTGACAATGATCTGCTTTAGGTCCATTCGATTCTGGGATCTCAGCGAGTTGGTCTTGAAGCGAGCGTCGCTCTTGAGTGATGCGTCTTCAAGGACAATTGTGCAGAAGTTAGTCCATTCCCGTTCATTCTGGATCCCGAGCATGACTGAGCTTCCATCGCCGCATTCGAAGGGACCATACGGGTAGATAGCTGCGTGCGAGGCACCAGCAGGCGTTGGTCCCGGTGCACCATTGTATGTGTAGTACAACGGAAAGCTCATCCATTCTGTCATGCTCTCCAGCATGGAGATATCGATGCTCCGACCCTTACCAGTCTTACTTCGCTGCATCAGAGCACCCATGATGTTGGTGAGCGCGTACATGCCGGCAGCTATGTCCGCGATCGAAATCCCAACCTTGGCAGGCTCTGACTCTGTGCCAGTAACGCTCAACATTCCGGCCTCTGACTGCACCAATAAATCGTAAGCCTTCTTGTTACGGTACGGGCCATCCTGGCCGTAGCCCGAGATGTCGCACACGATAAGTCCCGGATGCTTAGCATGCAGCTTATCGAACGACAATCCCAATCGATCAGCAGCTCCAGGTGCCAGATTTTGAACAAGCACGTCTGCGCGCTCCAACACTTTCATCAAAGTTGCAAGATCGCTCTCCTCCTTGAGATCTAGAGCAAGACTCTCCTTTGATCGATTCGTCCACACGAAGTGAGACGCCATACCGTTCACCCGATCATCATAATTACGTGCGAAGTCACCCACTTCTGGCCGTTCGACTTTGATGACACGAGCGCCGAGATCTGCCAGCTGGCGTGTGCAGAAGGGCGCAGCGATCGCTTGCTCGAGACTGACGACGGTGATTCCTTCTAGTGGCAGCACGACATGCGGCTGCTTTGGTCCTATAGCTGACGTGGATGAAGCAGCCGACCCAATGCGGCGAGATTGGGTCCTAGCAATGTGTTGACACTGCGACGGGACATGTCGAAGGTTAGACAGCGGTGCTAAGTTGCTAGCTTTAGAGCTCGCATTGCGTATAATCTTAAGGGCACTTGCTTGAGACCATCTCAGCTGCGTGATGCACATTCGTGGTAGAGTGATCGGTAGCATTGCGGGAGAATGGATGTCTTGCCTCAGAATATCGTAGAGGTAATATCCAATGCTCTCGTCCAAGCAGATGTGTGTGCAGATACCTGAAAGGCTTCAGTGGCGCATCATTCGCCTACAACATAATTGCTGTCCTACTACAATGCTTCCTACGACGGTATGACTTCGCCCATTCTGACCTCGGCTACGCGGTATGCATCAATCAACATCAATCCAACATAACACGACACGCATTGCATTCTCTACGGGGCTGCCAAGCTCGAGCGACTTCGTGTATCCGTCGGCATGAGCGGTGCAGTCGATATCTAAGGCATGTTGGATCTCAATCAAAGAAGCCGTATACATATGTAGGCAACGGAGCCGTCCAGCCGCGTGGGATTTGGAGGGTGAGGTTCCTCGATCACGGATGGCTCGAAGAGGGAAACCGTCTGGCCGAGGTGAATCGACTCCAATGCTCGTCATGGGAAATGCATGTGATTGTCGCGTGCCGCCATGTACTGGTGCAATCGACATGTCACCGATTGACACTTGATACATCTCACTTGCTACAGACTGGTAGCAGGTACGGCACGATCATCCACAACCGACATGGCCGACTCAGTCGACCGCGTCTTCGGCCACGCCCTCACGACAGTCACCAAAATCCGCCCCGGCGCCCAGAAACCCCCTCCCAGCGCCCGCCTAGCCCTCTATGGCCTCTACAAACAATCCATGGAAGGCGACGTGCACGACGTCCACCCCCGCCCCACCTCCTCCGACCACCCGGACGCCTCACCAGAGCACCTCCGCCGCGAGCAAGAGAAATGGGACGCCTGGGCCGCTAACGCCACCCTTTCCCGCACAGAAGCCAAGCGCCGCTACATCGAAACGCTGATCTCAACAATGCGGCAATACGCAAGTCACACGGACGAAGCACGGCAGCTGGTCGAGGAGCTGGAGTTCGTGTGGGATCAGATTAAGAGTAACTCGTTTCATGGGAGTGGGAGCGAGCAGAGCAGTCCCGGGAGGGATGTGGAGAGGAGTGGGTATCTTGGGGTGAGCAGTGAGGGGGGTGGGAACGGGATTACGAGTTCGACGGCGGCTATGGAGAGGCCGTTGACGGTGTTGAGTCCGGTTAGTCAGGCGGATGAGGAGGAGGAGGTTGAGGAGGCTGAGGAGGAGGAATTTGTGGATGCGCCGGCGTTCTCGCAGGTGGATGCGGCGGATTTGAGGGAGACTTCCGAGGGCAGTGCAGACGACCCACAGGCGAAGGCCGGCAGAGCGGTGCAACCTCGTTCAACGGGTAATGCAGTCACAGACGTAAGGTGGCGGAAACGCATCGAGTCCTCACTGTTCAAGCTCTCGACCGAGATCGCTGCCCTCCGCGAACAGCTCGAGGCGAACAGATGGATCAAGACTCAACGGCGCAAGAGCGTCATCGGCTGGATCACACGAATCGGCTGGTGGGCACTCCAGCTGTTCGTAGCAGACGGCGTGATCCTCTGGATTGTACTACTGTACATGCGGCGAAAGCAAGATCGCAGACTAGAGGGCGCCATACGAGTACTGCTTGGAGATGCTGTGGCGCAGGTACAGAAAGTGGCATCAGATGTAAAGATCCCGAAGTTGCCACAGATTAGCGCGCGGAAGAAAGATGGGTGAACATTCATCGCGGACGTCGAGAAAAAACGCGAGGCTGAGCGATAGCCAGTTCGCCAGCCATGAGTCTGCGATCCCGGCCTTACGGTCCGCGTCTTGTACAGCAGACAACGCTGCAGCGTACTCTCGTGAGGCTCCGAGCCGAACAGAGGACGAGAGCGTGGCGTCACTTGCTCCACGAACGGTGGTCAGATTGGCAGGATTGCAGGCAGAGCCAGACGGTCGTTGTTCGCTGTTCTATCGCAGAGACTGCAAGGTTCACGCTTTCGCTGCCCAGCCCAGGTCATGGACTCTGACGTGGCGAGATCCGACACGCTCGTTGCCCGACAGCTCCGCCGAAACTCAACCCTGATAACTCCATGCCAAACCGCAGGGGCTGATCGGCGACGCCAGCAACGCGGTTCCCGCTTCCCTCACGAGACTATCTACACCGCCAAGATACAGTCAAGGATCTACGAGACGATGTGATGACATGTATGCCACTTGATAATTACACTAATACACAAATACACAACCTCTCATGCCGCTCAATACTACTTCCATCATGCCATCCCGCACCAGCGCGGTGTGGTTCCTCGGGACACCACGGCCGCAACGCCAGATCCATTCCCCGAGCAAGTCAATGACTGAAGCCATTTTCTAAAGCTCACAGCGTCGATCTCGGCGCCGTTCATCAGCAGCACAGCACAGCACTCAACCCCGAGTAAATAATTAAGCGCCTTTACGGCGCGCGCGGAATCGAGGTCCAGGCCGTCGGTCGAGCTTGACAAGCTCGCGACTGCGGACCGGGTCGCGATGCTTGTAGTCCAGGAATCCGTCCTCAGAACACATCCTCCGGCCACTCAAAGGCCTCCCCACCCTTCTTCCCCATCCCTGCCCCCTCTGCATTCCCACTCTCCTCCTTCACCCCCTCAAACCCCCACCCCCTCCCATTCCCATCCCTCTTCTCCCACACAGCCTTAGTAGCCTTCACCATCAACCTCTCCTCCGTACCCGCCTCCTTCCTGGGACTCGCTGAGCGGGAGCGGGGTCTCACGGCCTTGAAGAAGGTAGGCTTGAAAACGTCGTCGTCGCCCGTGATACTAGCATTCGAAGCGGACGGTGAGGTTTCTTCCTCTTCTTCGTAGAGAGGCTCGAGAAGGGCGGTTTGGGAGTCCATACTTGCGCGGGGTGCGGACTCTGGAGAGTCAGGGGCTGCTTCGGCGCCAGCGACCGTCATGGTGCCCTTGGGAGTCTGCATGATGGTATCTTCGGCTGGCTCGGCAGCATCGCTGTTCGAGGGCATGACCTCTGCAGCGGGTACATGCACGGCAGTGATGTGCGCAGGCAGGCTGGCCTTCGCAGCAGCCACAGGCTTCCGGACGACCTTCGCAGGTTTGGTTATCTTGCTGGCCGGGCTTGGTGTCTTCGCAACCGGACCCTTCCTCGTAGCACCCGCAGACTTGCGCTTCTTCTTGCTTTTGGCGGACTCCCACTCGCTGTCTTCATCGCTGTAGGCATCGGTTTTCCCGAGCTTGAACTCCTTGAGATCCTCGGCTGCAGCGTTGGACTTGCGTTTCTTGGGGCGCCCAGCCTTCTTCGCTGCCTTGACTGACGCGTCGAGAGCCTTGAGCTTGGCGTCGAGGGAGCCGTAGTCTAACTTGTCAGTGGTCTGAGCGTCAATGGCCATAGGCTCGGAAGTCTCATGAGCCTGCACTGCGGGTGCCTCGAGCTCTACAGGCGGTATATCGGCCTCGAGCTCAGCCACTGGCATGTCGTTGCACTCGGGGTCATGTGCAGCTCCGCTGATGGTATGCAGATCAACCGTCTGGACGTCTGCAACAGGCGAAGGGGCAGCCGAGAGCTCATGGACGTCGACTTCCGTTGTTGCCTGATTAACAGTGTCGATCTCCATGTTGTCGTCGTGGTGTTGCTCGTCGTTGGTTGCTTCAATAGTAGTGCTGACTATCGTCTGCTGAGTGGTGGTAGAGGTGTGGCGGTCAGTAAGTTTGAAGAGGGAAGTAGCACGGCGAGGATAGGGCTTGCGGGAGCCAGCACGTGACCGTTGCTTAATGGTCTCTTCACCGTCCCAATCACTCATATCGGCGCTGACATCACGTGCATGATTCACTCGGTTGCCAGTAAGATCATCCTCACTCAGATCCATGAGACTAGCAGGGTCGAGTAGCCGCTCACTAGGCAGACTCGCCAGCTTCCCCGGCACAAACTTCGGTCGCTTCAATGTCGTGCCCGAGGTGAACTTCTCATACCTCCCCCTCAGTGTTGGCATGGGCGAAGCTTCAACCAACGCTTCGTCCAGCTCTACACGAGCATTGCGGAGCTTCACCTCCAGATCACTGACTCGCTTGGACAGCTTGTGCTGTCTCCTGAGATCAAGTTTGGATGTCGGCCGCTTCAGTGCGGAGTCAGCGAAGTCCATGTCAGTCTTGAGAGGTGAGACCAAGCTGCTGGGGTCTCGCCCGACCTGGCTTGGGTCGACAGGTGCCAGCAGATCATTGCTAGAAGCCATGCGCTTGAGATCGCCGCGGATGTTGGCCAAAGATGGACGCTTGAAGTGCAGGCGGGACTTGATGGTCTTGATCATCGAGGCAGGCGGGACTTGCTCGCGTGGCTGGAAGTCGTCCGTCGCCAGTGTCAGACGCGAGTTGTACGATGGCACGCGCTTCGTGTCCAGCGAGTCGCGAGTGTCCTGCGAGTCCCGGGCACCCTGAGCGCCACCTTCCGTAGACATCGACACACCCGAATCGTGCGGCGTGATAGACTCCGAGGTTGCGAAGTTGAAGACCGGCTTGAATGTAAACCCACCACTGCTCTTCATCTGTGCGTACTTTGCCTCCGCCTCCTCCTTCATCAGCCTCTTCCTCTCCATGTCAGCCAAGTTCTTCTGCGTCAATTCCTCCTTGGTCTCATTCCATACGTCTTTCCACATCTTCACCGGATGCATGCTGAGGCCGAAAGTGCGGCTGAGGCGTGAGAAGATGCCCGGATTCGCAGGTGCTGGGTCTTGGATCACACGAGGGGCCGGCATAGCAGGCAGCGCCTCGATGTGCTCAGATATCCGGTAGGAGGTACTAGCACCTCCCTCCGCTTCGTCATGGTAGTCCGCCATCAGGTCGTCCACCAACTTGATGTTACCGCTATCGGTGCGTATCATACGAGTGAAGACACTGGGTGGCTGGTCACTCGGCTTATCTGTCAAGCTGCCCTCCTGGAACCTCGACTCCCGCGCTTGTAACAGGGCTTCCGCCTGGGCTCGGGCCTGCTGTTGTGCTGCATGACGTAGATTGAGGTTCGACAGGTTGTTGACACCCTTCTTCCGACGCACATTATGCGACTGCACAGGCGTAGCGTCGTCCGTAATCTCGTCGTCGGTGTATGGTATGTTCAGTCGGCTTCTCTTCGTAGGTGTGTGAGTGTCAGAGTCCTCTGCGCCTTGGAAGTGTCCATCGTCGTCTCCGTAGGTCAAATCTACGTTCGCCTCGCGCTTCCGCTTTGATCCGCTGAGCGGTGCTGCAGAAGGAACGCGAGACGCCATGCCGCGCTTGTATGGTGTGTCCTTGGGTGGTACTGGTGGTGGCAGATCCATCAGTGGGGATGTCGCTGTAGTGAATGATAGTCTTGTGCTCCTCCAATGTTTACCGTTGTCGGCAGTGCGAACACCAAGTTCGTGCGTCTAAGACATGCAGTGGGTGTTGTCAGGGATAGGAAAATGTCGTGTTCCTACCTGAAGCCGTCTCTGTGAGACGCGCCGCTCATTAATCTCAATCCCCGCGAATATCTCGTCCGGAAGCAATGGGATAACGCCCAACACCACGCTGCGGTCTCCCCTCGAACCCAATGTACACCAGCAAATGCGCGGAGGAGGTCGTCAAGTCGTGAAAGATACAATAGTTGTTGTAGGAAGAAGAGGGGCAGGTGACGACCAAATCAACAACGCGGTCGAGAGAGTTCACTCAAAAAGGCTTAGTACCGAGAATCTGCAGGGATCATGCCGGCAGCGCGTGAACGACGCGCTAGTGAATAGCTGCCGATTTCAATTCCATCAAACCTTCTCACTATTCTGCTAATCTGCTGCAACGCGTTTCCACGAGAGAAGCACCTACTATCATCGCCGCCTGCTACTGTTGCTGACGATAGCGGTAAGCGGTAAGCGGTACAGATTCGCGATGAATCGCCAGCGCGGTTTTGCGCGCAGTCAGCATTTGACTTCCCACCAGCAGCTCTCCATGTCGGGGTCAGAGACTCTTGAGGACATCTACTTGCAGACTTCAGACCACTAGCAGCCAAGTCGCGATGCATGACCTTCAGCCAAATGTGTGAGGAAGGGACTGCATTTCCTCCTCTTCGATGTACAAGTGCTGCGTCTTGCCTCGTACAGTTCTGTACTTCCATTCCACCACTTTGAGCATCTGCAATCTGCCACAGCATCCATTCCCAGCCAACAGCTCCAAGGAGAATAGTCCAACAAACCCAGCTCAGTATGGCAGTCAACACCATCTTCGCCGAGCGCCCACAACACCTCGTCTCCCCCCACGACCACAGACACCCCAACCCAGACCACGACATGTCAGCCTATCCCTACCAACGCCCAGTCTTCGGCCGCCATCCCTACGGCAAAGGCCACCCAGACCATCGCTTTTACCGCCGCGAACTGTCCAATATCGCCTTCTCTGGAGTCGCGCGGTCCGATGACCAGACACAGTCGGATCTTGAGGGTCTTGAGAATAAGGGGTACATAGGCATCGGCATCATGTGCGGGATCGCGCTGATTATTTGCGCGATCTCGCTGAAGGTGTGGTGGTCGAAGAGGAAGGGGCGGAAGGAGGCGGCGAAGGCGAGGAGGGAGGCGGTGGAGCTGGGGAGGGTAGAGGTTCGGGAAGTGACGGCAAAGGAGACGATGGTGACGAAGCCTGAGGCCAGGTGAGTCGACGCAAATCCGGTGCGCGGGCTAGACATGCACGGCTAACATGAGTACAGTGCCAGACCAACGGGGAGACGGGACATGGCCTTGTTGACGTGGGCTTAAGCTGAAGCTATCGATGACAACAGTCAAGACCGGCATAGGTGCGGTCGCTGAGAGCATGAGGTGGAAGGACGAGGCCACATTCGGGGTGTGCGTAGAGCAATGTCCCAACTCAGCGTACCTTGCTCTTGCGATTGATCTTGGTGTGACTACTTTGTCTTCTCTCCGCATCGTTGAGCCCATGCGCATGCTCCTCTAGGCGTAGCTCGAGCATTTTCGCCAAGCATTAGGATAAGTGAGAGTGCATTTTGCCACCATGTCTCCAGTGTCACTTCTTCTCCGTCGCCACGTCATGTTTCACCTGCGTTGAGATCCGCTTCAAACGAGTTTTGCAGCGCCCACATCGGATCTCGTGGTCGTAGTCGCCTGTGACTTTCGCCGTGAGCCAGATTGGAGACATGCATTTCCTGAACGCAAGACATCTTCACTTCTAGAAGGAATGCTAGAAGGCTCTCGCCGAAGATGGTGACGCGCTTGCTCTCGTACTCAAGCTCACGCACTTTCGTCTTGTCAGTTTCTGTCTGGGCAGCACTGGCTGCCTTGATCTGCTCAATCTCAGCGTCTTTCTGTGCAATGATGATCCCATACTGCTGATCTTTCAAGCGGTAGGCGTTCGCGATCTCAGTATCTTTCTCCGCGCGGAGTCTGGCAGTTTCCTGATCTTTTAGGGTACACAGCTTCCTCATCTCACTGTCCTTCCCTGCACATACCGTTGCAAGCACCTGATCCTTCAGACCAGAGAGCTTATTCACCTCTGCTTCTTTCTCCACTCGAAGGTTCGCGATCTCCAGGTCTTTCTGCGTACGAAGCTTGTTGATCTCACCATCCTTCTCAGCCTGCAATTTGACGATCGCTTTGTCTTTGGTCGTGCTAAGCTTCTTCATCTCAGCATCGTGCTCAACACGCAGTGCCGCGATTTCCCGATCCTTCTTTGTGCGAAGCGCTGCAAGTGCCTTGACATTCTGTGCGTCATTTTCTTCCCGTGCAGTGCGTTCACTTTCGCAATCGTTGATCTGTTCCTCATTCCTCTTCGACAGAGCTGTATAGTCGCGGTGATATGCGCGAAGTCTGCCCGCAGCCGACTGTAGAACCTCGAACACAAATCCGCGGACGGCGGGCTCCTCATGGTGAACAAAGTTGAGAAAGAACGTAGCATCGATGTCCGTGTGCAGGTGCTGAAGCGCATGGGTAGTCAGGTCAGTCGCTTTGCGCCGGATGGTCTCATCCCCACGAGTCGTGACTTTACAGACTTCAACCAGCACCTCGAGCAGAGCATTCACATTCCTCTCTGCGACCCAGCCGTACGGCAGTAGCGATCCAAAGGCTTGCTCGGCCATAGTCTTCATGCCCTCTACGTTGTAGTAATTCGCGATTCCATAGGCTCGCGCATGTGTGATAAGCGCATCCCGGAGGAGATTCGTGAACTCTTTGATATCGATCGGAAGGATGGCGTCCTGGCCTTCATCCGTGACAGAGACGGGATTCTTCGTATTCAGCTTCGTGAGATCTAGCTGTGGATCGTCTATCGTGACGCTGTAAGTCCCTTTGTAGACGAATTCGATCATCAACTTCATGGTGTGTATGTCAAACTCTGTATGCTCAATGATCCCAGCTTGCGCCTCCTTCATGTTGTTGTCGAGCATTGCCGCAATGACCGAAGAGGCCGAGCAGACCACCACCTTATGCACCTTGATAGCGTAGCCGCCGCAGTGGATGATCAGATCGGCATACTTGTCTTGACCGTAAAGCCCAGAGAAGTTGACAGCCATGCTGTCTTTCTCTCAACCGCGTGGAGAGTTCCTGAGCTCGTACAGTGTCGGCTGCAAGTTTGGGAATTTCAGTACAGTGCGTGTGAGAGAGTGCTTCGTATCGAAGGCGCTCGAACCCGATGTGATCGTGAAGAGACCCCGTACTTCTGAGCACTGTTGTGCCAAAGAGAAACCGTGCGGTGATTCGGGGGTCAAACGCGTTGCCAGATTACAGGGTCGAGAGAATGCGTTCGTGCCCGACGATCGAGCAAGGTGGAGAGGTGGAATATGTTGTACGCCGCTCGTCTGAAGCATGTCAATTAAAACCAGACCCACCGTAAGGCTTGGCCTTCTGTGATCAGTCGAGGCAGGTGCGTTCGAGCTGCGTCATGACCCCGTCTGATATGTCTTCTTACACACAACTACAGCAAAGCTTGAGAGACAGCGAGGAACGAGATTTGAGGAAATGATGAACTTGCTAAGTGTCGACTTCCATTGCAGTACCGTTCGGCCCCAGGCCCTCTGCTTCGTCCTGCAATCCGGGCAAGTACGCGCTGCTCTGACAACCAGGGCAATTGTGTGCCACCTCATGGCAGAAGACGTCGCAGTCAATGCAGAAGTGGTTCTGACAGGTCTCGCACTCGTATCTGCTAGACTCACTCGCGCCGTCTGCGCGCTTTGAGCGCGCATGCGCCTTTCCATCGGTAGAGCCATTCGTCGCTTCGTGGTGAGCCGGAACTGGCGGGAACTGCGACTGACAGCCATAACATTGCCTCGTGCCCTTCTCTTCAGCACGGCCCCACGGTACCTCGACCCAGTTGCGCAAAGGGAAGAGATGGTGATATGAGCGCGCCAAATGCGTTGACAAAATAAGCGTAAGGTCGCATGTCGGACATGTAGCAGGGAGGTTGCAGACTTTGGCTTTGCACCGACTGCAGAGGTAGCCTCCTCGGGTCAGCTCACCATGGCAAGCACAGAGTGTTGGCTTCTCCTCGGTGATCCGCGATGGAAAGCCCATCATCAGCAATGTCGCCTGGCTCCGCTTCTGCGCATCGGCATCAGTCGATCTCATGACGGGTGGGGTCGTAATGCCCATGAAGAGCTGACGGTAGTCGACCTCGTCCACGGCTACGTTGTAGCACTTGTCGTCGCCAGCATTTGTCTTACGACAGATCTCCGCGCATATGTGCATCTGCGCGGCCAGTCCGATGATGCTGACTCGGATGCGATCCTTGATGCATGCTTTGATGGTGTCGTGAATGTCGCCAGGATCGCTCGTTAGCAGTGCTCCGAGAATTATTACTACTTCTCGAGTGCCATGCGATGGCGTATGGTACAGCGCAGCTCGGGCCATCTCGAGAGCGTTCTGTAGCGAAGGGTTGCCTTTTGGCTCTCGTCCACGTAATTCCCGCACAGCACTGATGTGATTATTTGGGTTGCCACCCATGTCGCTGATGCGCTCGGCGACTCCATCGCGCATGCCAAGTATGCCGAGTTGAGAGATCGGGTTCTGCTCGAAGTACTCCTGGACGAATGCGACTGTGTAAGTGAGCGTGAGCAGATGACGAGTCGGCCGCAGGTCTTTCTCGATCATTGCCACAGACTGATCCAATATCAGCACGGTATGCCGAATGATGCCTCTCTGTAGTGGCGTCGTGTCCTTCAGGAGTCTGCACGCGGAGTCAGTGAAGTTCATTTGTGAGACATGCTACGCAATTCCTACCTTCGCCTCTTGTTTGCCTCTTCAATCCCGCCAAGCACACCCTCGATACCATCACCACCATCACCGAGATCCCAAGTCCGGGACGCAGTAGCCTCCCATCGCGCCTGGACTCGTTGCTTGGGCTTCGAGGCTGCTGCTCTGCCTCGACTGGTCACAACATCTTCGTCTGATGAGTCCGCCATAATAGGCTGGAGGTGAGTGTTTCAACAAAGTCCACGACTAGGCTGATAACACTCTTCGGTAATCACTCAACTCGTAATCCTGCTGCAGTATTGATTTTTGTAGGGCGCAGCGCGAGCTGGCCTGTTTCACAACGTCTCAGCCCATGCTTGTGATTGCATGGTCGAGATATTCGAAAGTTGCAGATGCCAGACTGTGAGTGAAGTAAGAGTCCATGACTAAGCGGCGCCAAGGGCCAGGGTCTCTACGCGAGCCTCACTCAGTTTGGGCGCAAGAGGCAGCAGAACAAAGGTCCGCTAGCAACTTCGCCTTCTCAGACCAATCAACACTCTACTTACTGCGTTACATCGCGAGTGAATCTACACGCGAAGGCCAGACATCACCGTCGCACCCTCCTCCCCACCGCCAGCAGAGGGGCACACCGCAATCTAGACCCCACCAACACCACCTCTCCCTTATCCGCTGACACCACCGCGATCATGGCCAATGATGAGTACGATGTACGTATACACTTCAGCATATACTCCGATCATGTGACCAGTCTCTAACCATCATACCAGTTCCTCTTCAAGGTCGTCCTGATAGGAGACTCCGGCGTCGGCAAATCCAACCTCCTCTCACGATTCACGCGCAACGAGTTCAACCTCGACAGCAAGTCCACAATCGGCGTCGAATTCGCCACCCGCAGCATCACAGTCGACAGCAAGACCATCAAAGCCCAGATCTGGGACACGGCAGGCCAGGAGCGCTACCGCGCCATCACGAGCGCATACTACCGCGGCGCAGTGGGCGCGCTGCTCGTCTACGATATCAGCAAGCACCAGACGTACGAGAACGTCACGCGCTGGCTGAAGGAGCTGAGAGATCATGCGGACACTAATATTGTGATCATGTTGGTGGGTAACAAGAGCGATTTGAGGCATCTGAGGGCTGTGCCGACGGAGGAGGCAAAGGAGTTTGCCAGTCAGAACGGGTTGAGCTTCATTGAGACTTCGGCGCTTGATGCGAGCAATGTGGAGTTGGCGTTTCAGAACGAACTTACAGGTGAGTTGGGCGGGGCTGGATCGCGGCCGGTGTATGAGGATTACAGAAGGGGAACGGAAGTACTGACAAGACTGCAGAGATCTACCGCATCGTCTCATCGAAAGCACTGGATCAAGGCGAAGCGACCAACGCGCCAGGTCCGGGCACGTCAGTCCCACTTGGCCCAAGCAACCCACCTGGCGATGCGAGCAAGAAGGGCCAATGCTGTTAAGTAGGTCTGAAAGCATCACGCGGAATGGAGTACACAGCGTCCTTGTAGGCGGCGGGCGGGCTTCGACTTGCGCAGCTGGAGCTATCGACTACGGCGTGTAGGCGTATGGTGTTGGCATTGCCGAGCGATATGCTGCTTGTAGTGAGGGGACTTGATACGTTAGCATGGCAGGTAGCAAATGTCAGTTTATGATCGTTTCACTGACCGTGTATCAATCTACGTTCAGTTATCTGCCAATCTGCACAGCTTCGATCGACATCACCCTACTGGACTCTGGCAAGGCTGCTCCTGTCTCGCACACGCCGACTACAGCCATCCTCCATCGTCCTTATGTCTACCGCACCCCACATGGCCATCTCGCAGTATAGTGATGTCTAGTGATGCTGAACCTCCATGGTGCGCACATCTCATGCGGATCAGAGGCCGTTTGTCTGGACCGTCGTCAAATCCTCGCCCTGGACTTCGGGGTACTTCGCTCTAATGTCTGCCAACTTCTGCGCTGCACCGGCGAGCTTCGCCCTTTCCGTCGATAAGACTAGGCGAATAGGCATCCGCGGTTGGACTTTCGTAAATGTCGCAGACTTCTTCGTGGTGAGATCCTCAACGGCCTCTATAATATCTGCAATGGTATGTTATTGGATTGCCTGCACATCGGTACTAAAGCTTTTGGAATCTTCAACGACATGGCGTTTCAGCTCGGCCAGAGCCTTCTCATAAGGTCGCTTGTCTTTGAAGTGACCATCCAGCTCATGCACGAGGAGCGCCTTCTGGCCCGTGCCCCGGATGTTCGCCCCAGCTTCATAGCCAGACTTCATCTCTTTCGTGAAGTAGACAGTCTCGTGGTCCAGGATGGCATCTGGTCTGACGTTTGTTAAACGACGAGCTGAACCTTACCAACAACGCGATGTCATGAAGAGCATCTAGAGCCAACGACACCCCTAATCCGCCACTCGAGCTGCGGTGGAGTTATCATCATTCTCCGCTGGAGATTCGATGCAATGTTCTGAGATGCTTCGTCCACAGCACTTGGTAGTTGGTCCGATGCAGGCACGATGTAGTCGCTCACGCAACCTCTCATGAAGCGCTCATTCCAGATAGTAAGTAGAGAGGTACAATAGATCCTGATAATATCCTCGCCGCCCTTACGAGAGCTAGTGTCCTTAGTAAATTCTTACGTTGTGCTTAGCATCCTGAGTATGTTCTTCCTATACTTTCTGACCTCAATGAACTTAGCGACAAATGTTTTCATGATGTAGCGGTGGCGAGCTCTAGATCTATGACAGCTCTAGCCATTATAAACTTTAACGGCGTGCTAGTAGGACTTCCGTGTATGCGGGTACAACGGTCGAAGAGCCATCCTGCGTCACACGGAAATGTTAGAATATGGCAGATCACCTCATTGCTACGAACGCAAGTCGAAATTTTCGCGGTCAGTAGATCAGAGGCAATACGATCCGAGCATACCTGTTCTACTATGTCTTGGATATTCGCCTTTGCGCTCACCTGTCACCATTGCCTCCAATGACGATAACAGCCTCTCCAGGATGTCACTCTGGACTCCACTCGCGGCTGGCTGGGTCAGTTGGTCAGGATATGGGCCCGCCTGCAAGAGGCGGAGCAAGGTTCGAGAGGCTACTGCAGTGGTCGAGAGCAAGATGCATGGCCTGGACTGCCGCGGCTGCCCTTCGTGTAGCTATGGACCCGCCTGTGGGGGGCGGAGCAAGGTTCGAGAGACTACTGCGGTGGTCGAGAGCAAGATACATGGCCTCAACTGCCGCGGCCGCCCTTCGTGCAGCTATTTGTCGTGGTCACGAAGACTCTTCCAGCTAGTGCTGTCCGCCAAGATATTGTTCGAGGCCAACAGCGCGTTGTCAAGAAGTGTAGCATGTACACGCACGGCTAGTCCTTGCCACTCATGCCCCGCTAGTGTTCCTTAGCATGGGTCCCTTGGGCCCTGCTCGTACAATATATATCCTGCGCCCAGTGCCCTTGCTTGGGCTGTTGCACCCTCCACTCCAGATCACACTCTCGCTTCTCTTCGGCCATGTTTCACCTCATCGCCGCCCTAGCCGCTATTCTCCCACTCGCAACGGCACATCCAGCGCCTGCGCAGTACACATGCAAAGCTGGCACAAAGATCCCCTTGAACTTCACCTTTGGAGCGAGTGTCCCTGTGATTGCCGACGCATCAGCGTTTGTGCAATATGCTGGTTATTATTGGCAACTACCCAAAGCCGCCTCTAGTGGTCGCGCGGTGTCCTTCCTTGGCAATTACAACGGCAGTAAAGCGTGGGACTCGCAGATTAGTACTACAACGAATTCGACTTCGATTCAGGGCGGACCATCGTATGCCAACGCCTCGTCCATGGCCGATAGTACTAGCTTGATCTCGCTGACGTACTCGTCCGGCAACGCATCCTCGTAAGTTGGTCAGGTTTGAGATGGTTCCGGCGGCTCGGGTTCTGACAATACATCCCAGTGCCACCGGTGCAGCTTATGGGAGTGGCAGCACTACCTCGAGCTCATCCTCGGGCGCATCAAACTCCACAGCTATCGCGGTGGCTAACGCCGAGGGCGTGGTCGCCATTGCTACTTCGGCCAACACAGTCTCCGCCGCTGATCAGCAATCCCTCGAGAACGCACGGCAAGCTGCAGCCGCAAGCTCCTGCGCAGCAGAGAACGAGGGCGCGAACTCGTCTGCAGAGCTCGACAGCATGGTGCAATATACGACTGCAACTGGCGTGCACTTCACGAGCGTGGCGTTTGCAGCCTGCCAGGCTGGTTTCATGGGACCTACCACGGATGCGAGCAGTGCCTCTAGTGGCAGCCAGGCGAGTATTTCCAGCGTGAGCTCGACTGTGACCTGCAATGGAATAGTCAGTACTCAGCAGACGCAGTCGACGCAGTTCAAGCTGAGTGTACAAGGCATCTATACTTGCGGCGGTGCTGGATTCCAAGGCGCCATAATCGGGCAGAGAGTGGCCAAGAGTCTGTCGTATTGCTAGAGCTCGAGTATTGAAGTTGTACGTTCGGGTATAAGGTTAGACCTTTCTTTCGGCCGAGTCCTTCAAGTCTCTCGGGTCATACTGACACACACCTGGTCGGTGTCGTCGAAGCCTGGAAAAGGTCCGCTCGTTAATTATCTGGGTCATTCGGCCAACAACGCATACCCGGACCGTCAGTTATGTTTGCGCATTCTAGTAGTCTTTATGTTGTGTCGCCTATGCTGTAGAGACTTTCAGCTACTTGTAGAATAGTGTCTTGACATGTTGACCTACATCACCTTGCGCACAATAGAACATAGACTTGGCAATTGAGCCGACAAGCTCGAGATGGTCAGTGGCTTCAGACGTTGCATGAGCATGAATGGTGTTTCGGCACCAAGTCGCAACTTCCGTGGCTCGCCTTTCACGCCCTGAGCTTGCGCCGCCTGCCAAATCCAGGCCACCATGGCAGGTAGCAAATGTCATCTATGATTTGTTCCGTTCTGGTGTATCAATCTAGACCTGCTGACCTGCCATATCGCACCGCTTTGATCCAATGCTTCCCCTCTCGCCCCACAGAACGCCGCTTCGCCAGTCACCACCACCAGCCCTAGACGCTCGTCACAGGCGTATCATTGGATTGCGGTGACCGATTCCCACGGGTTCTGTTACTTCGCAGTTGCGTCGCACAGGCGCGCTGCTCAATTGCCCAGACCTGTCCATGTTTGACTCGGCTGGACCGTAAAGTCTTCGACCTCTACAACTGGATACTTCGCTCTAATATTCGCTAGCCGCAGGGCCGCATCGGCAACATTCAGTCGCTCCCTGGCAAGGACTGTCCCGACGGCGTAGCGCGCAATAGCCTCGTTCGGGTGCTCGATGTTTTGCGTAGTCAGATCCTTGACTGCCTGTGTAATGTCTGAGATGGCGTCTCGATATGTCGCCTGAACCTCTGCGTCGAAAAGGACCAGGGTGTTCTCCAGAGTTTTCTGGAGCCTGTCCACAGCTTGCGAGTGCGGCTGCTCGTCGTTGAGGTGATCGATGAGGCGGCGCAGTAGGCGTGCTTTCAGACCCGCTTTCAGACCCGTACCATTGTCTTTCGCACCATCTTCGTAACAACTCGACATCGCCTTTGCGAAATACGCGGTATCGTGATCCAAAGTAGCATCCAACTTGATGTTTCCCAGAGCGTGGGAGAGGTTATCCAGCTTGTTATTATACCTAGTCCGTATGCCTTGTACCTTGCCCTCAATGATGCGCTGGAGCACGCCCGGAGCAAGTGACACGGCCTTGCCGTCGGACGCGAGCTGCGTCGGCAGCGCCATCATCATGTCTATTGCGCTCGACAGAACATCTAGATACGGCTGGTCTAATGGCTTCGGCATGCGATCCCATGCAGGCACTATGTGATGCTCTCTGCAGAACCGCATCAGGCGCTCCGTCCAGGAGTCTCTGCAAGCGCCGGCGTTGCGGCCTCTGTGATGGCCGTTCTTGCGGATATTAGCATGCATCGTCGCCCAGTGCATCGGGTCGATGTTCACGGCGCGAAAGTGTTGAGCGTCCGCTAATGCGCTTGGCAGAGCTGAGCGGATGGTGTGGATCAAGTGAGCATCGAAGAGAGCGGAGGTTTGCTTGATCGCCTGCTCATTGCCTTCCTCGCAGAAATTTCGCAGCGCGTTCAAGCTCCCATGAAGCCCTGCGTTGGCTTCAGTCGGATCGTTTCGAACCCACACGCTGACGTTGTGGAAAAAGACGGCGACTCTATTGCAGAGTAAGTCCGACATCGAGCGCCAGCGCCCTGGCGCTGCGGCGAGTAGGGCATGGGCTCGCAGCGCAGGGATCCCGCTGACTTCTGCGAGGTGGGCGCTGCCTTCGCAGGAATAGTCGCCCTCCTTGAGCTCTTCGTACATAGTATTCGAAACGCAGAACACAGGGACGTTGCGCCCTTCTGGGATCAACTTGTCGACCGTGATGTGGAGATTCTCTGTGACTATGACGGCTCGCGCTTCCATGAGGATTTCATCTTGCTCCTGCCCGAACTCATATATGGCCATCTTGAGCTCGTGGACCTTCAAAGCCAGTTCGCTCTTGTTCGCACTCTTCCTTCGCATGTCGCGCTCCCGCGTGGTCAGCTCATGCTGGCGGTCCCGAATGGCCCCTTGAAGCTGACGATACTCGTCCATGTCTTGACCATGCTCTTCGACGTACTCTACGAGCGCTTTATTGAGACGGTCTTCTTTGTAGGTGGCGATGATCGTCAGCTTGCCGGCGAAGAACTCTCCAAATCTGACGAGGAAACGTTCAAGATTAGGATCACTGACGATGCGACCGATGGGCGCAACGACCCACGCATACTGGCAGTCGCGCAGAGCCTCACGTGTCATGTTCACGCGCGCCATGTTAGTGTCATCGAAACCTGGACCCGGTCAGCACATGTACGGCATTCGCGGTTGAGATCGCATACCGGGGATGTCAACGATGTTGACGTACTCGAGCACTCTTGAAGTAGTGTTGCCCACGCTACACTCAATGTCAGTTGCATTCATCATCAGGAAATTGTCCCATACAGCACTCACACAACCTTGCGGACGAGAGACCACAGACTGGGCGATCTGAGCGGCTGCCCTGATATTGTTAGCGGCTTTAATTGCGCTGCGAGTACTGATTCGGTGTCGGCAAGCAGCGTCAGCGTTCGCACATCATCTCTCAAGCCCATGAGCTGAAGCTTCTGTTTCGTCCAGTCCACCAGCTTGCGCATAAGCGGCTGCGTCGGAGTCTCATAGTTGGCCTTGAGAGTCTTCTTCGCGGCTGCGTCGGAGGTGAATTCGGCTTTGTCGTTGAAGAGGCTTCTGAAGGATTCAAAGGCAGTATTGGCATCCTTGCGGTCATCCTCCTTGTCCGCTTCGCTCCAATGAGTGTCACGTTGGAGGTACCACAAGTTATAATTGTCCAAGCGATCGGAGATGATCTTCTCGCACTCGGCATCTGATGGGTATGAGACTTCCGCACCGTACGGTGATCTTTGCCCGGTGACCTTATGCGTGTAGATGGTCATTACACTTGTGCACGCTTCGCCAGCAGAGACCTGAGGGGGAAGTCAGCTATCTGCGGAAGCCATTAAGGCCATACTGAGAACTCACCACTGTGGCAATATCTTTGGCGTCCAGCAGTGCGTTCACCACGGAGCTTTTGCCTGCACAATGGTCAGCTATGTTGCAAGAATTATCACTGCAAGACTCACCAGCGCCCATTCCTCCCACAATACCTATCGTTGGCTTCTTGATGTCTGAGACTGATAAATTCTTCGTCGCCCACTTGAGACCGCTGGCAAGTCCTTCGCTGTCATGCTCATATATCCGCATGACATCCAACAAAGCTTGTGCAGAGGCGACATCGCATTCATTCACTTTGCAAAGCTCGGGATCGAAAGCAGGGTGTTTGGGTAGGTCCTCCATGGTCTCGTTGTAAGTTGGCTCGTCGGGGTCGCTACCTTCAACATCGCTGTCGCTTCCGTCAACGAACTGAACATGGCCGGATGCGCATGATGCTCGTCGTAGTGGTGATGATATGTCTTGATCATCGCCATCAGTCTCCTCTACTCTCTTTCGCTTCAGGATGCTTGCCGGTTGCATCTTGCTCGATGTATGCCCGGTCGATATGATGCAAGGATCGTGTATATGCGAAACCACAGAGTTCAGCTGGTCGGAGAGTGGTGATGAGTGGTGAGTAGTCATAGGTTGCATGTGAATAGTCCAAATTAATCGAGTAGCTGTTACATGGTAACACAGCTTGTGCGTGCATACTTGTGTCAAGTGCTTGACAGTGAGCAAGTGAGTGATGGCGCACGCTCGATTGGACTGAGTGATGCCTATAAATTTGATGAGCAGATTGGTGTTACGTGACGCTAACGGTTTTCCCCGGAAAGTGAACAAAGGAGATATGCTAATGTAGAAGTTTTGGATACTACCCGTATGGCATCGACCGCCCGCCGCCGGATTGATCACACATCGTTCCGCTGAACCCATTTACCACTCACGAACCGGTGTAGCCATCATTCAATCACTTGAACCCTTCACCCGAGTCTAAAGTCCTGACGCCCAACTCTCGTGATACTCGATCCCGCCCAATCCCGCCCCCGAGGAGCAAGCCACCCGACTCAACCTGACTATCAGCCTATCAGCAGATAGTCGCGCTTGGTATCCTCATGCGCCTTCTTGATCTCAGCAAACTGATTGGCGAAGGGATGCAGTAGCTTCTTGACTTCCATGCGGATTGCAGTCTCCTTCGAAGTCTCGGTGGTATCGGCTTGCTGCATGCGCCTCTTCATTTTGTGAACAATACCGTTGAGTATGTCGTCGACGGGCTTGTGTAGGCGAGCAGTCTGCACATGGAGAGTCCGCTGAACAGCTTCGTCGGTCATCTCGGCAGCTTTTTCGAACGGCGCGGCATCTCCCAGCACGAAAGTGCCGAAGGATTCCTTCAGACGCGCTCCAAGGCCTCGACCCTTCTTGTCTGCTCTGCCCGCCGCATAGCATGGGGCCATAGCCTGGGTGAAGAAGGCACTCTCCCGATCAGTCGTCGATCTGATGCGGATGTTGTCGATCTCAGCCTCATACACCTGCCTCGCAATGTTGTGTGCGCTCTCGATCTCCACAATCTGCGGCTCTATGATGTTCGCAAAGAACGAGTCTGGGATCGCCATTCCGGCCGGATTGGACGCGAGCTTCTCAGGTACCTTCTTGACCTCCATGATCATCTTCTGTACACAAGCATCAAAGGCAACGCTCTGGCGACGACCGACGACCGCCCAGGTAGCATTGACGACGTGCTCGATCTGGTGATCAAGCAGGAGCAGGTTCCAACATTCGTAGCTGACTGTCCCAGTCTCATGGGCACCGTCTTTGTTGAAGAAGGCGATGACTGCTGAGCCATTTCGCGAGCAGACTGTCTTGACGACCTGCTGCGCGGCCCGCAGAGAAGCAGGCATTTCTTTCTTCATCTTCTTGAGGAACTCGTCTTCGAACATCTGCGATGTCTCGCGCTCTGCAGCATTCACGAGCTCCTCCCACATCGCTGGCCACACATCGACAACGCGAAGCAACACCTCGAGCTGCTTCGCGGGTGAATGGTCCACATAGGTTTGCAAGCCCCCAACAAAGTCCGGGATCTTCCCGAGAATGAGTCTGTCGTCTGCTTGAGTGATCCCGGGCGCTGCAAGCCCTCGCAACCAACTCCGCAGCCTTGGAACACCACTGTCGGCTGGCTCGACGACATAGTCGTCCGATATAGTCGTCACTGAGCCTGGGCTGATCATGTGACTGTACCAGTTGTTGGCAACATCGAAGACCTTGAGCTTGTGACCGTCGGGAAGATGCTTATTCTTGTCTGCACTGATCTTCGCTTTGATGTGATCCGTGCGAGCCTCGTTCAAACAGAGGTTGCATAATCGATCAATGGCAAGGATGCGTGCGTTGATGAAGAGAAGCCGGGTAGTAATGTCGGCTGTTGGACGGGTCATTACAGCCTTGCCGACGACTTTCTTTTCAGCCACCAAGTCTGCACGCTCTCTGCACAACTCATGGTAGTCGCCGATGCTGTGGCCTTTCCGTGGCATGTCTCTGGCGAGGTTGGAGTCAAGCCCTGTGTCACTGCACGTGACAACGAGGGCGAGGCTGGACGGGAATCTGCGTGCGTAGAGGCCGATGATCTTGTCAGTCTCGGGATTGTCGTTGGCGCGCTTGACGTCCGCGACGGTCACCAACGCCGTACAGCTCGACACATGCTTCTCTGTCATGTCGGCTCGCAATCTGTTCGTGTCCGTAACCCCTTGCTAGGCATTAGCTGCATGCCTCGCGTGAAAGTGTTCGTGCGCTGACATACCTGGTAAGTCGAGAAAGTCGCCATATTTCAGGATGTCCGAGTTTCTGTCACCGACACTATCACACATCATGTCAGCATTCTTGAATCCCACACGGACGTCTGGACTGTCTTGACTCACAATGCAGCTGTCACCAATGGCCACAAAGAGACAGCGTCTTCGCTGTGGTTTGAACTGGTGAGCTCCAAGACCTCGGCGTCTAGATCGGCTCTGGAATCTGACTGACGGACTAGGAACGGCGCTCCATCCATGGTTTCCATGGTCTTGTAGATTCCCTTCACCCAGCTCATCATCTTATCGACAACATCCGTCCCTGCTTTATAGTTCTCCTTGAGGAAGCTAGCGACAGCACCGAGCGATGAACACTCTGCCTTATTGCCGAAGACGTCGTAGAAGAAGTCCCGAGCGGTATCGGCTCGGTTGCCGAACTCGGTTGTTGTTGGACCATCCCAGTCAGGATTCTTCTCGAAATAGAACGTGTAGTAATTGTCCACCTGAGTACGCAACACGCCGCGGACTTTCTTCAACTTCATGTAGACGATCTTGACAGCGTAGGTTAAAGTCTGTTCAGGAATCCCCTCGATGTAGTAGATTGGGATGTTGCTACAAGCATCGCCATCGGCACCCTGTTTTGATATTTAGTGACGTTCTCCGATGTGAACGGCACGAATGACTCACAGCGCGTGCCATTCCAATCTCATCCATGATCGAATTCAGCGAAGAGCTCTTGCCTGAAAATTGTCAGTATTGCGGCTGCAAGACATTGTGGTGTATCTGACCTGTGCCTGAGCCGCCCGCCATGCCGATCTTGGGCTTGATGGGGTCCAGCTTCTCGCGATGCATCACCCATTGCTCCGTGTGGTTGACGATATTTTGCAGGCGCCCGTCGTGGGCTGCAAGAGGGGCGATGAGGTTGAACAGCTTGTCCACTGTAGTCAGAGCAAGAGGTCTGTATTTTGCGCGGCGTGGATCGAATGCCGCGAGCTTGGGCAACTCTTCTTGCTCGCCAGGACGAGCGACACATCCGTCATTCTGCGTGGGTGGAGGAGTCGGAAGGTATGGGGGTGAAGCTCTGATGTGTGCCTTGGTGTCGGCTTCATCGTCGTCAAGCTTACGCTTGGAGCCGTTGTAGTCTGTGGAGGTTGCCATGGTGTATGTCTATCGAAGCTGTTGTGGTGCAGTGGATATAGGAAGTCGAGGGAGTCGAATATGGTAAGGGTGTCTGTGAGTGTAGGTGTGAGAGTGTTGGAGCCTGGCGGCAAGTTGCCAGTGGTATTCACGCTCACGCAGGACCAATTAGCGCAGATCCTACTCCACCGTGTCGAAGTGAAGATCGAAGTGATGGCATGTGCCTTGCGTTCTCGCCCTCAAATGAGGAGTTACCCTGCAGATATTGCTAGCACGTGCGCTCAGATGACCGCTCTCACTCACTGCGTGGCTTGAGTTGTGCTAGATAGTCAAGCGGGGTCAGCTCGATGGCTTCATTTGGGGAGATATCGATTAGTATCAGCGTGTGCAACAGATATCTCCTCGGACAGATGTGAATCACGTTCTCGTTGCGAGGCATCAAACCAGACTCGTTCACTGCAGTGACGTGTTCAGCTTTACACGTGAAAGTACTGTACAATATACTACTGCGTCAAGATCGAGTGTGCGTAGATCTGCCGCTTGCGCTCGTGCACTGGCACCTCTTTCTCGGGTGCACCGGGGATCTTCTTCTCCAGTTTCTACTCAGTGGTCAGTATCGCTATCACGGAATGCAGGATCGCAAGTGCATGCTCTGCTCAACATACCAAGCTCTCAAACACACACTTGTTCAGTGGCCTCTCAAACCTCCGACATTGCCATAGCTGCTGGTTATTGTCGTCCAAGCACTCCCAATGCTTCCTGAACTCGGCCAGACAGTGCTTGTTCACATCCTCCAGCCTGCACATATGATTAGAAGCCGACATCACCCCGCCTCACCTGCATTGGAAATGACATACACGCTCGCCGCACATCTCGTGACCTTCCGTCCCTCCCGCATGCAGTCCAGCTCACCCCGTCCATTGCTCTCGGTCTTGCACTTCATATAGTCGTCATTGTATGGCTGGCATCGTGCTCCAATGAAGAAGCTGGCGCTCAATAAAGGTGCTGAGGAGGCTCCGATCTCCTTGACTTTGGGGATGTCGTCTGGGAGGGGAGTTGTGTCGATGAGGACCTGCTGATTGAACCTGGTGCAACCCTGTCAGTGGAAATTTGGCAACTTCTGAATGGCCTGCTCTCACCTAGGCTGTCGCGTCGACATGGTGCCTAATGCGTGCAACAAGTGTGCATGCAGGTACGAGCAGCTGTGAGGTTCACGTCGAGAGCTCGGCCAGGGCGATCTTCGGCGCGGCTACTCCCGCGTCGCGGTTTCCTGAAGCTTGCCGCGTCGTTCGCGATCTCAAGTACATCAGAT
This sequence comes from Cryoendolithus antarcticus, assembly GCA_002077065.1. NCBI lineage: Eukaryota > Fungi > Ascomycota > Dothideomycetes > Cladosporiales > Cladosporiaceae > Cryoendolithus > Cryoendolithus antarcticus. Next base: position 181,845 of record NAJO01000037.1, on the reverse strand, counting down.
ACACAACATTCTCTACCACGATACTAGGCTTCCGCACGAACCTCCAGCAAGGTGTTGGGAGCTTTGATCATACTTAGGAGATTGTGCCAACTGATTACGAGACAAGACTGAGAGCACCGGCAACATGACTTCCCTCTTCGGCAACACCACAACCCAGCAGGGCGGAGGGCTCTTCGGCAACAGTACACAACAGCAGAAGCCCACATCGAGCCTCTTCGGTAACAGTACAAATGCTCCCGCAGCAGGCTCGTCACTCTTCAACACTGCACCGCAGCAAGCACAACAACCAATGGCAGGCTCGCTTTCAGCTGGTCTCATGGGCTCGACCAATGGCGCGCTAGGATCTCAAAGTCAACAACAATTCGTCCAGTCTAGGCTGCAGGCTGTTGGACTCCGCGACACCCCCTATGCCGACAAGTCAGTCGAAGAGCAAGTGATAGTGCTGCTCAAAAAGTGGGATCCCGAAAGCTCAGACACACTGCTCCAGAAGTACCTCTACAACGCTGTGAACCCCGCGTACGCACCATACTATCACCCGAATCCCGGCGAGAGCGAGCGCGAGTGGGAGACTGCGCTCGCGAACAAGCCAGTGGGTGACGACAGCACAGCGTACATCCCGGTCTTGGTGCGAGGCTTCAGGGCGCTGGGTGAGAGGCTGGAGCTGCAGGCGAAAGTGCTGAACTCGCTGAGAGTCAGTCTGCACGAGATGAACAACTCGCTCACTGCCATCTTGTCAAAGCACCAACAGGACATCAGCGTGCGAATCGAGGATTCGCGGAAACAGCACACGGCCATCGCGCAACGGACACTGAGGCTAGCGATCAAGTGCCAGATCCTACGAAATCGGGGCTATGCACTGGATGGGACAGAGGAGAAGCTGCGGAGAGACATTTTGGCACTCCAGGAGCGGGTAGCGAAGCCGAGTCTGCAGTCAAGAGAAGAGGAGATATGGGCACGAATGGTGGCTTTGCGGGAAAGGGCAAGATGGGTGGAAGAGGAAGGCAAGAGAGTGGGAGCAGCGGTGGAGGCACAGAAGCAAGGCTATGGGAGTGCTTTGCCGGACAGTGTGCTGCAGGGAGCGAACAAGATCTTGCGGGACTATGATGGGCAGCTGATGCATCTGGCGAAGGAGATGGAGGAGGTGAGGAGAGAGTTCGAGGAGTGGGATCGAGAACGGCGGAGCTGAAATCATGGAGAGTAGAGCATTCATGAGATTGTGACTCTCCCCAACAGACAGAACGCTGCCTATGCCTCTCCGCGGACGCTGCGATATGCCTCCCCATCCAGGCTAACCGACGAAGTGCTCCGCCGACGAGACTCGAACGCAAGGCAGAAGGAAGCCAGGCTCTACATATCCAGCGCCCAGCGAAGGTTCAAGCCATTTGGCTCTCATAACCATCATGGCACCCGATGCTGTCTGCTGAAATCCTAGGTGCCAGTCGCGGAAGAAGCCACAACGCCCGGGCATCGTCGATCACGGAACAAGACGGAGCTGTGAGTCGGTCATACTAGGGTGGGGAGCAAGACGAGTGTCTCTCAGGGTGCCACCGCACGCCCGCACCGATGGTATGGTGCCGTCGCAGTAGCAATGCGCCATAGCGCCTGGTCCGAGTGTGACTTCGCCAGCCTCGAGCTCCAGAAGACGCGCAATTTCAAGGATGTGAGCATCCAGATAGTCGAGCAAACCTCATCAAAAGCAGCTCACGCCTCACCATATTTCTTCACCCCAACCGGCTTTCTCCCCCCATCCCAAAAATGCACCATCCCACCTCCAATACTCCGCACCTCCTTCCTCAACTCCTCATCCGGCCCCGAATCCCCCGAAATCCCATCCTGCACATCAAACCCACACCGCCTGTAAAATTCATCCCGCCCGCTGGCTGCAATACAGCTCGTTCCGACGCCATCCTGCTTCGCCTGCTCGAAACCCCACGCCACGAGCTCTCGCCCGATGCCCTGCCCTTCGAAGGCTGGATCGACGCCGATGACATTCAGATACCAGACTTCGGCGCGCGAGCCAGTCCAGTGATGCTTCGAGTACGGTGCTAGTTTATCGAAGATCTTGTGTTTCTCGGGATCGGCGGCGCGGTCAGGGTTGAAGTATTCGTCTACTTTGTTGACATACGACGCCGCTGTTCTCCAAGCATAAGTGCTCCACGACGACGGCTTCGAAACAGCTCGTCGTCGAGACCAGCCCGCTACACCAGTCAGGCATTCCTCCCCTTTGCCATCAGGTGTAGGTTTGAAAGAGACGAAGAGCTTGTTCTCGGCGTCCATGCTAGCCCATTGGGCGCGCAAAGAGCGGACATATCGCTTTTGCAAGTCATCTGGATATTTGTCAAGGTAAGGATGCAAGTATCTGCCCATGAAGCCATCGTCTTTGAAAGCTCGGGCTAGGATGTGGGAAGCTGGGATGATGTCTCCGTAAGTTGCTTCACGGAAGGGCATTGTGACATGTGGGAAGGTCTGAGGAAACGGAGAGGTAGGGTACATCCATGCATACAGCTCTATATAAGCGGGTAATCCGCATACAGTATCTGATCACATGGTCTTCTGCATTGAAAGGGCGTGATTGCCTTCTTCAGCGGTGGAGCTGAAGTCGGCAGGTGTGGGTCTTGGCGCTAGTCCGGGTTTAGCCGCGTGGTGAGTTTGTGCCACTGTGGTACCTATTGCGCGCCTCGCTGGGTGAATCGACCGTGTCGACTTCGGGTCCGTAATCGTTACCTCGTAGAACGGCATCTGCATGCCAGAATTTCTCTCATCTACCGCCCTTCTTCTTCACCTTATCATTGACTTCCACCCAAGCACTCCTCACACCTCGCTTCTCCAATGCCTTGAGCACAGCGTCCTTCTGCGGGCCCTGCACCATCACCTCCTCGACAACCTTCTCAGTCTTCTTCGCGGCGCCAGCAAGTGCTTCCACGCTCGTAGCACCAGCACAAGTCTTGCGAAGCTCATCTGCAAGCAGCCGCGGGTTGACAAAGTAAGTTTCAAGACCAGACACTTTCGTGACAGTCTTGTTGCCCGATCTGGTCTCGAGCGTGATCTGCACCTTGGGCGGCTTGCCAGACTTCGCCTTCGCTTCGACGCCATTTCTAACGATAGTGTATGAGGAAGTCATCGCTTTGCTGACGCGATCGATGAGTGCGTCGCGTGGTACTGAGCCTTTCGCTAGGACCTCCTTGTCCAGGCTGCCGCTTCCATCGAACACAGCATTCGCTAAAGTCGGATTCAAAGTGATGAGGCGCTTGTTCGTAGCCGAGACGAGGGACTCGGCGTTTACGTATGCAGTGACAGCGGAGCCAATCTCAGCTGTGGTGTAGTATGGTTGTGGCGCACTCGCGAACAGTGGCTGCAGCTCGCGAGTCGGCTTCAACAACGTGCGGATCTCGATCTTCTGACCAATTGCATCGTCGCCGCCGCTCGATGTAGCTGCAGCTTGCTCAGGCTGCGCAGAGGAGCCGGTGTCCTTCTTCGGCAGCCGATATGGCTTGAAGCTCGCTAAAGATGGGTCGTTGAAATCTATGTCAGTGATCGTAGTCTCGTTCCCATCCTTCTCCTTCGTCTTGATAAGCTTCTCCTTGTCAAGCGCTTTGAGGAACTTTTTGATGTTCTTCCAGCTTGTCTTCTTGATTTGCAGCTGCTGTGACTGTCGTTGGGTGTGTGCTGGCAGGAATGGGTTGATCAGGCTCGAGACGACTGACGATTGGGTGAGTGGGTAGATCAGGCCGTGATTCGCTTCGTGAGGATGTGACGTCTTTTGTTGGTGTATGCCGTACAGGAAAGCGTTCCGGAATGCGTCGTCGATCTCCTTTTGTGAAAGCTCCGGCTCGTCGAGGTCCTCGCCCTGTGCGTTTTCCTCTGCTGGTATTCCTGCTTTCGAAGGCGCCCCATTGACTGTCGCTGCACTGTGCTCAAGAGGTACGCCACCTCCTTCATCGTCGTCTTCATCATCGATGTTCAACCCCTCCATGCCTATATCGTCCCCATCGATCGCTCTCTGCCATCCCACAATCTCTTCAGGCGCCTCTTGTCCAGGTCGCGCTCCCGTACTGTAGCTCCAAGGTTCATCTCCAGCCCAATGTAGTGTCTCCATTGCATGCCCCTTCGCGCCCTGTACCTGCTCCAACGCACTGACATCGATCTCGCACACCCCAACGCTGACAGGTACACTCGGCCTTTCCAGACTTGCCACGCCCACGACTGTCCCCTTCCGCGCCTTCTTCGGGAAGGGCGGTCCTCGCGCCAGACCTGGGGTCATGAGATCCGCGCCCCCTCGCAGCTTCTTGACCACGATCTCGGGTGTGTGCAGCAGAGGCACAATTCCTGGATGGTTCCATAGCGTGTAGATCGATGGGTACATCCTCCCGTCGATCTGCCACCACAGTATTCGCGAGTCTGCTCCATCTTGGCTTCCCACATATATCGTCCCGGAGATCTGCTTCAATTCGGGTCCATGGGTCGTTGTGAAGCGCGCTGACTGCACATTGTCTGGTAGCAGCGAGGATCGTAAGCTTGTCCGCGCTGCAGTTGCTTCTGCCTTCTTCTCCGCGCTGTCTGAGTTGTCTGCGCCTGGTGGAGCGAGGTCGAAGTCGGCTATGATCTGATCGGCGAGCTTTCTACGATCTGAGGATCTCAATGGCGAGAGTGGCTTGATCGTAGGCTTCTTCTTGAACATTGTAGAGACGGTGATGTTGAAGCCTGAGAGAGGGCAGGATGAGGTGCAGATTGGTAAGTAGTTGAGGTGGCTGCAGTCAAAGATCGATCAGTACCTTTGGGCTTGGGTCATCGCTGACGTCGTTAATGGGGTGGATGCATGTGGACGAGCACGACTACATTCACGTTTCATGCTTCCACCGTATGACTTGTTGAGACATCAAACTATAGTTTTGCCATCGCTGATACTGTACGCACGCCAGCCAGCTTTTCCTCACTTGTAAAGTCATCCTGCCCTGGAACAGTGAACAACGCCTTCCGCCAGGCCCAATCCTTTCCGTAATCTTTCACAACGCCCCTAGCCTCGTCGCCACAGAGCCACGCAGCAAGACGTATGGTCTCCACAGAAGCATCCGTCCGTACCATAGCAGCACATGGGTTCAGAAGCTGCTGCCCTCCCTCAATGAAGACTCGAAGCCCCCCGATTGTGTCGTGCTGCTGTGCTGTCAAGAAGGTAGCACGATCTGTCAGTAGGTACGCGCCGTCCGTGTTGGCACGCTGTAGCGCTGCGTACGGTGTGAGAGTATGCGTATGCACCCAGTCGACGTTGCTCATCGCGCTGGCTACGTCCGCGGCTGCAAAGAGCTCTCGCTCCTTGGTGAACGTCGCACTACCATCGCCTCGAGAGTGCCAGATGGCTTTGCCGGCGTGTCCAGCATGCGCCAGCCTCTGCAGAGCAGCTATAAGCATGATATCTCCAGGTTTATTGCTTTGGGACGGAGCGAGCCCTGCAGGATCAGCGAGCGGCCCAGCTATCACGAAGTGATCGTTGAATACCCGGCCGACCCGTCGAGCCCAGCCTTCGCGAATCGCAAGATCCTCATTGTCGGGCTCATAAGTCATTGCGATATCGACAATGTCACCGAGCAGTGCGACGAGGGAATGTCGACTGTGATTTGAGATCCAAGTGATGTTTAGCTGATCGTCCGACGGGGCTCTATGTGCCAGGTAGGCCTCTGCAAGTGTGCGGAGAATGCCAGTATAGCCAGCACCTCCGTTGCCGATACGTATAGTCGCCTTGGCACGTGCAACAGTGCTAGCGTAGGTCTCGAGAGGAGTAATAGTGATGAGACTGCTCGCTGACACCTCACGGTAAAGCAGTGAAGACGGGTGCGTCTTCGCGAAGCGCGGATCGGAGACTGCAAGGTCAGTATCAGCGCCCTTCCACCTCCTCATAGTTTTGACAGCTCTCGGACAGTCACAATCGTATCTACAGTGGTATGGCGGGAGACCAACATTTAGGGCGATGTCCAGAGCTTCCTCGAGACTGCGGCAAAGCTGTTTCCCGATGATCAAGTGTGCATTGATACCAGCAAGGCTTTGCGGGTCTATAGAAGGAGAAAGTTGAAAAACCTACTATCGACCTGATGCGGCGGACTGACTATCGCGATACATGAGCTAGGCATTGTCTTCCAGCTGATGTCCACAAAGGGGTGACGGCGTTTCAATCAGGTTGTAGATTTGTCTTCCGATGGTCCCAGTGCTCGTGATGGTCAGTCTAGGTGCGAACATATGACTGATACTGCGTTTCAAAAGTGTCGGAAGACAATGCAATTACTTCGCGACACTCGCAAGCTAGCCATTTAAAACACGTTCGTCACCATCTTGAGGTGCGGTGTCCATCCTTACCTGCAGCTGTGCATGGGGACCTGAGGTGATGTCGGCATCCATCCCGTCAGTCGCCGAACAGCCGACGCTTTCCTGTTCCATTGCCGCTCCGCTGCGACTGGTCTATTCTAATCGCACAACATCGTCGTCTCTATCTTACACGGACATGAGCTTACGACACCTCCATCGCATCCCCATTCGTATGCCCGTTCGCGCCATTGCTCAGTGTCACCATGCCCTCTTCGCCAATGAAGCGCTTCTCGAACTCCTGGACAAACTTCACGCTTCTTGCGGGATCGTAGAAGAGCTGGAAGCTCCGTTGCACATCGCCGACCTCGATTGGTCGCGAAGCTGCATCGACACCTCTTCCTGCACGCTTCTTTGCCAGCAGATGCGATGTAGTGATCAAATTTGATGCGTACCGCAAGCCCGTCTCGGCGCCAATTTTGGTCAGTAACGCAAGCGCATCGGCGGAAATGTCAATCTCCTCTTCTTGTGCGCGGATGTTCATGATCTCTCGGATCTCATCTTGTGTGTATGCATGTGTTGAGATGATGACGACTCGGTCGAGGAAGTCCAATGGCAGGCCATGCGGTGATCGGTAGCTAGTGCCTCGAATGGTAGCAGAGCCCCGGTTGCTTGCCATGATGACGATTGGCGCGAGCTCATCCTCCAGCGCTCGATTGATGAAGCTGAAACACTCAATATCGAGCATGTGCACCTCATCGATGAAGAGGACGCCAGGCACAATCTCAGCCTTCCCTTCTTCTCTCCACTCTGCGACTTTGGTGTTGATCTGATTGCGCACTTCGCTCCGGATTTCGCCTGTATCTCCGGAGAACAGCGCCAGGAAACCTTGCGTCCGGCTGTTGATTACGTCGATTTCATGCAGAGAGACTGTGTGCACCGTCTCCCTCCGCACCTGAAGCTCTCCATCGGGACATTGCACATATCTCGTGTCAGGACCCATCGCATCGTAGTCTCGTGACCGCGCGTACGACCGCCCAAGCTTCGTGATGCGTCCACTCGCCTTGTCAATGCTGATGATGTCTCCCGCCATGACCTTCTCCTTGGTCATGCTGTCGATCATCTTTGTGCCCATGTCGTACAGCGTCTCCATGTCCGTCGTCTTGATCGTAAGCTTGCCTGTTTTGTTGTTGCCCGTGACTGACCGGTCGATCTGGATCTCCACGACCTCACCCTCAATGACCTCGCTCTCCTCTCGTATCCGCACGCCTATACTCTTGCGGAAAGCCTGCTCCAGCGCCTCCGTCTTGCTCATCTCCAGACTGAAGATCTCGCTAGATGCGAGCATTGTAAATGGAACATCATCGCCCAGTCCCTTGCTCATCCCTATCGCGATTGCTGTCTTCCCCGTGCTCGGTGGTCCAGAGATGAGCACCGCTCGCCCGGCGATCTTGCCCTCTTTGACCATTTGCAGAATGACACTGGCAGCTTTCCGCGCCTGCTGCTGCCCGACAAGGCCATCTGCGATTGGTTTGGGAGTAAGCGTGTCAGGTGTGACGCCGAGGCCTCGGATGTGGGAGTGTGCTGCGATGAGGTTGAGACCTTGTCGCTCCTTCGAGTCGGATATGGTAGTTATGGGCTGGAATGATCAGTGAGAGTTTTTTTGGGCGCATAGTTGGACCTACTGCAGCCATCTCGTCCGTCGCGCAAGGCACTAGATACTGTGTAAACGCACTGCTCGGATAGCAGGTAGAGTCCGTGGTTCGCTTCCAGAAGAGACGCAACGAGACAGAGGTGCTTCAAAGTCGTATTTGGGAGGAGTATTCGAGATTGTGGTAAGTCGTACGGACGCTGTACCGTATATGAGCTCCATTAACTTTTGATACTCCATATACGCCTTAGGTAAGTGAGCTCCACTTATCTGACACTAGCGAGTCCTTAGCGCGCTTTGCACCCGAGAGATCGCCGACGCTTGCTACCTCACTTCAGATTGCTTGATCTTTCACTTTCCAACACATCGATAATACAGTAAGCGCACTTCATTGCCATCACGAGCGCGTAGGGAAGGGAAAACTTCAAACCTCACTGGGAGACATGCACGAGATCTGCATGAATTACATGCGCTTGCAGGGGTCCTTGCCTTAGCGCGCGTGTCACAACATATGAAGTGATTGGATTGCCCAAAGTAGGTTCTTTTCACTTACTCCGCTCAGTGGAATATCGCAGGCACTTATCGTCAGATACCTGAGTCCAGACAGGACACATTGCTTCACGAAGAGCATATGTCAAGGGGGAACACCTGCAGGTCGCTAACCTAGTATGACAGTTCCCTGGGCTCCATCAGGGCTTCGCACGGCACGAGACAATAATTCAAGGATCGAGCCGGGAAACTTGAGACGCACTAGTCTCTCTACGCGCACTGTCGAGCATGAGGGCAACAGGATGCATCCAAGACGACCAGCAGTGAAGTCTGGGACTAGTTCTACGTATGTTGACCGCTTTCACTGCAAGAACGTTACGCACAGCTCTCAATGTGGCCAGTCTTCGCTTTACTGCTGCTGCTCGCAAAGCACACGCCGTCCACCTGATTGCGCTACTTCACTTTGAGAGCTCCAAGCCTTCACTTCAATACTGACATGTGCTCACAGCACCATGAGTTCGTCACATGCGGGTAAGCGTCCTGCAAGCCGGTCGCCTGAGTCAGGCATGCCGGCACGCAAAGTGTCGCGGCCTTCCGTGCTTGATCAACATCGCCCGTCACCTCGCGATGGCGTACGTAACACCGTACAATCACCGAGCAGCGTGAACAGCCGCGGAAGCGCATATCAAGACGCGGGCAGCAATCGCGCAACATCACAGCCACAGACTCCTGCTCGGACGACTGGCCAAGCCGGAATGGACGTAGTCATAGAACCGGACCCTGTCACAGGAGTGATGTCCCTGCTGCACAGCCTATGCTCAAATGCCGCTCAGATGGAAAAGCTCGAGTCAGCACGGGAAGCCATGATATCGAGTAGAGATGAGGCCGACAGACAACGCCGAAAACTAGCAAAACAAAATCCTGCCCTAGCTGCTGATTTCGAAAAGACCCGTAAGGCCCAGAGCGACAAAGTCGGACAGATCGACGATCAGATCAAGAAGCTGGAAGAACGGCAAAAAGAGACGATGATAACGGCACGATCAGATCTTCGCGCGCTAGCCGAAATAAACCCGAAAGAAGACACTAGCGTACGCACGGACGCTATATCACGTGACTTTGTCCCTCGAGAAGAGCATGATAAGCTGAAAGACGAACTAAGTGAACAGAGAGCGCTCTTGCTGCAGGTACAAGAGTCCGTCGTTGCGGTGCAGAAGGCTACGCGACTTGATGATCGCGTCGAGAAATTGGAAATCGAGTCTAAAACATATCAAAATGGAATGCAACAATTACATGAGCTGAAGGACAGTCACGACGAGCTACGCCAGCAGAAAACGGCTCATGAAAGCGACCTACAGGCACAGGACAGCAGACTGACTACTTCTGACGGTCGGATCAAAAGTCTCGAGTTGCGTCTCCCGAAGATCGAAGATAAAGTTGACGACGTAGTACGCACGCTGGACAGTGAAGTACTCGAGCAGGGCAAGCCGTCTGTTGTGAAGAGGTTGAAGAAGTATGATATCATGCTGAACAACATCGACCCATATGTAAAGAGGCTGCAGAACGAGAAGGGATGTGCACTCAAGCGAATGGAGTCGCTAGAGCAGTCGCGAATGGCAATCAAGAGCACCGTCGATGACCTGAAGCAGCAAGTCGAGAAGAGGGATACACCAACTCCCGTCGATCCCAAGGTAGATGAACGCACAGGGACTTTGGAGACGCGGATGCAAGAAGCTGCCAGCAAAGCTCTCACAGACGGCCAGGCCATTCAATTGGAGCTGGAGGAGCATGGTACGAGCATCAAGCACTTACTGGATCGGCCTGCCTCGGCTCCAGTGTCTACGTCTGCCACAAGTCAGCAAAGCAGCACACGGCCGGCAGATGCCGAGCTGTCTGCAAGATTTACCGACCTCGAAACAAGGGTCAGTAGTCATGACCAGCGATTCTCCGATATTGAGCAAGAAGCAGATGAAAGAGACGACATGATGGGGAAGAGCATCAACGCTGAGCTCGGGGCACTGGCCACGAAGCTTGAAGGCATAAGGCAGGAGCTGCTGGACAAGTCCATGGAGACCAGCGGCAATGCTTCGGTCTTGGAGGTCCGTGTCAAGGCCCTGGAGACTGAGCAGCGCACCACTGTGGTATCTGCACAGTCCACGACAAAGGCCACCTCAGGCTTACACCAGTTCAGACCAATGGCGAGCGCATCGCCCGGGCCGATGGTGAATGGCCTCGACAGTCCCTTGGTCAATGGATCTGCCCATGGCCAATCAGGCACAGCACACCTCACCCAACAATTACTGGACCAGCTCGCAGCTTACCACGCCATGGTCACGTCGGTGAAGCAGCGTATGGATAACATGACGTCGGATCATGTGGTCGACAAAATGGTTGCACGAATGATACAGCTACATCCTGCTCCTTCAGCGGAGATGGAGGCAACATTACGTCAGCTAGTGGACGAAGGCAAGAGCATCGCTGCTCGCGTCACCGGGCTGGGCCCTCGGATCGAGGCGGCGAATACCATTGCGGACGCTGCTAAGCGCGCTGCGGAAGTCACTACGAAGGATATGGCCGGTGTCCTTGTCCGAGTGGACAAGACGGACAAGTCTGTCGCGGAGGTGTCAAAGAAAATCGAGGGCTGTGTCACGTACACTGTGAAGGCGAACGATCTGACGGAAGCTGTGGCAAAACAAGCCAGTAAGGACAGCAAGCGGGTGCAAGAGGACTTCGTGTCGCTAGTGGCCAAGGTGGACACCATTCAGGAAGCCGCGGTCGAGGCGCAGGCGCTCAATGATGTGCTGACGAAAGAAGTCCACAAGATCACCGAGAGCTTGCTGAGGGTTGAGACGAAGGTGGGAGAACTCACCAAGCGTCGATAGATGGGTGCAAAGGGGAGCCAGGAACCCTCCATGCGGATCCCGATGACTTGTCCGCGAGGGAGTGCGACGAGGGCTGAGAGTCCACATGGTGGCCCTGCCCGAGGTCTGTGACATCCAGGGGGGTGTTTACAGCATGGCGCTATGTGGACATGCATAGGCTGCATCATGATTGGCGCTAATTACGTTCACATGGCTTGCTCCGACTTTAGCGATAGCATAGATACCCACATAGCGAATGTCTTTTCTGAGGTGTTCTTCGTGCCACGAAAATCATTCGTTGATGATACTTCTCGACATGGTAAGGTGACTGTCACAAGTTACGTATTGTATGTGGTCTGGTGATGATATCCTGCGGGTGTAAGATCTCAATAAAATGTCGCGTCTGTTCCGCGTGAAGCCGTGAAGTAAGGTCGCGCCAAGAGGTTGAGTACGGCGCTCGTGCTGACGAAGCGCAGTCGCCAGGCTCACCTCACTTCAGCAGGCATTGCACTTCTTCAGTCGCATGACACGTCACTCTCCGAAATGTCGCAAACGATGGAGCAGACCGAGGCGAGCAGTATAAGAGAGGAGGAAGAGGTCACAAAGAAGGAGAAGAGCCGAAGACCGCCAAGTACGTCCATCGTCCATACCCTGAAGATACATCAGTTGGTAGCGGAAGCGCAGGGAGGACATGAGAGCTTGCGGGCGCGGGGATTGAGGATCAAAGGATCAAATCGCTGATACCCCTGGACAGATACTGCATTCCGGCAACAGCGCCTGAAGGTGAGCGCATACCTGGGAGGACTTGCGACAGACTGGATAGATCGGCCTGGCTGACAATGCTTACGCAGGCATGGCAACCCATTCTCACACCAAAGACAGGCGAGTCACGACAATCGAGTGTACGACCGGAGCTGTGGACTAACGAAAACTAGTGCTACCGCTGTTCTTCGTCATTGGACTGATCTTCGCGCCAATCGGTGGTCTACTTCTTTACGCAAGCTCGAGGGTCAAGGAGATCAGCATCAACTACTCAGGCTGCAATTCCACAGCACCAGCATGTGGGCCGAACAACGACGGGTTCGTGGACATGCCATCGAACACCCTATCAACATACTTCAGGAACAGCACACCTGCGAGCCAAAAGCCGACGTGGTGTAAGGATACACAGTATGTGTCTTACGGTGGCGACACGAATGTTACCACCAATGTTTGCCGGATACAATTCTACATTCCGGATCGCCTCAATCCACCCGTGCTGCTGTACTACAGGCTCACGAACTTCTACCAAAATCATCGACGTTACGTCAAGTCTTTCAACCAGGCTCAGCTGAAGGGAAGCTTCGTGGACAACAAGACCATTGATAGTAGCGATTGTGATCCGTTGAAGCTGGGAGCAGGAGGAGTTGCATACTACCCATGTGGTCTCATCGCGAACTCGATCTTCAACGACACGATCTTCTCACCACAGGCACTGAACTGGCCCGGTGCAACTGATCCATATACATACGAGATGGCCAACACGAGCATCGCATGGAGCAGCGATAAGGCATTGTATGGCAAGCTTGACCTGGACACGTACCCTTACGGCTCGGTCGTACCGCCACCCAATTGGCGGGAGAAGTATCCCACATACAATGAGACATTCCCGTACCCCGACCTTCACACGGACGAGCCGTTCCAGGTGTGGATGAGGACCGCTGGACTGCCAACGTTCAGCAAGCTCGCACGGCGTCAAGACAACATAGCCATGGAGATTGGTCGATACCAGATCGACATCTACGACTGTAGGTTATCGTCCTGACGTCTCAACTTGCTTTCGTGCTGACAGTGCCACCCAGACTTTCCAGTGAATCTCTACGATGGCACCAAGTCCATCCTCATCTCCACACGAACCGTTATGGGAGGCCGAAACCCATTCCTCGGCATTGCATACATCATCGTCGGCGGTATCTGCATCGTCCTTGGTGCTCTGTTCACTGCAACGCACCTGATCAAGCCACGGTAAGCGAATGTCTCAAGATCAAGTCTTCACCCGACAAAGCCGATGAGACAAATGTCGGGACGGGCCACGGGATTTATGGTGTGCTGACCACGAACAATGCAGGAAACTCGGCGATCATAGCTACTTGAGCTGGAACACCGACCAGCCGAGCACGGCAACTACTAGCGGGCGAGCTACGAGACCTGGCGATACGGCATGAGTAACGACATCATCGTGTCTCAGGCTTACTGTATCGCTATTGTTTCGACTTGAAAGGCGATTTGTCAGGCGTTCGGAGATCTTGCTTATTCGAGCAAAGGTACAGTGGCGTTATGGATGGATCGAGCGTCCGGCCAGGTGTCCAAGTACGTATGTTGTACACGACATGCTTTTCTCTATCAACTTCCTTCTCCACGCCCTCCGATACTCATCGAGGACAGCAGTGGTCACAGTGCAGTGTCTCAGCGTTGGCATGTCTACCGATAGCACACCCGGCACCTACGCCACGCAGCGAACTTACGCATCGTCGATGTGGCCCGCTGAGCGTCTGATCACCAGTCTCGAACGCGAGCTGACGACAAGCAGCTGATAGGAGCGTTCCAGACTCAACGGTTAATCCTGCCCAGATGTCAGAGAAGTGTCCTTGTCTTTGTCCGCTGACCCACAGATGCTTGTCCAACAACCAACTACGGGGACGCAAACGTCGATCGACGATCTTTGTGCCAATAGCCATAGCACTGGGTCGGACTCGACTCTCCGAACGTCAACAATATATAGTGTTGACACCGGCCGACAGTCCGCCAAGCATTGTCACAGCGACACTACGCCCTCCGAACCGCGACAGTGTGCAATCTACCAGCTGCTCGTTCGGAACTTACCAGCGACAAAGGATCGCGCAGGTGCAGGAGCATTCCACAGCTGTCACTGACACGTGGAACCTGAAACTGCATTCCACGGAGCGGTCCATAACAGTTGACAGGTGCAGGGATCTGAGACTTGTCCACGCGAAGCCCTCGAGTCTGCAAACGTCTAGACCTCCATAGCCAAGATGCGACAATTTTTAACTCTGGCTGCTTTTGCAGCATTGGCGACGGCGAAACAGCTGATCGCTAGTCCTAGTCCTGCCGACTTTGTCAAGTATGTCAACGGAACGCATTTTGTCGATCCGGCGACCAACAAGACGTACCACCACTTTGACTGCGATGTCACACTCAAGAACGCCACAAGCCACTTCAAGGCGGGGATTCAGAGATTACACCAGAAGCATCTCACGTCAGCACATGGAGCCAGAGCAGCCACAGCACTCACGAAGAAGCAAGTACAGACGCCTATTGCCGTGAAGGCCTACTTCCATGTCATCACAACGACAGCCAAAGCCGGCACTATCACACAGCAGATGGCCAATGACCAGCTCACAGCCCTGAACGCCGCATACAGCCCAATCGGCGTGACTTTCACCCTCGCTCGCACCGACTTCACCACAAACGATGCCTGGGCTGTAGCCGATGGCACCGATATGGACGCCCTGAAGCAAGCACTTCGGAAAGGCACCTACGCAGACCTCAATCTTTACTTCCACTCCGATCTCACAGGCGGCATCCTCGGCACCTGCACCCTTCCCAGCCAGGTCCCTGTAGGCGCAGATCCTTCAATGTACGTCTCCGACGGCTGCAACCTCGCTGCCGGCACGATGCCAGGTGGTAACATCGGCGGCTACAACAAGGGCGGCACGGCCATTCACGAGACGGGCCATTGGCTCGGCCTGCTGCACACATTCGAAGGCTACGCGTGTACTGGTGATGGCGATCTCATTGCTGACACGCCTTTCGAGAGTGTCAGCACGCAAGGATGTCCGAGTAAGCCGGCGAAGGACTCGTGCCCGAGTACGACTGGGGTTGATCCGATTCATAATTATATGGATTACTCGACTGATGCTTGCTACACGAACTTTACGCCAGGACAGGTGGCGAGGATTGGGACACTGTGGACGCAGTATAGGCAGGGGCAGTAGATGTCTGGTTCGATGAATGCGCATGATTGAATGCAGAGGGAGGATCTATCTAGTGCATTGCAGTCGCTTCTGTTTATACTTTGATATAGCTAGTACATAATTAAGTTGGATCGCGCTTGCCTTGCCCGAGGTACTGTCGAAGATTTGAGTACATGTACATTCCGTTAAGCGTTAACAAAATCACCATCTGTATTGATAGATAGCCTTCACCAGCAATTGCCAGCATGGACACAGTCTCTAATGCAGGCCGATGACGGCGCAGATGGGGGTTGCTCGCGCTAATGATTAAGCGATGACATACATTTTGCGGCTACCGCGGGGCTAAGGAAATATGGTTGAAGTCGCGAGCTTTCTTCTGCCGCCATTCATTTTCCTTTATCAACCCATTGCAACAATCGCGGCATCGTTTGACAGTCGCACTCAATCCCGTACACTTCGTCGTCATGCCTTCCAAAACCGCCGACCGCACGTCGGTCGACTCGCCCGCTAGCAACGATGCTATCAAAGCCCAGAACCCGCTGCAATCCGACTTCGCCGAAACCGCCAGCATGGACAGCGACGAGCGCTACCTGGTAAGGCCACAAGGCTAGGCCATCGATCCGATCTGAGTAACGCAATGAACCCGTCCGTCGCATACCAGTGAGTAATCTCATGAGGCATCAAGTATACATTGTCATGGCACGCGGGTGGCTGTTAGCTGGCACTTGACCTCTCTTGTGACCCTGCTGTTGAGCTTCATTCAGTGATTGCTGGGTGAAGCTTGATGGCAGAGGCAAGGAAGGCGGGTGTCTGGCGAACGCCTGAGATCAGACCGCTGTTCAACTTGATCGCATTAGTATGCGCGGAAGGAGTTGCTATGACTATTATCGAGCGATGCTCCTACCACCTCTCCTTTCCTTGTGTGTGATGTGAGTACTGACGGTTGGAAGAATGCACTTGGGTATAAGCAGGTATGTTATCTCCGCTCTTGCTGCGACAAGTGCAATTACTAACGCATGATCAGTCGCTGCACCGGCAGTGGAAGTTCTTCGAGAGCTTCGCTGCAAGCTTTGGTAATGACGAAGTGGGCACTCCGAAGTATAAGCGTGAAGACTGACCTGCAACAGCGGCCCTGTACTCCGTCGGCGGGATAAGAGCCACCTTCACGATCGGTGTTGGCGCTGGAGGACCTGCGGCCTACTGGTGGGTTGACTTCACTGCCTTCGCCTGCGCCCTCGCTGACAAGTCAATCAAGGTCGAGCTACATCATCACCTGTATCTTCGTCTTCATCACCGCTGCTGTGCTCGCAGAGATTTGCTCAGCTCTGCCAGCAGCTGGCTCGATCTACTTTTGGGCCGCTGAGTCTGGCGGTAAGAAGTATGGTCGACTGTTCGGCTTTGTTGTGGCTTGGTGGAGCACGACTGCTTGGACCACCTTCGTCGCCAGCGTCTGCCAGGCTACGGCGAACTTTCTGCTGTCCGAGATCTCAGTCTTCGGGCTGGAATTTTCGACCGATGTGAACGATATCAAGTTCCGTGCCGTGCAATGGATCGTTTCTGAGGTCATTTTATTCCTCGGAGTGGGCATGAATTACCTCAACCCCAAGACTTACAGCTACATCTTCCGCGCGGCTACATACATCATCCTGCTCGATTTCGCTCTCAACATGATCTGGCTGCCAATCGGAGCTTCGAAGACTTACGGTTTTCAGGACGCGAAATTTGTCTTTACCCAGACTTATAATGAGACTGGTGCGCCGCCTGTATGGAACTGGATGCTGAGCTACTATGTCACTGCTGGCATCTTGGTCGGCTTCGAAGCGTCTGGACATATCTCTGAAGAGACAGTCAACGCCAGCACTACTGCCGCGCGCGGCATCTTCTGGTCTGCTGTTGCCTCTGCGGTCATTGGCTTCCCCCTCGTCATCATGTTCCTGTTCTGCCTGCCTGATCTGGACGTGCTGTATAGCTTCGCCTCTCCGCAACCGTTCGTTGACATCTATGCCCTGGCTCTAGGACCTCGAGCGCACGTCGTCATGAATGTCGTCTGCATCCTCGGTCTGTTCTTCAACATCACCATCGCCGGTGTGGCAAGCTCACGCCTCATCTGGGCTGTTGCGCGTGATGGCGTGCTGCCATTCAGTGGCTGGATCTCACAGGTGTCGGCAAAGAAGGAGCCGAGGAACGCGGTCATCGTGATGCACGCCGTCGCCGCTCTCCTGCTCTGTACCATCCTCGCCTCTCCAGTAGCATTCGCGTCTCTCGTCTCTGCCGCCGGCGTGCCGACAATCACGGCGTACGCGCTCATCGCATTTGGTCGCACATTTATCACGCCACATGACTTCAAGCATGCGTCGTGGTCTCTGGGCAAGTGGTCTCGGCCGTTGACTTTCATCACATTCGTCTGGAACCTGTACCTGGCCTGCGTGCTGTTCTCGCCGCTGTACTTCCCAGTCACCGGAGCCGGCTTCAACTACTCGCCCGTGATCTTTGCCTTCACGACGGTCATGGGTGTTGCCACTTGGTGGTTCACTCCGGCTGAGGCTTGGTTGCCGCAGGGTCGCCTCGGGAAGGTGCACATGCTTGACCAGGAATACCAGCGAGAGTAGATCTGGTGACCAATGTCACGCTTGATCAGGGGAAGGGTGCGGATGAAGGCTATAGAGGGAAAGGGATACACGGGTTGGAGGGGAAAGGTAATGCAGCGCTGCTAGACTTGGGCTGAGTGCAGGTACAGAAAAATTGATCCTCGACGCTCAATGATCGATTGTACAAACGTTCGCTTACACCTGAAACCGTCTTTCTCACTGTCTGGCACACTTCGCGTGTGCTGCTATGGTCGCAGCTGCAACAGCGAATTTGACAGTTGAGCCATCACGAGAGCGCAATCGACATTTCAAAAAGTTAACTGAACAAGTCTTTCAAGGTCATACAGGTGGTTAATCGACACTCGCAGCTCGCTTCGTAGTAGCATAGGCTCCAAAGGTCGAGAGAAGCACGAGATATATGTTGTCATGTGCAGTGAATGTCGTGCTACTCTTCAAAGCGGAAGCTTCCCGCGTACCTGCCGTCACTGTAGAGTCACGACCGAAAACTGTTGTACATTTGATATCTAGTTCTTTCGCTTCCTCGAAGCATTCGTAGAGATGCCTGCACTCATAGAAGAAGATATATCGCGAGACTCATCGCCAGATGGCGTCCCAAGTTCGCTGCCTTTCGGACCCATCACCAAAGCGCATATACTACATTGCTCATACCATTCCTGGTGGCCGAAATACCGCACGATCTCCCCAAAGGCACGGCTCGTCCCTCTCACACAGCCCTTTGTCGAATATCTGCGCGCAGACGGGATCGTACTCCCTGACGACGAGAACGATGGCGAAGTGGAGTGGTCAGATGACAGTGGAGTCTACACAGCATCAGATGATCAGGACGATGAGGAGGTCGAGGATGTTGCCGCAGACTGGCGGCCAGTGCACAAATCGATCAACGACACGATCGCCAGTCTAGGTGGGAAGGCCACACCGAAGCTCAATTGGTCAGCGCCCAAGGACGCCACATGGATGAATGCGAATAGCATGGACTGTCGGACGGCAAACGATGTGTACCTCCTTCTCAAGTCCTCCGACTTCATCACGCACGACCTGGAGCACGCTTACGACGATACTGAGGAAGAGGAGGTGGAGGCGAAGACCGAGTTGACACAGGCTACGATACCCTTCCACCTGGTTCTACGAAAGTCCTTCGATCTCCACCCGTCCCTCGAATTCCGGTGCTTCGTTCGAAATCGCAAAATGATTGCGCTCTGTCAACGCGATCTGAACCACTTCGACTTCCTATTCGACATGCAGGACCACCTCCGATCGAGAATCCAGGAGTTCTTCGATGTGCGACTACGGGACACATTTGAGGATGCGGACTTTGTGTTTGATGTCTACGTGCCACCTCCGCACGAGCGAGTCTGGCTGATCGATGTGAACCCATGGGCGCCGAGAACGGATCCGCTGTTGTTCAGTTGGCTGGAACTGTTGCAGCTAGAGGAGCCACCGGAGAGGGAAGAGGAATTTGAATGGCCCGAGATGACTATCAGGGTGCCTTTCCGACCTGCTGGAGAAGCACAAGAGTCGAGCAACGCTACAACGAATGGAATGAATGACGAAGATCGACGTAACGAGACGAAGAGGATACAAGATATACTAGACGCAAATTCCGACTCAGACTCTGACGTCGACGACGAGCTGTGGCTGCCCGAATTCCGACTAGTCAGAAAGAGCGATCCGGAGGCATACAGCTTCAGCACACCGCAGTACAGCGCGCATAAGCTACCCAAGGATGTTGTGGACGCGAGTCAGAGTGGAGAAGGCCTGCGCGAGTTTGCGCGCGATTGGCAGCAGCTACTCGACAAGCGTAAGCAGGATGAGGCAGAGCTCGCAGATGGCAGTGACACGGATTGAGTAAGAATGCCATGAAGTGAAGGTATCTCAGATCCGAAGTCTTACTCGAGCGATGTGCTGTGCCGAACTTGACGATGCACAGAATGACAGCACCGTCTGTAGCATGGAGTCGCGACTGGCAAGACTCAGAAAGCCCTCAACATCGCCAAGACGACTTATCACCACACCGAGCTGCACGTAACAGTGCAGGCGATCGTGAGTGGGAAAGGTTGCCACCTTGCTAGACTTCTGTCTAGTACATTTCGGCAGCTGCAACGTTCGGGTGAGTAAAACGCTTGGTATGGGCCTTTTGAGCAAGTTTAGGCTTGGCTGGATCCACCATCTGCCATACAAACATCCTAGCGCTTCTCCAATTGTATCGTGAGCAAGATCTGCTACCTTTAGTACGACTGCGGTAGTGTAGCGCTGTGCTGCTGCGACAGAGCGAAACCGAGAACGACGGCTCTTTCGCCACGACGACTGAAGTATATCAATTTCTCGACGGAGAACTTCAACAACAGCACTCAATACCGATACACTCTGTAAAGGTAGAGGCACGTTCTAGACCTCCGTGGAAGACCACCTCGCTGGCCACACGCTCTGCTGCAGCACCATGGCGAACGCTTTACAGGCCCGACACATTCAGGATCATAATGCAGCGAACGCTACGCTCGTCAAGCACTGGGGTTACCCGGATCGGGTCCTGCCATGCACAAGCTCCTGCGAATATCTCGATGCTGTGTACTGGATGCATGATGTTTCCATGCTGTACACCTTCATCATGTGGGGTGTCATACTCGGCATACTGACTTTATGGCTTACGATCCGAGGATGGCGAATGGGTGGACCCGCGCAGAGAGTAGGTGGAATGATCGACTGGATGTGCAATGCCGTTGGAGCGAGCAAGCGACGATGGCTGCTTGTAGATGCTCCGCTACGCAGCTGGTTTGGGCGAGTGCCGAGACAAGACGTGGTATACCCCGGTGAAGGGTTATACGAACGTGTACAATACTCGCACCGGCATCGGAGGATTCTCCGACCGCGTGGGTGCTCTCGCGTATGCTCTCACGCCACTTGCTATTCTGCTTGCGCAGAGGGAAAGTTTCCTGAGTCTAGTCACTGGCATACCGTACCAGCACTTTTCCTTTCTGCACAAGTGGCTTGGCCGCATCATCTTCGCACAGTCGTTCCTACACACTCTCGGATGGACACTCGTCGAGACGTGGCTGTACCAGCCCCAGCCCAAGGTCTACACCGACTTTCTGAAGCAGCAGTACGCCGTCTGGGGCTGCATTGCCATGCTATTCATCACCTTCCTCACTGTTTTCAGCACACATTGGGCGATCAAGCGCACTGGCTATGAGTTCTTCAAGTGGACTCACTGGATCATCGCTATTTTGTACATTGCCGCCTGCTGGGGACATTGGGCGAAGCTTGCGTGCTGGATGATCCCGAGTCTGGCACTGATCTTCATCGACCAAGGCGTGAGGATGCTGAGATTACTAGCGCTACATACGGGAGTCGTCAAGGGCGGCAATTTCGGTTTCCGTCCGGCGAACGCCGAAGTGAGGATGATCGGCGAGGGCGACGATATCGTTGCACGCATTGACTTCGACTTCGAGCACAAGGAGGCATGGCAGCCGGGCCAGCACTTCTTCCTGTGCTTTCCAGCCTTAAGTATCTGGTCTTCGCACCCTTTTACGACTGCCTCTCTGCCAGATCCTCGGAGCAACGTGCAGCATCACACTTACTTACTCCGTGTCCGTAATGGCCAGACGAGTCAGCTTGCCGCTATAGCGCAGAGCAAAGGGAGTATAGACACGATCATGACTGGCCCCTACGGTCTCGGATTCCCCAGATACGACACGCAAAACGTCCTGCTAGTCGCAGGCGGCACCGGCGTCACTTTCACACTGCCCATAGCCTTCGCCGCGATCCGTCAGCTCATCGTCCCTCAAGCTGTCGTCGACTTCGTCTGGGTGATCCGAAGAGCTCAGGACTTGCTCTGGCTATCCAGCGAAATGGCTGATCTCAAATCTATGCTCGCTGACAATGTCAGCTTGCGCATCAAGATCTTTGTCACTCGCGAGAGCACAGCTCATCTTGCGCCGTGCTGTGACATCAAGCCTGTGTGCGGAAAGGCCAAGGCGATCGATAGTGAGAAGACTTCTAATCAGTCATCGTCCTCGACCGTGTCCGACCTATCCAGTGGCGCCGTGCTGCAAGCTCTACTTGCTATCGATCAGCCACGATTCAGCGTGGACTTTATGCTAAACGAGCACCCGAGCATGCAGACGATGGTCGAAGACTTCATAGAGCGAGCAGCAACGAGAGGAGGCGATGTGCAGATCTTGGGTAGTGGGCCTGAGAGCATGGGGAGTGATCTGCGGGCAGCGGTGGCCGGGATGAGGACAAGGGAAGAAGTTGGCTTCTATTGGGATAGTCGAGAATAGACAGCTAGAGATCA
Source organism: Cryoendolithus antarcticus (assembly GCA_002077065.1). Taxonomy (NCBI): domain Eukaryota; kingdom Fungi; phylum Ascomycota; class Dothideomycetes; order Cladosporiales; family Cladosporiaceae; genus Cryoendolithus; species Cryoendolithus antarcticus. The sequence goes on along the minus strand of NAJO01000037.1, from coordinate 159,682 downwards.
CAGGTGAAACTATATCGCTGCTCTGTGCATATAGGCCTATTTTCACAGTCGTCGTTGCATCGATCTGAATTTGTTGTCATGTGCGCTTCTTGTTCCAATAACGTCGTTAGTCAATCTCAAACTATGAGACGAATAACTGATACATTTCCCATTCGTACTCTCAAAACCGAGCGAGCAGTCCTGAAAGCCGGTGAGAATTCAACCAAAGCAGCGGCCACAAGGTTCGCCAACCTGTCTCCTGATGAGAGCAGCTCTCTGGCCCATGGTCAGGATATGTACGACCGGTGACTTAACCCCAAGGTGTGCTTAAAGTGAGCATCCCTAACCCTACAGTGCCGCCACAGCGCCGTCACGCTGTGATCAGGCTCACGGAAAGCGAACTATTGTGCTCGGAAGCCCGGGAAGATGTGCTCTATGTATGTACTCTTGATACGCTATCCTGTACATATGCTCTAGGCGCCGCAGTATGCTACACACTACACCCTTCTCACCAGCGTACATAACCCCCTGTCTTAGTCCAACAGTCTTTCCACTGTAGATTCTTCACCACATGTCCTTTCAATGCGTCCTCTCCGCGTCCACCGCGTGTCCGGTAGGTCCCTTGCTGCTGTAATCGCAAGTCACGAATGCTCTGTCCACCTCATCCATACCCTCAGCGCAGTACTGTAGCGTCTCAGCCACATCGTGCGAGTATCGCAACTGCGTATCCTCCTTCATGAGCACATCGAACTCCACCCAGATGCCGTCACCAGCATGGTACGCCGTGACAGACTTGAAGCCTTCAACGACAGGCGAGAAACGGTAGGCGAGGTACATAGCCTTCTTCAAAAACGCCTCGTCGGCCGCTTGGCCAGACAAGCGCGTGACGTTCTCAAAGGCAGTGTGACCCCAGTCGTAGATGATGAAGAGCGAAAGGAACCCAGCACCAGCGGGATCGAGCCACCAGACATTCGCCTTGAAGCCGATGTATGGGAAGAGCAGGGAGAGTGAGTTGAAAATGACGTCCGTCTTGCAGTCCTGAGCCAAAGCCTGCACTTGTGTGGTTTTGATGGGTATACAGCCGAACCAAATGATCCCTTTCAATACGATTGTGCCCAGCAGAGCGCCGATGGCTGCCCAAGGAAGCTCCTCGGCTGTGCCTTTTAAGGGCATGATTTTTTCAACCGACTCTTGCAGGATCTGCGCGAAGGAGATGATCATGATGATGCTGAAGACCATGATACCGAGGGGCTCGAGGCGTTTGCGCCCGACGGGAAATTTGCGCTGGAGTGCGCCGATGCGCCAGGCGACGATCTTGTTTGTGGAGTAGATGATGAGTGTACACAGCAAGTCTAGCGCAGAGTCTGCTAATGAGGCGATTAGGGAGAGGGAACCAGATTGTGTGGCTGCGACGAGCTTCGCCGTTAGCAGGATGATGTTGGCAATGACATTGATGTTGATCGCCCACTTTGCCTTCTTCTCGGCCGCCCGACGTCTCTCTTGTTCCTCTTCTGGGAGAAAGGAGGCAATGTTGCCAGCCATGGTCTGCAAGCCTCCGCCGCGCTCGTCCTCGCCATCGTGGTCGGGATCAGGGTCCATGGACTCGAGAACATCATCTGCAACTGCTGTGACAATGGCATCGACCTCAAGCCAGTCGTTGAGGCGATCATTGACGCCCTCGTAGTATTTGCGGATCTTCTTGTCCTTGATCTCCTTGAGCTCATCGTCGCTCTTGCGAAACTTCTCCAGCTCCTGCCTATCAATGCCTTCCACTAACGCCTTCTTCAACTCATCTCTTCGCTTGTCCGCCAATGCATGGTTCGCGGCGTCTTTAAAGCGCCATACGTCGGGTCTTGGCTTCGCGTTGCCGTTTGATCGAGCGCTGTTTCTCGACTCAAGATCGTTTGGGCGCGTCTTCTTCTGTGCAGTCGGGCTGGTTGGGCGATCATCGTCGATAAAGCTTTGCTTGCGGTTGTCCTTCGTCAAATTGGATCTGCCCACCATGACTGGAGGATTGGTGGTGGTTCTTTGAGTATTAATTACAAATGACAGCTAGGAATGGCGCGCAGGGTTTGAAAGACAAGACAAAAGGAGCTTATACTACCTCTACTGCTTCATACCTCTCGTTGCGGATTTCCAACCTCAAATCCTGGACACGTTCACCACGCGCTAGCGGAGTAGACATGACGTTTGATCGCCGTGTGATCCTGGTGCCGGCAGCCGGCAGCAACCAACTTTCTGGGGAGGCACGTGTCGTTCTTTCCCTTTTGGGAAGTTTGTATGTGGATGATCTGAATTGATATCCTTGGCGATCTGATCAGCAGTAACGTCGAACCCTTTTTATCTATGCCGCAGACCCACTATGCTAACACAACTGACCCCCGACTGTATCGAAAGAGATGTCGCCGCCATACGAGAGTGTTTCGGGTGGACATCGGGACAGGAACATGGTTCATGCACAAAAGCTTGGACATCTATGACCCGGCGTTGACGCCGACATGTCCAGACATGACTAGCTGATGCTGTGAACGCTGACATCGTGTCGGCGAAGCCAACAAGAAGTGCTGAGTATATCAGCACAGGGAAAGCTTTCAGTTCGTCCCCTCATCACCGCGATCCAGCTCATTCGGCCAACATGGCGCCCTCCACATCAGAGCTCAATTCCTTCACTTCGATCTACAATCACTTAGTTTCAACTTACTCATATCCCATCCTTCCGTCCCCTTCACCAAACCCGCACTCAAAGCAGATATCTCATGCGATCACAAATCTTTCACTTCATCCAACTCTCGAAGCTCTTCTACACATTCTAAATGCCGATCTATCAAGCGCTCACTTCCTCTGCCGTCACATGGAGTCCGCACCAGCGTATGAGGCAATGTTCATCCATGGACTGCTCCACAGAGTCGAAGGAGACTATAGGAACACTGATGCATGGTACGGTGATGTGAGCGAAAGTGAGGTCTTTCAGGAAGTGTGGGGAAGCGATGGAGGGCTTGAGGGAGCGAAGGGGTTTGTGAAGAGGGCCGAAGGGCTGAGAAAGGAGGGGAAGGGAGATAAGGAAGCGCTTGTCAAAGAGAGCGGGAGGGAGATCGAGGCTCTGAAAGATTACCTTCTCAATAAGTTTGGGACAGAGCAAATTAAAGACGCCACTACAGTATGGGTAGGGAAGTCGGAGAAGGCGAAAGAAGCGGCGAAGAATATGGTTGTGGGCGGAGAGGGATGGAGACAATTTTGAGGCGTCGATGATTGACGCGCATCGTCATCCAATCTCGATCACGGCGATTTGTGGAAGCTACCTAGCGATGAACCGATTCCGAATTACCAACGCTATGTCGACGTTTCCGAAAAGTTTACAGGGTGCCAGTGCTCCCATCATCATGGCTGTGGGAGAGGATTTCGGCACTGCGGCGTTCGTGAGAAAGCTCGTTCCGATCGAGATTCGAATGTGCATCACGAAGCCGCAGAATACTGGCTTTCGGCCGCATTGCAGTTCAGATCTGGCTACAGTGAGAGTTGTTATACTCGCGCAAGGGAAGCCCTCTCTCCCGAGAGCGGAACCATACTCCAAAGTCTTGTGACGAAAGCTTCGAGCTCCACGACTCGAATGTAAGCACCAAACCTGCGGCCCAGATGGGCAATGCATCCAACAGAATGAAGGCGAGAAGCCACTGTATGCCGGCAAGTGGTGGTTTGGAATGCCAAGGCGCGATTCGCAGATTGGCCGGAGGGAACAACAGTAGCGCTGGTGCGGATGGCACGGTGCCTGGGCTGTGACATCGCGCGAATATCATCATCAACCGGCAATCAAGTGAGATGATACCCTCGAAGACTTTCACAATGTTGGTACAACTCATACGTATCGCTCATCTACCCATCACTCCAACGCCACCTCCATGCCTGCAATCTGCGGTCTAGTGCTCTCAGTCCACCATCCGCCAAGTAGGCAGCCACTTCAAGTGCTTCCACTGCTGATTGTTGCCCTCCATTCCGAAGCTGATCGCCCTGAACATCACGAAAAGTCCAATAACAGCCACATACAGCACCGTGAAGATGCCAGCCTGCAGCACCTTCTTCAAATCCCTCGTGTACCAATCCACGCAGAAGCCAGCGCAGAGTATGGCGAAGTACAGCGCAGGATAGTAGTGGTGCACGTACGTCACACGCGCCATGGCGATGAACGGCAGGTAGTGCAAGAACCACCCAATAACTGGGTAGATACCAGCATAATGGAATCGATCGATCTGCTCCGCGCTCAATTCCTTGTAGCCTCGTTGCCAGCGAATCGAGTACCATCCCAGCATTAAGAAGAAGACGCCGATGCTGAGTGTGCTGCCCCAGTACACGATCGGATTGCCGAGGAGGAAGTACTTCACGATGTGGTCGTCCCAGCCGCACATGCGGAGTCCGACGTTCAAGAGGGGCCATTGCCAGGGCTTGGAGGCAAGGTCGTCCTGTTTGTCGGGATCGGGGACCAGGGCGTTGTTTGAGGTCATCATGGCGACGTTTAGGTGGACGAAGTCGCGGAGGAAGGGGGACTTGTAGGAGCCTGGGTCACCGGCGGGGACTGTGAGTAACGTCAGTACGTGCATGTCTGATACTTAGGCACAAGCGATAGCTTACGCTTCTCGTTCCAGTGCGACTCAACGTTCCAGTGAGTGTACACATCGCGAGGGTGGTTCTCCTTCACACAAGTAGTTTCGATCTGCTTGAAACCCCACTGCGGCAGATTGACATTGCCAGCACGCAGGTAGCAGTTGAGGTCGACATGCTTGAGTCGGAACGCTGTGGTCAGCGTCCGCAGCTTCGAGTAGTCTCTCGAGGCTGCGTCGTCCACGACTTCGACAGCCCAGTGGTCTTTAGTGTCGCCAACGGTAGTGTTGCCGTAGCAAGACACCTCCCAGTCGGCCTTCGTGACAGGTGCAGCCATTTGATGCGAGTGCAAGTTGCGGCCGGTCTGGGCGTGGATCAAGCGGATGACATCGCCATCACCAACATACTTGAGCGGGTCTTCGGCGTTGTACTCCGGCTGGTGTCTGTTGGGGTAGAAGAACCAGTCATTGTTGGCATCCTTGTGGTGGTAGCAAGTAATCTGCTGCTGGCCTGAGCCTTCTGGGTAGGTCTGCACGTGAGAATGCAGCAGTCCACCACCATAGCCCATGTTCTTCAATGTTGCACGAGAGCCATACGCGATCTCGAGAGGGCTATCCTTGCCGACTTCAGTGCCTCGAAGGTTTGCCTGGAAGAGAGAGGACATCTGAGCGTCGCCTGGACCGCTGTTCTCCAGGATGAGAAAGTGGATCCAGAAAGAGAACATGTAGACTATGAGGGGGATGACGATCAACCCAATGACGCGGAAGAAGAGATGAGCTCCCAATTCGACCTGCCGTTCTGTCAGTGACTCTTTCTTCACGTGTTGCTGCATTAAGACATACCTTCGGCAGCTTCAAGTCTCCGAACTTATTCCACAGATCCTCAATCGTGTATAGCCCAACAAGTGCTGTGCCAAACATGCCGACCCACTTAACGCTGCACACGCATCCAATACTTACTCCCGTCGCGAACAGCCAGATGCCCCACTCCGGGCTGAAGGGATCATGCCTCTGGTTGTGAAACTTGCTCCAGCAGAACACGGTCGTGAACGTGAAGAACAACAGCATGCTATCGAGAAGAATGAATCTGCTGATCGTCGTGTAGCTGTTCTCGAATAGCACCATAGCCGTAACTAGCCATACTGTAGGTTTCTTGAAGTGCAGCTCTTTCGCCGTCCAGTACGCGAGAGGTACGCACAGCGCGCCGAAGGCGGAGTTGAACAGACGCATGAAGGTGTAGTTGAGTTCTTCCGGATAGGTCTCGCCGGACTTGAACTCGAAGGAGCCATTGTAGCCTGCCATATAACCCGAGAGACCGACCAGCATCTTGCCGAGGGGTGGGTGGACATCGAAGTAGAACTCGCGTTTGAGGTAGTGGGAACCGAACTTGCCAAAACTGGGCGAACGTTGTTAGCTAGTGTGATGGCCTTGGAGGATCAAGATAGATTGCATACTGTGCTTCATCCCAAGTCACGATCGGCGACAAGCCAATCTTCCACATCCGCGTGAAGAACGCGAGCACTATAAAGATTATAGGTGCGATGATAAACTCATAGTCGTCCAGCGTCTGGAGTATCGAGTTTGTCTAGCCCACCGTCAGCCTTGTCCTCACCAAGAAATCATCAACATGACCAACCTTCTGCTTCGTCTTTTCGTCCAGCTTGCCATCGAGCTCCTGCGGTATGTAGTTCCCGTTTGGCTGTGCTTGTGCCTGGCCTGCCGTTCTCCTCTTCAGATCACCCTGCGCGTCTATCCCACTCGTCGTGGCCTCATCTCGGATGGCCATGATGGAAGGTTGGCGCCGTATCGGCGAATGTAATTGATCGGCTTTCCACGATCCAGTCTGTTACTCTCAATGCGATCTGCTCAAAGTGCTGCAAGTCTCATGAAGCCACGCAATCAGACCTCCTTGCACGAGCTCCCGTCTGATCGCAATAGCCCCTTCCTCGCCGATGATCTCCGTGCAATCTGATTTTCTTCTCCAAAGCAGCGATTGAAGGAGTGTTAAGAACCGAAAGAAAACTCGCGCGTCGTTCTTAATGATCACGCGCTTCGATTGAAGTCGCTGATGTTTGAAGCTGAAGTGTTCGACCAACTTACCTTTCTAGACCCGGAGATCCTCGAACTATTCGTGGCTGCGCTTATGCAAGGGTAACGCGACAAGACTAGCTCGGAGCACTCGGCCCGCGCACCTTGAAACGTGTCGTTCGAGAAGACAGAATCTTGCACGTGATCGTACGAACTTCACTTATAGGGCGTGGCCTCGAAGACTACAGCCGTGCATATCCAAATTGTCCGAGAGGCCCATGTGGACAAATTAATGCACCCGCAACAACGTGATGAAGCTGATGCGGCGGTAAGAGGAAGCTTAGCAGTCAGAAGAAAGCGAAGTCACGCTAAGGACCTTTAGTATTTCTATACTTTTCACAAACAAATACGCCACGCTCCACAGCTCACGCTTGCAGTTCCATCAACCTTGGCCTCATCGCTCCGCCTCGTCCTGGTCGATCTTCTTATACTTCCCACTCCCACTCCCATTCGCATCCTCCTTACTTCGATTCACCATATTACTGATCCACCCACCCACACCCTCCTTGACGTCCTGCACACTGATCCCGTTTCCATCAGGTAGTATAGGCTTGCCATCTTCGACTTTGACATTCGGCGGCTCGATCTCGAGATCAGGGATGTTAGGATCGTTGTTGTCGTCGTCGCCGAGACGGAAGGACGGAACAGGAGAGCGGGTGCCGGAGAAGAGCGATTCGACTTCGGCGTGTTGTTCGGGCGTTGGTGCTATGGTCGTTGCATCGCCGAAGATCGAATTCATGTCTTCGAGGCGAACGTTCGCGGTTTCGGGGTAGATGAAGTAGACTGGAGTGGGTGTTAGCGCGTGCTGGGGACAATAAAGCTTCGATCTGACTTACCGACGACAAAGGACACGGCGCAGAAGAAAGCGTGTAGCAGGTACAGTCGCCATCCAATGGCCTCTTGCAGCACTGGCGTCATCTCACCCACCAACCAATTGAAAGCCCAATTTGCAGCAGTCGACAGACTAGCGCCCTTCGCCCGGATGCTCAGAGGCAGGATCTCAGGCGGATACAGCCACGGTATAGGTCCCCATGAGTATCCGAACGCAGCGTTGTAGATCATGACGAACACGACCACCATGTTCGCTGTGGCTCCGATGTTGATGTACATAAAGAACGAGATCGCTGAAAGGGCGAAAAACATGGCTGTCGCGCCAGACAGCAAGATGAAGCGGCGGCCGAGTGTGTCTACCACGTACCATGGCGGTATCGTGGAAGCGAGGTAGGTGATGCCGTTGATGCCCGTCATCAAGATCGCTTGACGGCCGTGCCACCCAGCTTGCTCGAAGACCAGAGGAGCATAATACGAGATTACGTTGATCCCGTTCAGCTGAGCGAGCGCCTGCGCGGACATGGCAATGAACACACGCTTATAGTAGCGCTTGAACATGTCAGCATACCCTCGCTCACCCTCCTGTCGCTGTAGCAAGACGTTCATCTTGATTTCGCGGTACTCGTCTCGAGCCTTCGGATTGTGGATATCGCCCTTGCCATACAGGTTGGCAATCACCACAATGCCTTCCTCATCGTGATCGTTGTCCAGAAGCCAACGCGGAGATTCGACGATCAAGAAGCTTCCTATCACCAACATTGAGCCGATTACGACTTGCATCAGTAGCGGCACTCTCCATGCCCAGTCGCTCCCAATGAAGCTGCAGAAGTAGTCCACCCAGACACTGCACATGTAGCCGAAGACGTTGCCCGAGAACTCGATGCAGGCAAGCTTGCCTCTGTTATGGGGAGGCGAGATCTCTGACTGGTAGACGGGCACAATGGTCGAAAGTGCACCAACTCCAAGACCAGCGACAATGCGTCCCAACATCATCATAGGCATGCCCGTGGCGAATGTCTGGCACGCTCCACCCAGCACGAAGACCGCAGCTCCGTACAAGATAGTCTTCCGCCTGCCTATGACATCGCCTATTCGTCCCACGACCAACGATGCAATGAATGCTCCCACTTCAAGAATCGCCACCATAGTCCCAATCTCCGCTCTCGAGGGCCGGTGGAAGTAGTCATTGAAGTAGCTGCCAGTGATGATACCGGACATAACACCCTGATCATACCCGAACAAGAACACCCCTAATGACACGAAGATGGACAAGAAGTATATGAGCTTCTTGCCATGCAGCCCGTGCATGCGGGCATGACTATCCCCCGGCATGAATGCGATCGCGAGGCCCTTCTCGCCCCAGTTCAGCCTCTTGGGCGGAGGGGATGGGATTCGAATATCCTCTTTCCGGCGAGGTGCTGCAGCAACAGCAGAGCCAAAGCGGACGTGTCGGCCCTGCTTCTCGTCCCCGCTATGCTCCGCGTGCCGCTGCCTCTTCTGACTACTCCTTCCACGTCTATGCGGACTCGGATGCTCCTCAAAGCTCCTCCTTACTCGCCCCGCAAGCGGATCCTCGTCAGCGAGCTGGTCGACAAGATCGCCAGTATCGCTCCACAGGGAGAAGTCCGATCCAACGTCCGAGAACGACCCAGAGCGGCGTAATCGCTGTCTATCGCTGTCTTTCTCGTCGAAGCTCCCGCTGCTGCTGTGCCGTCTGTGGTTCGTCCTTCGACCGGCGGATCCGAGGGTGTGCAGGGGGATGTTGGCGGGCTTGCGAGTACTGGCGCCGGCGAAGGTGAAAGGAATCTTGGCGGTGTACTGGGGCTGTAGCGGAGCCCCCTACTCCGCAGAGAGGTTTGCTAAGTGAGTGAGCCAAAGAGGGAGGTGGAGGTATCGTAGGAGGTGAAGTGGAGACGATCCGGCTTCGCAGACGCACGGTGGTAGAGCTTTTCGGCAGCTCTGCTGCTGTGGCTAGAGTAGCGGTATCTGAGCTGGCTTGCTACAGTAGCCGTGCAGGTTGACAGGCGCAGGCGAGACCGGGGTCAGTTGATCCACCTGGCGACCAAACAAGCGCGTGCTGAGAGATAGCGAGCAAAAGCACGTGGGGTGGCCGGTGACTAAGCTATGGTGATGGGCATTGAACTGCAGGTAGGCGGCCGATTGATGTCACTACGGAGGTACTAGCAGATGCAATGCACGAAATGCTTCGAAGCTGTGCTCTGCTTCATGCAGCGTCTGGTGCATTTGTCCATGCGTTGGCTGAAGCTTGGCCCAGGAGATTACCCGATCGGCTTGAACCGGGCGAGACGGTGTCGAAGCGGTGACGCTCCTCGTCGCTACTACGAAAGACCAATAAAGGATATATGGTCGGTAAGTACGCTGTTATATCCTGCACCGTAACAGCACAATCCCACAGTGCCATCAGCGAAGGAGCCGCCCGCTGTTTTGCATTGCTTCCATGCATAGATGACTGCAAGCGTCACACCATTGACCGAGGAAGAGCGACTTCACCGTTGACGGTAACATGAAGGCATTTTTATCTCTAGACCATGGCGACGACAGCGCAGCTGCATAGGTTGTAATCAGAGAGAGCATGCCTGACTGTCGCCACTCACAAAGCAGAGGCTGAGGCATCCTTTGACGGAGGCTGTACAACTCGCACGGCCCACCAGTTTCCATGGCTTAACGAACTCCAGCCACGAGACACCCGGACCACAAGGCTGCAATGCTTTCCATTGACCAAGAGATTACTGCCTGGGAGCTATGCTTATACATCTCGATGTCTCAAAAAGTGTCCTGAGGCAAGGCGGAGCATACCGCAGTACTGTGCTGCCTAATCACCAACACGTCTCGAGCCGCCGCAGCCAATCCTTCGGGGCGACCTCACTTGCTCTCTCGGTACACTAATATCAAGCGACGAGACCCAACAGATCTGCGGATTGACTTCCAGCTTGACATGGGTCTGCTTTCTCTTCTTTACTGTGGCAGACCCTTGTGCGATTGTAGCAGTGCCGAGCATCAGGTGACGGTAAAGGTGCTCTGAACGTGACTGAAAACTGCCGAGGCCGCAGAATATCTCGAGGTAGGTTTGAGTGGCAAGGTAGTAGACTCTCAATCTCCTACTGTATCTATCAATCCGATCCCTTGCTTTGCTTGTGCGACTCATATCAAGCAAACACCTCGAACCAGAGCAGAAAGACTAGCCAACATCCGGAATCCTCAATCCCAGTCATACCACCATAGCGAAGACCCAAATCCAGGTCACTACTGAGCAACTCATGGTACAACCTCACCACCATCACCACCGCAGGCGCTCATACCACCAAGACGACTGGGAGGACTTCGACATCCGGCGACGATCACATCACGAAGACGAAGCTCGGGAACGACAACGACAACGCCAATTGATGAACGACTACATCGCTGAGATTGTCCTACTCAAGCGAAGACTGCGGGAGAGGGAGGCGGAGGTGCGGACCCTCAGTGCTGAGCTGAGGGAGGTGAGGCGGGCGAATGGGGCATTGATGGAGAGGTATCATTATTGGAGGACGAAGTGCGAGAGATTGATGGAAGCGGTGAGGGGTGAGAGAGAGGAGAGGCGGAGGAGGTGGTGAGGCGTGGGCTGCATGCTGATACAGTCACTACATCGATCTCCTCGTTGGATCTGTCAGAGGAATCTCGGTTGGGGTTCATTCGGTTTGCTTGCTATGGTGACTAAGGTAGCTGTGCAATGGCCCAGCTGATATAGACCGCAGCCACATCTTGACTTGTTGCCTGATTCCACCCCGTAGTCTAGTACAGGTATGCGATTGAGATACTCCGATCGTGCTTGAAAGCCTTTCGTTTCAACGGAGCTTGACAGGGCACTGTATAGTGCGCAGCCGAGAGTATCGCAGCATACGCGAACACAGGCTTTTCCGGACAGGCTTAATGCTGGGCATATGATATGCATGTGCATCTCATCGGATTCTCGCCGCACTGAGACACTGGACGCTCACTTATGCGGTGCAGAGGGCATGAGCGCAAGCAAGTTAGACAGATGCTCGAGAGCGAGTTGATGCCTGAGGCTAACGTTATCGATACCATCCAAAATTCGCCCCACCTGGCAACGTCACTTTCCACATGGTAAATATTCCGAAGAATCATGCAAACATGAGCATAGCGGCGCGTATACTGAGCACAAGAACGCGAATAGACTACTCACACAAGCCTGGCAGAGTATAGCAATTGGTTGACGTCGTAAGCTAGCAGAATTTGACTGGTTTTCGAGAGTGTGCTGGCGGTTTCCTGCAGTGACGAGAGGCAGCTATCTTCTGGAAGCTTCCAAAAAAGTCCGCAGCCACCGCTCATAAGAGAACACCACAAAACAATTTCCTTCTCAACCACATCCCTCCACTATACCACATCTTCTTCAAGAACCCTCTTGCATACCACACTCATACTCACATAGCTGAGCCCATCAACCTATTCGACCTTCATACCAAAATCAACACATCCTACACATCCGCCCAACATGGCACCCGCAATCGGTATCGATTTGGGTACGACCTACTCCTGTGTGGGCATCTTCCGCGATGACCGCATTGAGATCATCGCCAACGACCAGGGCAATCGCACAACGCCCTCGTTCGTCGCCTTCACAGACACCGAGCGCCTCATTGGTGACTCGGCGAAGAACCAAGTCGCCATGAACCCCATCAACACAGTCTTCGACGCAAAGCGCCTCATTGGCCGCAAGTTCAACGACGCAGAGGTGCAGGCTGATATGAAGCACTTCCCCTTCAAGGTCATCGACAAGGGCGGCAAGCCGGTCGTTCAGGTCGAGTTCAAGGGCGAGACCAAGGAGTTCACACCCGAGGAGATCTCTTCCATGATCTTGACCAAGATGAGGGAAACGGCAGAGTCATACCTCGGTGAGACTGTCAACAACGCAGTCGTCACTGTGCCCGCATACTTCAACGACTCCCAGCGCCAAGCCACCAAGGACGCCGGTCTCATTGCTGGACTGAACGTCCTCCGCATCATCAACGAGCCGACTGCTGCTGCAATTGCCTACGGTCTCGACAAGAAGACTGAGGGCGAGCGCAACGTGCTCATCTTCGACTTGGGTGGTGGCACTTTCGATGTGTCGCTGCTCACCATCGAGGAGGGTATCTTCGAGGTAAAGTCGACTGCCGGTGACACCCACTTGGGTGGCGAAGACTTCGACAACCGCCTCGTCAACCACTTCATGTCTGAGTTCAAACGCAAGAACAAGAAGGACCTGGCCAGCAACCCGCGCGCTCTCCGTCGTCTCCGCACCGCATGCGAGCGGGCGAAGCGCACATTGTCCAGCTCCGCTCAGACTTCCATCGAAATCGACTCTCTCTACGAGGGTGTCGACTTCTACACCTCCATCACCCGCGCACGCTTCGAGGAGTTGTGCCAGGACCTCTTCCGATCCACCATGGACCCCGTGGAGCGTGTCCTCCGTGACGCCAAGATCGACAAGTCTTCCGTCCACGAGATCGTTCTCGTTGGTGGATCCACCCGTATCCCCAAGGTGCAGAAGCTCGTTTCCGACTTCTTCAACGGCAAGGAGCCCAACAAGTCCATCAACCCCGACGAGGCTGTTGCATACGGTGCTGCTGTCCAGGCTGCCATCCTCTCTGGTGACACCTCCAGCAAGTCGACCAACGAGATCCTCCTCCTCGATGTGGCGCCATTGTCCATGGGTATCGAGACTGCTGGTGGTGTGATGACGCCTCTGATCAAGCGCAACACCACCATCCCCACGAAGAAGTCAGAGGTCTTCTCCACCTTCTCCGACAACCAGCCTGGTGTGCTCATCCAAGTCTTCGAGGGTGAGCGTGCTCGCACGAAGGACAACAACATGCTCGGCAAGTTCGAGCTCACTGGTGTCCCACCTGCGCCCCGTGGTGTCCCTCAAATTGAGGTCACCTTCGACATTGATGCCAACGGCATCCTCAACGTCTCCGCTCTCGAGAAGGGCACCGGCAAGACCAACAAGATTGTCATCACCAACGACAAGGGCCGTCTGTCAAAGGAGGACATCGAGCGCATGTTGGCAGAGGCCGAGAAGTACAAGGACGAGGACGAGGCCGAGGCTGGCCGCATCCAGGCCAAGAATGGTCTCGAGTCGTACGCCTACTCGCTCAAGAACACCCTCGGTGACGCGAAGACGGAGGAGAAGCTCGACGCTGCCGACAAGGAGAAGCTCAAGGCGAAGATCGACGAGACTGTTGCTTGGATCGACGACAACCAGACCGCCACCAAGGATGAGTACGAGTCACAGCAGAAGGAGCTCGAGGGTGTCGCCAACCCCATCATGATGAAGCTCTACGGTGGTGGCGAGGGCGGTGGCATGCCCGGCGGCATGCCAGGTGGCCCAGGCGGCTTCCCAGGTGCCGGTGGCCCAGCTGGCGGTGCTGGTGGTGACGATGGCCCAACTGTCGAGGAGGTCGACTAGATGTCTTGAGCTTGGTTGCGATATGACTTCACGGTCACTTGCTTGCATCAGCTAGGCGTTCTGGTAGACCACGGGTTGGGTGTTTGCTTATTGAGATGAATGATGATTGGCGATGGAAAAGCGTCCTGCCTTTCTCACTCCATATGTAATGTAGAGCTTTCGGGCTGCAGCAAATGGAAACGATTCAAACTACCTTACATGTCTATGACTTCCACTTCCTTCTCTCTTTCGCCTTTGAAACAGCCTCGTCGCCTCCAGACCATCCCTCAGTCTCACTCAGAGTGGCCACTCGGCATGACAGTAGTCCAGAAATCGCTACTGCGAGTCGCTTGGCATAACCTCAAGCAAGTCTTTCGCGCCGTGGAGAGTTCAGCGGTACACCGGAGGTCAGTAAGCCTCGATCGCTGAGGTAGCCTTGCTATGCTTCGACTTGGAAAGTCCTGGCCGCCAATAATAGAGACAGCACACGTGTCGCGTCCCCAGCGCCTGTGACGTGCGCTCGCCGCGGCGGGAACGGACTGCTCGCGGCTCTCTCCCTGAGCAGTCGCTGACGTCCATATCGACAGCAAGCCCTTCTCAACGACATTGTCCATCGACAGCTCGCCATACATCCTCCTCTGCTGCTCACTCTCTGACCTCGCGTGCCCTTCTTCGCCGACCTCACGTGGCCTCGCACTGCTTCACCAGATCAGCACATTGCCACATGGGAAGCATCTGGCACCATCTCAATCATAGCCTCTCACTCCGGGGTCTAGCAGTTTCGCTTTCGCAGTCTCGCGTGTATGTGCTTAAGCATCAGAAGCGAGCCATTGAGAGAACACAGAGTCTTCGCGACAACCCGAGATCATGGATCGTCTATGTTGCCGAAGTCTGCAGCTCTCACTGTGAGTAGCGAATCCGTGAATGTATCGGAGGACCACCATATTAGCCTAGGGAAGTCTTCTCATCGCGTGAGAGACGAGTCTTTGTAAACATCTTACAGCGAGAGCTTTGCGAAAGGAACATAGAAAGCTGTACTCACCACACCCACGACTCGATCATCTCAGTGTTCCCATTCCAAGTCTATCACCCATCTGTAGAATACTATGAACACCCAGATCAACATTTCCCAACGCCGCAAGTCTTGCGCGCTATGCTCGCCCGCACCGACTAGATAGAGCAATCCCTCCCCAACGCCTCGCTAATGCTTAGCAGTAACCACATCCCCCGTCAGCTTCTCCACCGCCTCCTTGGCCACATCCCCAAGCGCAACCATACACACAGTCTGCCACACTCCCAGCCCGATCCTCGGCGCCACACCTCTGTACAAGCCCTTGATGCCGTTCTGGCCGTAGATGTAGCGGAACGTGTTTCCTACGGTCATCTTCTTGGGCCGGTTCGGGTCCTCTTTCTTGGACTGCATTTCTACGCGCACGACTTCGATGGGCTGGTTCCAGGCTGAGAGACCGCCGCCGAGAGCCGAGGCGAGGATTTTCTCGGGGACGGTAAGGCGTTGGGAGAGGTCTTCTTTGTTGGTGAATTTGCGGATGCCGTTCTCGCTGCGTTCGATGTCAGTCCTGCACTCACGCGACATACATACCACTCGGGGAAGGGCAAACTTACGCAACACGGCTCAACCCAAATCGACTCCCCCAGTTCGTCACCTGCCTGACGGCCACAGCGTTCACACCCTTATTGATCCCCACAATGCCCTCCCGTCGGTAAATATCCATGAACGTTGCCATCGTGCCCGGCACTTTTGCGCCCGTGGCCGCGACCTTATGCTTCGTCATCTCCACAGTCTTCATGCACGTACAGAACCCCATCGTGGCGTAAGCTTGCGCCAGACCACCTGCCATGCCGCCCAAGATGCCAGCGCCGAAGTTGTTCGCGCCGAAGTTTTTGGCGTAGAATTCGGCTTCGCTGGCGACGAAGAGGAGGACGGCGCCTTTGGTGGAGGCTTCGATCCAGGCCCAGGGTATGAGACCTTGGTAGACTGTAGGGGAGATGTTGCGTTAGCATGCTGTGCTCTGCCTGATTCCTATTCTCGCGTTTCCGCAATGCCATTCCCTGCCTCCACACTGCTACCACATCATAGAGCAATGACTTACATCCCAGCGCCCCTCCCCTAGACCAAATCGTCCCAATCGCAGTCCCCATGCCTCCCTTCCGATTAGCAGCCATCGTAGTCTTCATGACCTCCAACGGCTGTCCCAGCGTCGTGACCTCGAACATATTCAGCCCGGCGCCAAGCAGCAGGTTACTGAACTTGACGGGCTTCTTCTCCAGTTTCGCGGGGGGCGCGATAGCGGCGGACATCGTCTGGTATATTGTTGGGAGGTGATGGCCGGACCGAGGCAGGAGGGCGGCTTCGTTGCCTTGGGGTGGTGGGTGGGGGAGGTGGTGGTGGAGTGGAGAGGAGAGGTGAGTAGAGGGAGGTGGTCACGTTGCTTGTTTCGTGGAAAGATAGCTGGAGTGTCAAAGTCCGGGGCTGTTCAGGCCGCGGTGAGAGCTGGGGGAGTCCGTGCAGGGGGAGGAAAGTTGCAGGGGTGTCAACGAATATCCTCGGCGGCAGTCAGGTGCTGATAGCAAGAGATAAGACCGGAATCGGTCAAGGTTGGTAGCATTTCCAAGGCTCCCTTCTATAATCCCAATTACCACAACGCGCACTATCGTAGCCCTGCGAATTGTTCTCCGTCCATTCACGATTCTCGACAAATTGTTGCCCTGACCTTGATGGACCCCATTTACTGCTCACCCGAAAAGCTAATATTGGCTTCACCCGTTGAGCACAGATACACGCAAAGCCACTGTGCAAGTGAGGCTCAACAAATCCCACAAGAATCCGTCGTATTGCAGCCGCGCCGGAGTCCGGTACCTGTTGCTGAGTGTGCTGCTCAGATATGTAGCGCACAGAGGAAGAGACGCAAAGACAGTGGAAACACCAGGAGTCATCAGGAGTGGAGCATTTAATCGCCTTGCCAGTACTACAGGTAATGTGCAAAAACGCAGTAATACATACAAACGCCCAGAAAGTGCCTGCACGCTTGCCATAAACTCGACTTCCCCAAACTTGACCTCATCGCGTCTCATCTATCAGTCTCCTTCCCACCCCCATCTCCCCCAAGTAAAGCCAACGCGCGCTTGATCCGCTCGCTCGCCTCCATTGTACTGCCCTCATCGCTCCGTGAACTTCAAAGCTTAGCACCCACAAGCTTAGCCCACGCCTCAGTCGAGAAAGACTTGGGCCTTTCAATCGGCGCACCCACAGCGCGATCAATAATCAACTGCGGCAGCACACCCAGCGCTCGGCTAACACCGAACAGCACAGTGTAGAAGTTCTGCTCCGTGAGCCCGTAGTACTGCAGCAGCACACCACTGTGCGCGTCAACATTCGGGTACGGGTTCTTCGTCTTGCCGTGCTCGGTCAGCACGCCCGGCGCGATCTTGTAGACTTGCGACACGAGCTTGAACATTGGGTCGTCGGGGAGGTGCTTGAGCGCGAACTCGCGCTGGGAGACGTAGCGGGGATCTGTCTTGCGGAGCACGGCGTGGCCGTAGCCGGGTACGACGCGGCCGGATTTGAGAGTATCCCAGAGGTATTTGGTGATGTTGGCGTCGCTGAGGTCGGAGCCGACGGTGTTCTTCATCTCTTGCAGCCATTTCAGGACTTCCTGGTTTGCGAGACCGTGGAGCGGGCCGGCGAGACCGTTCAGGCCTGCGGCGAGGGAGAGGTAGGCAGAGGAAAGCGCGGAGCCGACCAAGTGGGTGGTGTGGGCACTGACGTTGCCGCCCTCGTGGTCGGTGTGGATGGTCAGGTAGAGGCGCATGAGCTCCACGAAGTCGGCGTTGTCGGCGAAGCCGAGCTGGTTGGCCATGTTGTAGGAGTAGTCCTTGTCCTTCTGCGTGGCAGGTACTTTTCCATCTTTGTAGACGTTGCAGTAGATGCGCGCGGCGATGTTGGGCAGCTTGGCGATCAGGTCCATGCTATCCTCGAAGGTGTGCTCCCAGTACTCGGCCTTCTTCATGCCCTTGGCGTATGCCTTGGCGAAGCTAGACTCGTGCTCGAGGGCTGTGACTGCGATGGAGAACTGCGCCATTGGGTGGAGGTCGCTTGGGCAGCGGTCGATGAGCTCAGTGACGAAGCTGGGCAGGTCGCTGCGGGCGGCCCACTCGGCGGACAGGTCGCGGACTTGCTGCTCGGATGGTACCTCGCCGGTAAGCAGGAGCCAGAAGAGACCTTCTGGGAGAGGCTCGTTGCCGCCGGGAGCCTTGGGGAGCTGCTCCTGGCATTCTGGGATCGTCCGGCCGCGGAAGCGGATACCCTCCTCAGAGTCGAGAACTGAGCCCTCCCAAACCAGCGACTTGATGCCACGGGCACCACCGTATACTTGGTCAAGGGTGACCTCGCCAATGACCTTGCTGCCATAGTCTTTCTTGAGCTTCTTGATCTGCTCAATCTTCTCCGGCAGGCTGGCGGCGAAGGTCTCCTTGAGGGTCTGTTGAACATGGACTAATTAGCGCTGCTCGAAAGGGTCGCGCTGCCAATGGCGTCTTGAGTTCGAATGGATACCAGGGAACTTACCGCGCTCTTGCCAGCGTATCCTCGTGCGCCAGCGAATGCAAGCCTTTGCGATAGGGAGCTGGGCTGAGTAGCCATTGCGCGGCGCAGCGCACCGCGGGAGATGCTGGAAGCGGCCATTGTGAGTTGTGAGGTGCTACCGAGACAGTGATAAGAAAGTAGAAACGCTGTACGGAAGGCCGAAGAAGGTACGTGAGTATTGTGGTAGTGCTCGAGATATGCTTGGGATCGGATGCGCCAGGGCAAAAAAGCACAGCTCCGCTTGGTAGAGTTCAGCGGAGGAGCTGTTGACGTCTGTGCATGCAGTGACAGGGGTGTGGGAGACTTCTCGGGAGTGGTCGGCGAATGCGGATTCCGATGCTGTGCATATTGAGGTGACGGATAATGCCACTCACTGCTGCTGCAATATCAGAAGGCCCTTTACTGCCGTCGAGAGCTTCATGGCCACGTTCCATGTGTTGACTTGTCCATACACGATCTACTGAATCACGCTATGCATGCACATTATTGTATTCTTGTGCATCCATATGTCTCGGCATTGTTGAGCCGCACGTGCTTTCCGCTTCCACGCCCGGGCCGACTCCAGCCGCTTGGTATTTGCTCCTTGTGCTGACAGCAGCCACGTCGTTACTATTCTTTCATCTCCATCATCCGTAGACATCACTGCGCATCCTCCGGACTCCGTATATCAGCCTCATAACCACACGCCGAGACAGCCCGCCCCCCTGCTCTGGCACGTTTGCGCCCTCCAACAACCTTGGTCTCCGATTACGACGACTACTCCTCCGGATCCGTACGCCAGATTTCCATCATCAATTACTTGCAGAACACCTGTAGGCACGCACTCCAATTGCGCATAATCGACCGTGCGTGGGATAGGTCAGACGTAGGGGTACACAGGATCGTTTGATTCTGCAGATCGGCTTGTGAAAGCGCAAGACAACGTGCAATCACTGATCGTTTGACTACTGCAACTCCGCCGATTTCCTGATATAGCAACTTCTGGACAGGAACCTAGCGACACGATCATCACGAAAGATTCTTCCCTGGCTACGTAGGACGGTCCCTGATTCATTACCGCCCGGCAAAGTTGAGCAGACCACTGCTAATATTGACCTGTGTTGTAGACCTTGCTCAGCTTGACAGTCCACTGGTCAGAGTCTGTTGCTTTGACACAGTCCGCAGTACACAGTAGAAGGTGCAACACACTAGGCTTGTAGTCTTCAGTCATGGCCACCCCACCGCTGAGTGAACTGGAGCCGTTGCTCGCGTCTCTCAACACACACAAAGCGCCTGGCGCGAGTAAGGCTAAGATTGGCTCGTTGACCAAGATCGCCGTGAACAACATTCAGCATGAACAACAGATCACTCAGTCACTGTACCGTGCTCTTAAGAAGGCTCCGGCCACACATAAGCTCGGTGTTCTGTATGTCATAGACAGTATCATCCGCCAATGGATCGATGGTGCGAAGAAGGCAGGTTTGGATATCCATATCGAGGGTAGGGGCGAGGCAGGCACATATCCTGCCGCTATCAAGCGTGTCACTGAGCTCATGCCCGCGTTGATCGACGACCTGCTCAAGGACCTGCCAGCAGATCAGAAGCCCAAGTTGGAGAACATACTTGCCATCTGGGAGCGTGCTGGTACATTCCCTGCTGCGCTGCTCGAAGACTCGAAGAGGAAGGTCAGTACACCTGCCGCTCATGTGAACGGCGCTGGTGCTACTCCAGCGCCACCACAGGCGGTCAAGAAGCCTGTTGGTGAGAAGTCGATTGCTCCCATCCCCACGAGACCTACCCACACGCCCGTTGGCTACCCGCCGCAGCATCTGTATGACCAAGGGTTTCTTGTACGCAAGGGCCATAGTGTTCAGAAGCCTGCGTCGAGTAGTGCACCGCAGGTACCCGCTTCGACCATGCAGCATGTACCTCCGCCACAGCCTGCGCCAGCCCCTGCACCACCATCTCAAGATGTCAATAGCATCCTGGCAGCGCTTCGTATGGCCGCACCACCTCCACAACAGCAGTCTGTCGCTAAATCTCCTGCACCGCCGGCCGTCCCACAGGGCCAGCTCCCTCCTAACTTCGCTGCCATGCTTGGCTCCGCAAACGGCTTTTCTCAACCACCAGCGCCGCCGCAGCAACAGCCAATCTATCCTCCTCCGCCGGCCCAATTCCAGCCGCCTCCATTCATGCCACCAGGCTTTCAGCCACCACCAGGATTCCCAGCGTTCCTTCCTCCTCCGCCCTCGGTACCTCAACAGTACGCTCTAGCACCGCCGCCTCCACAGCAAGCATCTGCGCCGGCGGACCCACTGGTATCGCTACGTGGGGTACTTCCGCCGAACATCGTCAACGACCAGCAAAAGCTTATCAGGGCGCTGAACTTGCTACAAGAGCTTCAGAAAGAGGGCGTCCCGATGGACCAATGGGGTCCGGTCATACAAGCATTGGACGAGCAGAGTAGTCCGCCACAGCAGTCTGGGCAGCACAATGGTTACAATGGCAACGGCACATCTCGAGGCAGGAGCAGGAGCCCAGCCCGTGGCGGCAACAACAACAACAACAACGGCAGAGGTAGCCCAGTCTACAATGCCTACCAAGGTCCAGTAGACGATCAGCGGAACGGACGCAACGCCAACAACAAGCAACGCTATCGACAACGCTCTCCTCTGCGCGCCAGCCCACTCCCTCCATCCTTCCAGCCTCCGCCGCCGTCAGGTCAGAAGTTCGTCCAATTCGATCCCTCTCTTCCCTCAGACAGCATTCGCGTCCTGTCTCGCACGCTATTCGTCGGCGGGGCGAATGGCTCGCAGACTGAAATTGCAGAGCTGTTCGGCCGCTTCGGTCAAGTGGCTTCTTGCATTCCGAACCGCGAGAAGCGCCACGCTTTCGTGAAGATGACGACTCGAGACTACACGCTCGCCGCCAAAGCTGGCGTGGACGCACTGCAATCTGCCAATGATCGCGAGACTATGGGCATCGCGAGGCAAGTGAAGTGGGGTGTTGGCTTTGGGCCGCGTGAGTGCTTCGACTATACTCGCGGCGAGAGCGTCATCCCTATTCAGCGTTTGACGGACGCAGACATGAAGTGGATCAAGACTGCGCCCTACGGTGGTACGGGAGGCCAGGACCTCGTAGCTGGCATGGTGCTTGAGGAGCCTGATATCGAGATTGGTGCGGGTGTTAGCAGTAAGGCGATGAGTAGAAGGGTAGGGCCGGGGGAGCAGGAGAAAGGACAAGTCCACCATCAGCACCAACAGCAGCAGCAGCAGCAGCAGGCCCCTGTGCAGCAGTACCAACAGCAACAGCAGCAGCCTAAGAGGCAGGATAATAGGCAGCATGGGGGAGGTGGCAAGAGGGGCAGGCATGGGCATCATTCGAGGGATGATGTGGGAGGTTATGGAGGCGGAACAGCACCTCAGGGGTTCGTGAGGCCCGAGCCTCTAACACCGGTGGCGGTGGCCACACCACCTGCGGTGCCAGGGTTCGGGTTTACTCTGCCAGGTAATTTCAGGTGAAGGAGGGGTGGTCTTGCTGGATAGGACGTGTGTGCTCTCCGTGGAAAGAGCAACTTGCTTGGGCATCTGTAGTGTACACCGGAACAGAAATAGGGCTTGGGTACTGCCTTCGAAAGTCATGAGTTGCTACGATTCAATTTTCGAAAGTAGTCATGTAATTTCTCTCACCAACGCATCCTAGCTCAATTGACACTCGCAGTCAACATGATTGTAGCGCAAGACACTCTGAGACTTTTGGAAGAGCCAAGGTAGCGGGAAACGGGTGACTGACATTGAGTGCAGTCGCGGTGCCTGTATTCATGCAGAGCGACTGACGCGGCTGTAGAACTTGGTGAACCTCAGTCTCATACCTGGTCAGTCTCTCTAGGCTATCTCGCTTTTGGACACGCGCTGACATGCGCTATAACACAGCAATGGAATTACTACATTGCTGCACGGAGAGATAAGAGTGTGGCATACCAGGGATAGGGATGCTCACCCTAACCACAATCTCAGGTTGGTTCACGACCTTCCTCCGTATGTTTGTTGCCCTCAGAGATGTCTACATGAAAGCACACACATGCGTCCCCACTGCGACTGCTTCTAGAAATTCGCGCGCCCTCATGCTCCTCCTTCCCATTGGTCGTAGTCATCCCGATCCTCGATAACGGTCTAGTCTGGTGTGCATAATGTATGTCACTGTAAACTGCAGAATCCGTCGTCGCGTCCGGAAGTAAATGATACAACTTTGGTAAGTGATTGAAGTAAATGTGGGTGGCGGGCTACGAGCTTTGGTTGGGCCCCTTGGCCGATGTGTCAATGTGGCTGAGCAAGGTACCTCTATGATTACAGCATGAGAAGCCAGCCCAAGCGCCGACTTCTTCTGCTCCCCGCTCGTTCAAGACCCACACCTTTTCATACGGCCTCACAGTCAACCATGCAGTCCAGAACGACACCGCCAACCATTATCCACAGTCTCGGCCTTGCTGTTCAGGCAGATCTTCTAGAGCTTGCGTCCCGCTTCGAAGAAATTGATAAGTTCGTACTCAAGGAGCTGCGAGATCCGCACGAGATTACTTTCAATCCCAGCATGACGCGTGAAGACCAGAAGGACCTTGGCCCTGTAAGGTACAAAGAATCCGACAAGGTCGAGTTCACGGCTCTTTGCCAGGATCACGAGCTGGACGAAGTGCTGCCCTACCTGGGTGACCGGCGACTGAAGGGATATTGGCTAGTGATTTTCAACTCCTTGTGCACGACATGGGGACGGGGTAGCATGTACTACCCAGACAAGGCGCAAGCCAGGATTCACGAGGTTCTCGGTCTCTCAGATGGCTTGGATCCTCTTTACGCGCAAGCCTCCAAAGACCCCGATCTACCGCGTTATGTCAAGACTGGAATATCGGAAAGACTGCGAGCGCTCGAATCTTTTCTCGATACGTGTGAGGCCATCATGACAAGACATGATCGTGGCTCCCGGTCCGACAGCAATCGCTCGACTCCGTAAAGCAATACCCGATACGCAACATGAGACGAGGCTAAATGCTAACCACTTCATCAAGGGCTCTTGTCATGTTTCCTACTCGTCGAAGGAGGGAGACACAACCTGCACTACGGGGCACTACGTCCACAACGGGCGACACAAATACGGCACCCATCGCAATGGCTGATCAAAGTCGTCTCTATGCTATTCTAACGGTGAGACACGTAGCTCACGACTTGACCTGAAAAACTGACAGCTTTCAGAACGATAGCACCACAGTCGGCATCACTCTTATGGTCACAACAGCAGCAATGGCTTTAGCAATTGCCGCCTTCTTCGGCGCTGAGCCGTACAGTAAAGCCGACTTCTCACTTACGTCCCTATACAACTACCTCCAATCGATGCTGGTGTCAGTCGCGGCGCAATGCTTCACTATCCTTCCACTCTGGGACCCACGAGTGCGACGGAACACTAGTCGATGGATTGGCTGGTGGACTCTTGTGGGTACCGTGACAGGCATACTCACCCCTGCTATCTACTACGTTGCAGGATCTGCCTGGAGTGATCTCCTTGCCAGCGTCTCCGCCATCTGCTCAGCGTTTGTAACGCTCCACCTCGTACAGGGGTTGCAGAAGGAGACTGGTGCCAAAGTACACACACTCTAAGGGTGGCATCATTGAGTTGGAGTGTACACTAAGCCACGATCAAGCCTTCCCAGTATTCACTGGCAAGACTCAAAACTATGCTTCTACCTTAGATGTCAGGAGGTCTTGCGGCGAGGTCTTGCTAAAGCATTTGGCGACTGTATCATACCAATGAGAGCTCGTCAGGCTGACCTCGAAGAATTTGTGTCTCTGTAGGTTATCGTAAGCAGGGTAGCCATCCCATCTTGGGGTTAACTCTCCCAGCATCAATATGACCACCACAGTGCACCAGGTCATCTTGTGCGCAACTTGAGGTCATGAGTACGTTCGTGACCATCATAGCTGAATGTCAGCTGGTTTTCGGCAGGCGTGACTCAGTATCGGGCGTAGAATTGAAGAAATGCTGCCAACGGTCAATCCGGACATAAGATGCAGGAGGGAGCATTCCACTCGAAGTACTTTGCCCAGCAACCCATAGTCGTAACTGCACAAGAGACTGAACGGTGACTATGACGGGGCCAGCAGACCCGCGGGGCAAGCAGTGTCAGGTACATATATATACATACAGGACCAGCATACCAGCAGCAGCCATCTCAGCCACATCGGCACATGCAGCAGCTTCAACAGTATTCCCAGCCAATTCCAGCCTCGCGGACGCACGATCCTTCAGCTGGCCTGCTAGCGATGCGGCAGCTGTCAGTCGCGCCTCTAGCAGCAGCGTTGGCGCTAGTCTAGATGCTCCTGGTCTCGCTCCTGCTGGTCTTCGTGCCCGAGTCTGTCAGTCGAGGTGCCGGTGTATTTTGACCGCCAAGCTGTGCAAGATGCTGTTGGATACCTGTCACTACACCGCTTCCACGAACGTCGGTAGCGCCTGCGATGGTACAGACTACACAGCGAGCTTCGTACCACTCTCGTCACACTGATCGAGATGCGTATTGCATTGGCGATTGGCGTTTCGCAGCGGACCGCGTCCAGCAAAAATTATCCGGCCATGGCTCCGTCCCAGTCTGCGGTCGACGGATACTCAGCAAGAAGCGCTGCCTCATTTGCCACCAGCCAGCTCTTTCCTCACCCACCCCTCCAAGCCTCCTTGTGCAATGATGTCTTGCACATTCGGCGGCAGCTCGCCCACACTCTGCTTCCATTCTTCGCCATCCGCACCCTCCTTGACAATGACTTCACTCCTGGCAACGTCCCACGTGAACGTCCAGCCTGTGCGGATCGTTAGGTCTGACGCAGGGACGCTTGGCGGCGCTGGAGGAGGCGAGTCAAGAGACTGAGAGTTCTGCTCTGGCTCGGTGATAGCCTGTGGCTTAGAAGGCGGCGGAGAGGATGACAAGTTGGGGAACGCGGCGCGGAGTCGCTCAATCAAGCGAGGCACCTCGACACCCATGAGCGCGTTATTGATGCTATTCCGCGAGAAGATGTTGCCGAAGCTGCCTGCTACGACCATCGGGATGCCCTTCGCCAAAACAGCTGTCGCCGCCTGCTCGCGACTACTTCCGCAGCCAAAGTTGAAGCCGGAGACAAGGATGTCGCCTTTCTTCGCGATGCCAGAGAAAGCAGGGTCGTAGTTCTCCATCGTGACTGTGGCCATCTTCTCTGGTGAGGAGGAGAAAGCATCATCGTAGGTGTACTTACCAGGGTAGATGGCATCGGTGTTGATGTTGTCCGCGTTACACCAGAGGATCTCGCCCGTGACTTTGGCAGGGAAGCCAGGGAGGATGGGCGTGAGGGAGTTCGTTGCCGAAGTGGAGTCCGCGGCGTCCTCCGAGGCAGGGCTGAGCTTCGCCTCAGCAGCTGAGATGGCGGCATCGGCGTCTGCGATGAGTTTCTCGAGCGCGTCTTCCATTGAAAGCGTCGTGTAGCCCCCTTCGCCGCGAGTCACGCCTTCCCAGCCTTCTTGCTTGGTGAACCAGCCTGGACCAGCGATCTTGCCTTGCAAGGCGCTCGCCGCGACCACTTCAGGCGATGCAAGGTAGGCCTTGGCATCTGTACTGCCCATCCGACCTTTGAAATTGCGATTTGAGGCGGAGATGCCCACCTCTCCTGGCTCGAGCAGTCCGGTGCCAAGCCCAATGCATGGTCCACAGCCTGAGGGCAGCTCTTGAGCGCCAGCTTCGACCAACGCTTGCCAGTCGCCCTGCTCGATCGCTGCCTGTTGCTCAGGCAGCGAAGCTGCAGCAATGTAGAAGTTCACGCCTGGCGCAATCTTTGGGATCTTGCCATCATTGGCTTTGGCAGCATCCTTGAAGACCTTAGCAGCCGCGGCGATATCGCTTCGCCGGCTGTTGGTGCACGACACGAGGTATGCCTTGTTCAACTTGATATCTTGGGCCTCGAGCTCTGACAAAGGCGTGGCGACCTTCACGCTATTGGGTCCGGAGACGTATGGTGTGAGCGTCGAGAGGTCAAGAAAGAGTTCCTTCGCGTACTTCGCGCCTTTGTCGGCCGCCAACGGTGCCTCAAATAGGTCGTCCAGTCGTTCGTGGTTGAAGCGAAGGGTCGTTGGGCTTGCAGTCTGCGACGCAGTGCCGAATATAGATGCGTCAGTCGCCTTGGCTCGCAGCCAGCCTTTCAAGATGTTGTCGATCGGGAACAGTCCACTTAGAGCGCCCCATTCGGTCGTCATGTTGGCAATGGCTAGCCGGTCATCTACAGGCAAGGTCCTCATTGTCTCTTCTGTTCCAGTGAACTCGATGGCATGATTGAGTACCTCATCGTTATTGAACAGCCCGCATAACGCTACGATGACATCTTTGCCTGTAACGCCGATCGGGAGCACGCCTGTCAATGTGACTTTGGCTATGGGTGGTATTTGCCACCACGTCCGTCCCGTTGCCCATATGCTTGCCGCGTCTGTCCTGACTACAGGTGTACCCAGGCAGCCAACACCGCCATACATGTTCGTATGACTATCACTCGCCACAGCCAATGTGCCGGGCCACGCATAGCCCTCCTCCACCATGATCTGATGTCCAATCCCGCGGCCGGCTGGGTAGAAGTCTACGCCCTGATCCTTTGCGAAGTTCTCGATCTGCGAGTATTTCTTCAAGTTCTTCTCGCTCTTGTTCTGCACATCATGATCCAAAGTCATGACTATTTGATCCCGATCGTGGATCTTCGATGCGCCGATGGACATGAACTTTGTCGCAACGGGCCAGGAGTTGTCGTGGGTCATGCATTTGTGCGGCGAGAGGGTGACATAGTCGCCAGACTTGACGACCTTGCCTTCTGCGAGGTCTAAGCTGTAGCGCTGGACGATCTTCTCAGTGAGGGTTTGGGGAGTTGCTGGGGCGGTGGTCGATCGGCTCAGCAGCTCAGGCGAGATGCTCTCGAGCTGGGAGTGGAAGGCATTGATCGGCTCTGCTTGTCTAACGGGGCGTGCTGTCGTGATATGCCGCGGTCGGTGGTGTAGATATGCTGGACTCCGTACTGTGATGGTCGCTCTTGCCCATGTTGGCGCTCTTGATACTCGTAAGAGCGGGAGCGCACCTGCCCATCGTACTGTAGCCATTCTAGGTCAAAACTGTGTAGCGCCGAAGTATGTAGACCTGTCAAGCACTTCTGGATGGATGCTCTCACGGGTCTACAAGCTAACGCTAGGGGGTGTCTGGTGCGGTGGAGGGTTCAGAAAGAGTTTTGCCATATAGACGATTGGGCAGACGCGCCGGATTCCGCCCTCACTGGGCTACAAGGCTGTATTCGGGCATTGAATACTTCACGACGACTTCGAGAAGACCTCCAAATACTCTACGACTGCGAGGAGGAGATCTTGGGATTGCAAGCTGCCGCACGTGCGTACGTGCTACGACGCAGAGTGAACGACGAGATCAGTTTGCACACCTCCCTCTCTCCAAAAATCCGAATGCGCCTGTGCCACTACAAGACCACCTGCAATAGTGATACTTGTCGCTCAGTGTCGGTGAGAGCTGCGGACTTAACCTTGACAGTCCGTTCTCTCACAGTCACAACAATGAAGCATTTCACTACCGCAGGTAGGAAGATAGTAGCAATTGACTACATCTAAGATCTTTGGAGAGGCATAAGGTACCTTGTCCAAATAAATCCAATGCTCCACGATTCACCTCCGCGATTCGGCATCTGGGGAAGCCGAGATCGCAAGAGTCGCCATGAATTATGGTCACAGTATATGCTCACTCTTTCACGAACACAGCACTGATCTCAGTCTTATTACAGCTACGAAGAGAAGACCCTCAGCCAACCCATCATGCCCCGGAGAGAAGACGTGCACTATTTCGGCGCTGGGCCCGCGCCATTGCCGACTTCAGTGCTCGAAGAGGCCGCAAAAGTACTTCTGAACTACAATGATTCGGGTATAGGCATTACAGAGATCTCACATCGATCGCCTGAAGCAAACGCAATCCTCGCTCACGCACAAGACGCGCTTCGTCAATTACTTGACATACCTAATGGCGATGGACCAGAAGGCTACCAGATCCTCTTTTTACAAGGAGGTGGGAGTGGTGAATTCAGTGCAGTAGTCTACAATCTTGTCTCAGTCTGGTTGGCAAAGCGAGCGAAGGGGATCGTCGACGATGAGACGAAGCTGGCAGATGAGGTTGCTAAGCTACGGCTGGACTATCTCGTCACTGGATCATGGTCACTGAAGGCTTCACAAGAGGCTGCACGGCTCATTGGCAAGGAGCATGTCAACATCGTCACAGACTCGCGGCAGCACCGCGATGGCAAAGTTGGTGTCATACCCTCTGCTGAGACCTACAAGCCCTCAACGACGGCAGCAGACGTAGCCTTGACCTACTACTGCGACAACGAGACGGTCGATGGAGTGGAATTTCAGGGTACACCCGATGGCGAAAACCTCGTCGCAGACATGAGCTCAAACTTCCTCTCTCGCCGAGTGGACGTGCGGAAACACATCGCCATCTTCGGCGGCGCACAGAAAAACATTGGCACAACAGGCATTACGATCGCGATCATCTCAAACAAGATTCTCCCGCCTCACGCAGCAATGGCAGACTCAGTCTTGATGCGCAAATTGGGCCTCTCGGTCGGACCTGTAGTCCTCGACTACCCCACGGTAGCGAAGAACAACAGCCTCTACAATACGCTACCCATCTTCGACGTCTGGATTGCTGGCCGCGTGATGCAGCGACTATTAGACGCTTCGGAAGGGCAGACACCACGCATTGCAACACAGCAAGCAGAATCGGACAAGAAGGCTAAGGACCTGTATGCTGTGCTGGATGGCAGTGATGTGTACACTGTAGTGCCCGACAAGAGCGTACGGAGCAGGATGAATCTGTGCTTCAGGATCAAGGGCGGAGACGCAGATGCTGAGAAGGCTTTCCTCAAGGGCGCAGAAAGCAGAGGGCTGTTCGGACTGAAAGGTCACCGCAGCGTTGGAGGCATTCGCGCGAGCAACTACAACGCAGTGTCCGTGGCAGCGGTGGAGAAGCTGATACAGTACATGAAGGACTTCGCCGACGGTAAGGCGTGAAGCATGTACGGCACACTTGACTTCAACAGTTGAGCAAAATTGGAACAGGAAAGCATTTGATACAATTTCGCCGACTCGTGGACTTCGTCGAAACGATCACGGAGCAGGCAAGCCGGCCCCAGACTCAATCTCATCTTGGCTTGGCTCTTATAGGGATCCAATGAGCCTCACTGCACCTTTATGAGACATCTGGCCGAGGCGCCGACGGCGTTTCATTCAGTAGCCATCATGCGCCACTTTGCAGCGGCATGCTGGAGACAGCAAGAAATTGACGAGCGGCATGCAGATGAAAGAGGATCTCTTGGCACCATCTCTGCCAACCTTGGCGGGAGATCTGCTCCGCAACAATCTCGCCTGGAATATCACGGAACGACGACGCCACGGAGAGATCATTATGCTAGACCACTCTGAACATGGAGGAAATGAGAGAGTCTGTTCACGTGGCATGGCAAAGATGCTTCCAAGTGTTTCATAAGATCGTAAGTACTGACATACATCTCCTTCCGGCTTTCTCTTCATCACAGCGCCTTCGAGCCACACAGTCACTCGCTTCATTCACCATGCATTTCATTACTCTTCTCGCCGCCGCTGGTACGGTGGCACTGTCTCTCGCGGCACCACAGAAGCGTGCGTCCTCGAGACTGCGCTTCGTGGGCATCAACGAGTCTGGACCCGAATTTGGCGATGGAAAGTACCCAGGTACACTGGGCAAGGACTACACATGGCCGACATTGTCGACTTACGACACCTACATCGCGAAGGGCTTCAATGTCTTCCGAATCAACTTCTCGATGGAAAGGCTCATCCCAAATTCGCTTACGGGAAGCCTTGACTCGACATACATGGCCAGCTTGAACGAGCAAGTCAACTACATCACTGTAAGTCGCATGTATTGCATGGAGCTAGGACTCTGTACTGACAAGACCCTAGTCTCGCGGCGCTTACGCCATGGTCCAACCTCACAACTACGGCCGCTACTACGGCAACATCATCACCGACGCCTCAGCCTTCAAGGCCTGGTGGCAGACCGTGGCAGCGCAATTCAAGAGCAACAACAACGTCATCTTCGACACGAACAATGAATACAACACCATGGCCGGCGCGCTCGTGGCGACCATGAACCAAGCCGCCATCGACGGTATTCGTGCTGCGGGTGCTACAACCCAGATCATCAATGTCGAGGGCAACTCCTGGACTGGCGCCTGGACTTGGACGACCTCCAAGGGCACCGATGGTCTGACGAACGCTGACACTATGGGCTCACTCACTGATCCTTCGAACAACTTGGTCTACCAGATGCATCAGTACCTCGACTCTGATGGTTCGGGCACTTCCACTGCCTGCGTGAGCGCGACCGTTGGGTCTGAGCGTCTCGTCGCTGCCACAAACTGGCTTCGCGCGAATGGCAAGATTGGGCTAATTGGCGAGTTCGCGGGAGGGAACAACGCGCAGTGCCAGAGCGCTGTGAAGGATATGTTGGCTTATATGCAGGCGAATACCGATGTGTGGCAGGGTGCAATTTGGTGGGCTGCCGGGCCGTGGTGGGCGGATTACATCTACAGGTCAGTAGAGCATGGATAATACACGGCATGATAACGAGACTGACAT
The DNA here is from genome assembly GCA_002077065.1 of Cryoendolithus antarcticus. Classification (NCBI taxonomy): domain Eukaryota; kingdom Fungi; phylum Ascomycota; class Dothideomycetes; order Cladosporiales; family Cladosporiaceae; genus Cryoendolithus; species Cryoendolithus antarcticus. The sequence goes on along the minus strand of NAJO01000037.1, from coordinate 128,445 downwards.
TGAACACAGCATCGAGCCCTCCACCGGCGTGGCGTACGCACCTTACGTGCCAATCTTGCAATCCGCTCTTTCCGGCTCTGCCGCACCCACCTCGACCACTACATCATCGCCACCCAAGACCACAACCACCACAGTCGCACCCACCACCACAACCACAACCACGACTTCGACAGTCAAGACTACCTCAGGTCCCGTCACGACTTCCACCCGCGCTCCTACGACGACCACTACAACCACCAAAGCACCAAGCACAACCACAACTACAACCGCAGCGGCGACGACCACGGCGTCTGGTGGTACTTGCGCCTCGAAGTGGGGCCAGTGCGGTGGACAGGGCTGGAGCGGTGCGACTTGCTGTGCGAGTGGGAGCATGTGCAAAGTGAGCAACCAGTGGTACTCACAATGCCTTTGAGACAGGCCTACGTGGGGCGGCTTGCGCTCAGGTGGTGATAAGACTTCGGTATTCTTCTCAAAAGACCTAAACTTCTACTGTTCAGTTTGTGTTACATTGTATTGGATCTTTCCGAGATCGCCTCCAGGATACGGATCTCTTGTCTATGTCGAGCGCTTCTCAAATGATCCGAGCGCGCCAGTCTGCTCTCTTTCTTTCAGTGCTACTACTTGAAGGACTTACAGGTGCCATCACAGTTGCATAGAAGCATTCAGCCTTCTGGAGAGACGCATGGGTTCGAAGCAGCATACCGAGATCTACCGCGCGACTGTATTTGTCAGACCAGCACCCGTCTCCACCCAATTGAACACGTTCCCGTCCCCACGTTCCTGACTTCACATCTATATAACCCACTTCCCTCTCCCATCTCAGCCTTCGTCTCCTTGGCAAACGTATACCAAGGCGCCAGTGACCTCTTGATCATGCCAGATGCGGCAGGTCCGATCGTGTGTTACCATTCCCTTCCATACAGCGTCCTCGGATCCTCGCACGCTCTCCATCAGCCAAGAGCTTGTCTGCTTTTCTCGAATGCTTGGTATGGCCATTGACGTACCTGGCTTGTCCTTCATCGGATTCTTCTACGATGACAACCTGCTCAGCCGCAGCACGTGGAGGGTAGCGCGTTGCTGGTGGGGCATCGCGAATGGCGAGAGCTCGATGAGATGCCTGATCTCCGCGTAGTCACGTAGCGTGGCAGCAATGCGGTCGGTTCCTGCAGATGCACTAGGTAGGTGAGGTTTATATAGTAGACCGGGGGAGCTCTTTGGATAGCTTGGGCTTTTATCGAGGTCCTTCCATCAGGGTGTCGATCTTTGTTTACTTGTTTATCTACTATTGAAAAGATGGTGGGTTTCAGGACTTCAGCTGTGGCTACGGCTGCATTGGCTGCTGTTGCTTCGGCACAGACATTCCAGCGATTGGGGACGTGTCCGACTCTGGGCTGCATTTTGCCTCCAGGTACGTGATCTTCCGGTAAAGCAAAAGCGTCGAAGAGGAGCGGACGCGACGAGGAGATCATCAGGTCCACAAGAATGTGAAAAGTTGAAGCACATTGGCTAACAGAGCACGCTCCTAGATGCTCAGGACTTCCTCGCTGGGCAATTCTTCGACATTCGTGTCGAAGTCCACGCTCCGGTCAATGGCTCCGAGGCTACCAACGGTGTGCCAGACACCAACTTCGCCCTCACTGTTGGCAAGGTCGGCGAAGCTGGTGTGCCAGCCGCCCAGTTCTTCGGCGTAGATGAGCCAGCCCTTGAGGCATGGAACTTCACCTGGTTCGAGGACCTCTTTGCCCAGGATGCGAAGACCCCCTCCCTCGTGAACGTAGCTGCCAAAGCTTACCGTCGCGTCGCCCTCTACGAGCCCGGATCATATGAGGCCGTCCTGACCTACAATGGCACCAACACCACCGCGGTCTGGGATGTTCGCGACTTGTCGGAGGTCCGCAAGACCAAGAACGTGCTTCTCTTCATCGGTGACGGCATGACAACCAACATGATCACGGCTGCACGCCTGATTGCACACAAGCAAAAGAATGGTCGCTACTTGACTAAGATGGCTCTGGACCAGTTCCCTGCTCTTGGACATCAGATGACCCACTCAATCGACTCGTTCATTACCGACTCCGCCAATTCCGCTAGCGCCTTGTACACTGGCCACAAATCCAGTGTGAATGCTCTCGGTGTCTACGCGGATTCGTCTAAGGACCCATACGACGACCCAAAGGTGGAATCTATCATGGAGATATTCTACCGACTGTACGGTGGCAAGCTTGGTATCGTAAGCACGGCTTTTTTGGCTGACGCTACGCCCGCTGCTTTCACAGCCAAGACCCGCAGCCGTGATGAGTACGGTGCGGTCATTGATTCCTTCATCCACGGCATTGTGAACTACACGTGGACTGACTGGCCTGGTTACGATGTCGTTCTAGGTGGTGGTGCGGAGAACTTCTACTCGCCATCTCTCGGTGGTGTAACGTACAACAATCTTGACTATTACAAGGTGTTTGCCGATGCTGGTTACGATCTCATCTACAACAACACTGCGCTCCAAGCTGCTTCTAGTGCTGTCAAAACGCTTGGTGTCTTCTCCGTATCCAACATGGCGAAGTGGGTGGACCGTAATGTCTTCCCTGACAACCTCAAGGCTCAGAAGAACGACCCGACTGGCACGAAGGGAGACGCGCTGGATCAGCCAGGTCTCAAGCAAATGACTCTCAAGGCCATCGATATCCTTGAAACGCGCTCGAAGGCTGATGGTGATAAGGGTTGGTTCCTCATGTCTGAGGCTGCCTCAATCGACAAGATGATGCATGTCCTCGATTACGACCGTGCTCTTGGCGAGCTTCTCGAGCTTGACGATACCGTCAAGGCTTCGATCGAGTACCTGACCAAGATCGGCGAGCTTGATAACACGCTTATCATCGTTACTGCCGATCACGGTCACGGCTTCGACGTATTCGGCAATGCGGACACGCAGTACCTCAACGCCCAGACCACCGACCGCAACAAGCGCAAGGCTGTGGGCACATACCAGAACTCTGGGGAGTCGCAGTACATCAACACTGGTAACTTGAAGTACACTGACTCGGTAAGGAATGTGTCTCTCACTGCTCCCATCCTCAGACTAATGGTCGTATAGTTCTTCCCCTCTAACTGGGATCCTCGCTACACCCTCGCTCAAGGATTCGGTGCCAACCCAGACCACCGCGAGAACTACCAAATCCACAAGGGTGGCCCACGTCTCCCAGCAACCAACATCACTGGCTTCGCAGCCACCAACTACTTCGTCAACCCCAAGGACAACGTCAACGGCTTCATCGTCAACGGCACCCTTCCGCCGAACGCAGCCCAGGGCGTGCACTCCCTCACTGACGTGCCCGTCTTCGCCAGGGGTCCTTGCCACGAGCTTTTCACCGGTGTGTACAACAGCATCGACATCTTCTACCACATCGCTGAGTGTCTCGGTGCTTCGCGCAGCGAGCAGGCTGAGGAGGGTGGACACGGTGACCAGGGCAATGGGACCAACTGGCAGCACCATGGCAAGGGTGGTAAGGGCTACCACCACTACGGGCCAGGTAACCCGACATACAAGAAGGGACCCGGAAAGGGACCTTGGGGTAACTAGATGGTTGTGATGTGCAACTGTGCAGAATGACCATGCGACAGGAGAGGTGGAATGAAGAATAATGTTGAGATGAGGTAGATGTGTATATATCTGTGCTAGTGCACCCGCACCTGTAATGACTGATCTTATCAGTAACCTCCGCTTGTTCTCGTCTCACTTGCGCATGCTACTGTGCTACTACAGGCGTAGCTGCGACAGCGGGATCACCACTTGCTGTCCGGGTGACAAAGAGCAGGCTGTCCCTTGGATTTCATGCTCTGAGGTCATGGCTCTCATAAACACAGCTATGTAGCCTTCCCTGGGTGCGGTGACCCTTATATGAGCGTTGTCACGGTCTGAGGCTTTTGGAGATGCGAAGATGGAATGATGCGGCAGTAGGACGCTTCCTACAGTAGAACGACTCCGGGTACCTGTGCCGAAACATTGCCCTGTTGCCGGTACAGCCCACTCCATCTTGTCGTGCACCCCACTTCGAGTCACTTGCGCGCTGTTCCTGCGCGCATTCTGTAATAAGACTTTGTTGCGCATACAATCGTGAGGTATTTCCGTAATTTGCTTCTTCATATGCAAAGCGCCCTGCTCATTCGGCGCCCATCCCTACTCGCCAGGTTCTTCAGCGCGAGCACTTCGATACCTCGCACATATCCCAACCCCCAGATTAGGACAATGGCCAACATTCACACCCCAATCCCGAAGCTGAAGCTGAATGATGGGACAAGTATCCCCATGGTATCTTTCACAATTCTCTTGCTTCGAATCAATCGGCTAATAATTTTCCAGCTCGCGTATGGCACAGGCACAGCGTGGTACAAAGCTGGTGACGAATCGAAACTCGACCAGACCTGCATCGATAGCGCGAAGACTGCGATCAAGCTGGACTATACGCATCTTGACGGTGCAGAGGTCTACAAGACGGAGACCGAGTTGGGCACTGCGATCAAGGAGGGTGGTGTCGCACGGGAGAAGCTCTATGTTGTGACTAAGGTAGGTGGTCTCTACGGTGCCTTCGCTTTCCCGAAAGTCTGAGGTGCTCCTGTGCAACTATCATGCTTGCCGAGGATGCCTTCTTTGGAAAAGTGCTCCAGTAAGAGCATCTAGTGGCCATCTTGCAATTCGCGATGTCGTCTCGACGGTCCTCTCTCAAATCATCCGCTGCATTGGTGCAGATGATCAACGCATTGAGGAGGGATGCTACTTGTTGAGATCGTCGGAGTTTTGGAACAGCGGAGGAATAGAGGACATGGATTGAGCTGACTTGCCCTCAAGGTCCTCCCAAATATCGCCGATATTCCAGCAGCACTCGAGCTGAGCTTAAAGAAGCTCGGCGTAGACCATGTGGATCTGTGAGATCTCCATTGTTAGCCCTGCCCTCCGTGTCCTCTCTGACTCCTCAGTACAGCTACCTAATCCATGCCCCTTTCTTCAGCGACAAGAAAGAAGACCACCAAGCAAAATGGGCCCAAATGGAAGAACTCAAAGCCCGTGGCCTCACGAAGTCTATTGGCGTCTCGAACTACCTCCCCGAGCACCTCGACTGGATCCTCGAAACAGCCAAGGTCGTGCCAGCCATCAATCAGATCGAATTTCACCCTTACCTACAGCATCCAGACTTGATCGCTTACCATAAATCGAAGGGTATCGCGACCTCAGCCTACGGATCTCTGGCGGCAGTCACAAAAGGCGCTGGTGGGCCTGCTGATGACATCTTGAAGTCTTTGGCGCACAAGTATGCGGTCACTCCAGGGGAGATCAGTCTGAGGTGGTGTGTCGACCAGGATATCGTTGCAATCACCACTTCGGGTAAGGAGCAGAGATTGAGCGATTATTTGAGGGCGATGACGTTCAAATTGACGCCCAAGGAGGTCGCACTGGTATGTTGACCCGCGACTCGTCAATGCGTGGCAAACACAGAGTACCTTTTGCTAACGATCGCACTTTGATCAGATCAATGAAGCTGGTGCAAAGAAGCATTTGCGCGGTTTCTGGACACACAAGTACCCAGACACGGATCACCGGTAGATCTCACGGTTACGGCGCGCATGATGGGAGCATAGGGTAGGTATTGATATTAGTGAGAAGTACCTATTTACCAGCCCACATCTTCCAGCCACCGACAGGCCGGACGGGCTTCATCGTATTCTATTCCTGAACCGTCCGACCCTCACTTGTCGTCGGGCTCGGTGGCACGACAACAGTGGTCGGCACTTCATCACTTGCCGCCACAGCACCAGTGGGCGGCTCACGCCGCCGAGCTCTTCTGGAGGCGCGTTCACTCGCCGCCGCCCTCACTTTCACCGCCGCATCATCACTTCTGAGCCCTTGTAGTAGTGAGGCGGCACGTCCCGCCACGTCCTCCCCTTCACTTGGGGGAGCCTCACTCATTTCAGCCCCGACAACCTCACTTTCCCTCTCTTCACTTACATTATCCCCTGTCTCTGGTATCTCCTGCCCTGACGCCACCCTCACCTGGAAGCGCTCCTTCAGTCTCGCTCTACGTCTTCGGTCGCGCGTGTCCTTAGTCGAGGGCGCAGCTTCCCTCAGCTTCTTCATAAGAGTGTCCATAACTTCGTCTCTCGGAGTCGGGATACCCTCGGCTGATTCCTCTCCAGGCTCAGTCAAACTAGCATAGGAGGCCGACTTGTTTCCTTGAAAGAGCTGTTGTTTCCGCTTCATGGCTGCCTCATTCTTCCGGTAGGTCTCTTCCAGAGCCATGTTCTTGATCCGACATTTCTTGTACTCGTTCACAAAATTGGCCAGCTTCGTGAAGAAGTCGCGCTTTGAGCTCTCATCCTTCGGATCGTCTCCGAAATGTACCAGTATCTCATCGAAGACGCGGTTCATTTCGCTCTGATAGAGTGTCATTTGCTCGGATTTGCGCCTGGCTTCCTTCATGACACGCTGAACGACCTGACTGACGCGATCTTCGGGATGGAACTTCCCGGGATCGCTCAGATTTCCAGCATCCAGGGAAGACTGCACATTCTTGATATTGTCGATGTATCGCTTCGCATCCTGGCCTAGTTGCTCGATGTTGACCTTATTGACAGTCAAGACCCCTCCAATGTCGTCTGTAAAGCTTTCCAGCGCGGGGTACTGTTTCCGAATGACCCTCTCCACATAGTCCATGAGCGTCAATTCGTTATTCAGATCTTTGACCATGCCGAGACGAGCGAGTGAAGACAGCTTGAAGCCAATCGCCTGCTTGTTGGACTCATTCATGAAGTTGCCAATTTCCAGGATCAAGCGAAACACGGGCATGAGGGTCTCGCTCTCCCGGAGAGCTCGAGATACTGCTACGACTTGCTGGAGCTTGGCGGACAAGTCATCGTACTCATTCTCAAAGGTACGTGTGAGCTGTAGCGCGCGCATGCGAGCTTTCCAGTAGTGTCGCAGTTCGTAGGCAGTGTAGAGGTATATCTGATCCTCCCTCGTCAGATCCGCAGGGTCTTGCTCTCGCGTGGCAGACATGGGATTAGGGCCCGTCCAGTCTCTGCTGTAAGGCGCCATTTGCTTGGCTGTGGAGTCCGGAATGGTGCACAGCGCATCCTGCTGCAAGAAGTCCATCACTGTACTGTTGTCTAAAATCTCGTGGTCGCAGTGTATGATCATGCGTGTCATTTCTTCGGCATCTCGTGTGCTGAACTTGGCCAATGAAATCTGCATACCTTGCACGAGGTCGCGAGAGAGGATCTGTTTCTTGTCGGCCTTGCCTTTACTGCTTTTGCCGATTTGCTTGATCTCTTTTGCCATGAAGAGCGATTCAATTTCATCCAGAATGCCCTTTTTCGAGAGCTCTTGGTACTTCTCTTCCTTTGCCGCATGTGTTGGTGCTGCAGTCGTCCAGACTGACGGCGCAGAGAAGTCGACCTTCTCCCAGTGAAGAGCCTTGAGCTTCTTTTTGGGCCTGGGTGCAACGTGTCCGACGGTTGGAGAGGTATCCTGGACTGCTGCTGTAGGTAGCCATCCTCCTGATTTAGCACCAGGAAGTGGTGGTGCTCTCGGTGCGCCTGGAGGTGGTGGTGGAGGAGGTGGACCCCCTGAGAAGCCAGGCATTGGCGGTGGAGGGGGAGGTGGTGCCATGCCGCGGAAACCAGGCATAGGTGGCGGTGGCGGTGGTGCGGAGTTACTAAACCCTGGCATCGGTGGTGGCGGAGGTGGTGGTCCACCTGTGAACCCCGAAGGAGGAGGTGGCGGAGGTGGCGGAGGACCGTTAAAGCCAGGCATTAGTGGCGCTGCAAAGCTGTTCTTCGGGTGCTCATAGTCATCGGGCGTTCTTGGACTCTGGCTCTCGAGGCTTGGATGACTAGTCCCAGTCGTGATGCCATCGCCCTCATCGTCAGAGCCATCGACTCGTTGAGTTCTACTCGTGAGTTCCGACAGCATGTTATTGGTCGCGTTTGCGATAGTAGAGGAGACCTTTGGTCGTGTCATCTGCACGAGTCTTGGTTTCTCGATAACCAGATCCTCGCCATCATAATCGTCCTCAGTCCCAAGATCTCGATCCTCTGCTCCGTCTTTGCCACCACGATTGCGGTGAGCACCCACAGGCTTGCGATGTATCGCGCTCTTCGTGCGCGGCGCAGATCCAAGATACTGCATGTGCTCTGGCAGTGCATCGGGGTCGATGCCACCTGGTCCCCCGTCCATCTTTTCACGCAGTTCGCGGAGCTTATCCGACGGATTGAACTGCTCCCATACCTTGCCCTCAAGCTTCGCCTGCGTCTTGGCGCGCTCGAGCTGCATCTCAAGCCTGTCCATGAGTCTCTCCCTGTCCAGAATGCCCTGCAATTGCGTGGGATCGGTAGCAACATCAGCCGGTCTGCCATCTTGCTTTTTCGAAGAAGCCGCAATGTCCTGCGCGTCTCGAAGCATCAAATAGAGCTCTCTCGTCTCGAGCTCATTGCGCTGCAGCTCGGCAGCTCGCACGCGCTGTATCTCTGCCAGCTCCGCTTTGAAGGCTTCGGTCTGCCTAGCCTGCAAGTCCATCACCGCTTGCTGCTCCTGAAGCTGTTTCTGCAGCTTCGCGACAAGCCCGTCCGCGCCGAGCTCGACCTGTGCCTTCGTCTCATCTCGTTCAGCGATCGCCGAGTCAGCGATCAGGCGTGCCTGATGGGCATCCTCTCGCGCCTGGCGTGCTTCAGAGTCTGTATACAGCTTGTCCATCAAGCTCTGCACAGTAAAATTCAGCGACTGCTTGAGATCCATGTCCGGCAGCCTCCGATCCATGGCGACGTACGACAGCATACTGTCCACTAGCTGAAACATCCTGAGTCGGTCATCGCCTGCATTGTCGCGGATAAGCATCAGATGCTGCATAGCGCTTGTGAAGTAGTCGCCGGCCCTCGTGCCGCCGATTTTCGCTTGGATGACTTCTGCGATCTGTAGCGGGTCATTGAGGTCCTTGGTCTCGCCCTCGATCGAGTCCACCATGGAGCTGTTCTCTCGCTCCAGCATGTCTTCATAGTCAATCGCCTCGTTAGTGCGGTATCGCTCGATCTGCTTGTCAATCACCTCATACTGGAACTCCTCCATCTTGTGCATAATGCGCTTGAACCCACATCCGACGAACTGGGCCCGGAGATGGCATCGTAAATGCAGGTTGCGCTCTGGCGCATCTACGATCATGTTGACGAGGAACAGCGAAGCAACGGCGTACTCCATCAGCAAGTTCTCCATGCCTATCCCTCCCGAGCGGACCTCATCTGATGCGCCCACGAGAGAGCCCATCTTTCCGCGGCCATCAATGGTGACTTCAACGATCCGCATCCAAGCATCGAAACGGCCATTCTCTCCTTGCTGAGCTTTGAGGTGGTCCAGAGCGTGCAAAACACGAAGATGACCGTGGTTATCGTGGCCCCAGTGGCATAGGAAAGTGAGGACTTCCGAGACCAACTTGCGAGTGTTCAGTCGAGGCGAAATGAGTGAAGCTGCGAGAGCCTCAATGATCCTATCGTGTTGCAGCGCATTGTCTGCTCCGTACTTGTTGTTCATCAGAGACTTCAGACATTTGACGATATCGTACTCCCGGTCGAGGTCTCGTTCGGTCGAATTGCCCGCTGCTGGTGCCGGTCCGGATTGCTGACGCTTGTTGATCTTGTTCAGTCCATTCGCCAGTGCTACCTGGCCCTGCGAATCCACGAATTGCCGGACCCATGCGATCGGCTGAGTGCGCAGCGAGACGGAGAGACTCTGCAGCTGCTTCGGCGTTATACTGTTGTCCAATAACCGCCGCACAAACCATTCTGGGCTTCCTTCCTCGTCAGACCTCCCGAGTATTCCCTCATTGCTCGCGACGGTTGTCCTCGCCGTCATTCTGCGCTTTTGTTCCGCCTGGTGCTCCGCCAACCGATCCTGGTGCACCAAGGTCCATTTCTTCGAGATCGGGTATGCTTCCATCTGCCTTTTGGCTCCTTCTGGCAAAGATTTCCAGCCACGCTTCATCATCAAGTCCAGGAATTGTTTCTCGATAACGCGATCATCGCTTGGACGCTGATGGTGGAACCCATCGGGCGAGGGCGCCAGGGTTGTCTGGCTGGAGAAAGCGGAGGGCGTTGTGGTGCTCAGGAAACGGTCTCGAGTCTGCGAGGGCGCGAGCTGTGACAGGTCGTGCGAGGCCGTGGATCGTATGCTAATCTGGTCGCTCGACCGGCGCGAAGCAGCGGGTGCCTCGAACACAGGATATCGGTCTGGAACCGTGAGAGCTTCATAGCTCCCTTCATCCTTCTTGCGGGAGAAGAACGACCTGGCGCTGCTGGACTGTCGCGGGTTTCTCTCCGTAGGAAACATTGTGAGTCGTTGTATAGGATCGTAGGGCGTATTAAATGGCAGGTGAGTGATGTATAGAAGAGCTGACGGCGAAGCGCGCAATGCGCCGTGAAGCCTTCAACATTGCCTGCATAGGATGGTGCGTCGCAACTTCCAGCGGACTCGCAAGTGAGGTGTGCTTGCGGCAGTGAGTGAGGGTGTACTAAGCGCGATCCTAGCCCTACCCCACAAAAACATGCCCCTGGACGAAACCTTAATATCGCTATGTATATCCGTGCGAGCACATGTTCATTTTCTCTCAACATTCGGGTCGACGTAGCATTAGCTACCATAATGCAAGCCATGACAATGAATCCGGTGACTGCAGTGTGATCGAGAGACAAAGCCACTCACGGCCACACGATCACTTCAAAGCCATACGCATGACTCGCCACGACCTACTCCGCTTCACCAAAGGTCTGAGTGCTCTCTTATGCTCGTGTCATGTCAGCCATAACAGTGGAGTGCGATGTTGCTGTGTTCACGAGACACCCGAACCGGGAGCTACAAGAAACCCATAACGACTATGCTCTTCCCTGTCAATGTTCAGTAGAGAGTGTATGCAATTCACATCTGTAGCTGAGAGGTGACGTTAGTTCTGTTGCATCCAACAAACCGTAAGCTCGAATTGATAATGACAGCGACATCGCCCCGGAACCTACACCAATCAGCTCCAAAAACCCACGAGAATAATGCACCGGGCATATTGAACTGATTTACCGCCTCAGATATCGACATCGTGTTCTACACGGGGTAAATCTCGTCGTCGCCTCCGTAAACCCAAGTCAGCACGTAGGGTTAGGGTCAATATATCCGTCCTTTGCTTGAAGTATAGCGATGCAGATTAGCTCGGTAGCACATTTTGTTGTATCTACAGCAATGTGGCTGCGCCATCGATAGCAAACTCCCCAACGCCACGCTAAGCCCAGTCATAGCCAATGTCCCGTCATGCCAAGTCGACCCGCATGCACGCCTACGCGCTGTAGGAACTGATGTAGTACTAGGGCTTGTCAGTCAATGATCCATTATACGCATGCAGGTCACTCACAGTCAACACACTCTCACCACCTCCACCCTCGGCACCAGCCAAGAACACGTACAACACCACCGCGAACCCTTCGCAGAAGCACGCAATGACCCTTCCGCCCAGTCTGCCCACACTCAGCACCTTGCCCCAATCCCTACCATCCAGCCTCACAGTCGCCCAGCCCTCTTCGCTCTGACCCTGCGAGTCGCCTAGCTCCTTCATTCGAGTCGACGGGTGGTTCGCGATGCCCTCAGCGCCGGCTGCGGTAGCATCAGGGTCAAGCTCTGGGTTCTCCAGACCAGTCCAGAGCGACGAGATCGACAGCGAATCCGTATTGAGCGCCAACCGTAGACAGCCATGCATGTTCGCGCTCAGCTCGAGCCGAGGTCCAGAAGAATTGCTAAAGCCTGATTTGCCCGTTTTGCTGGTCGACATGGCGAGCCGCGTAAAGCGATCGCTGATGCTCTTCAGCTGTAGTAAGTTCGGCAGATTGATGTGCACGTCCGGCTCTCGACAACGAGGTTCGTGTAGACCTTCCACAGACTGTGCGGCGAGGACGCGGATAGGTACGTCTTGCGTGATGACTGTTTCGCGGTCCTGACGGGCGCCGAAGAAGTCTTGGCTGCTTTCCCGCATGGACTGTGAGGATGTGCCGTTGCCATTCGTATGAGGATAGATGGTGCCGGGTTGATCGAATCCAGTCTCGTCGCCAAATGCCGTCGGATGGCTACCATTGATCGTAGGCGTCGTGATCGTCAAGCTAAGCAGAGGGATGCCGTCCTTCTTCGTAAGGCGAATGCTTGCAGCGACGGCATTCTGTGCGCTCTTGAGAGCTCGCTGGAGTGCTGCAAGTGGGACTTCAAGATTGATCGTGTTGTTCGGCGCAGCAGACTGGATGTTGTACGACTCGAAAAGCGTATCGATCGATAGCACTGACCATACTTGGCTGCCTTGCTCAGGTATGACGGTGAAGCGAATGTCAGTATTGTCGAGTCTCAGCCAGGCTATGTGGCCGAGTGTGCTGAGCGATGCTGTAAGCTTGGTAAAGGTCGTGATGTTCTGTATGGACGCGCGGAAACGCATGATGGCGCGATCCGCTTTTCACGTAGGCAGGAGATGGACGCCACTACGAGTGCTTGACGCGGTTGAGCTCATCGCGTCTCGGGCAGTATCTTCTAAGTATGGAACGGTCCCGTAGCGCTGCCGTCGAATCGCCTACTGTGTCCGAACCTTGGACCTGAGCGAGTCACCTGTGTTCCCGCCGATGAATGTGGGAAGTATATGCTCTACAGAGCCTCTCTGTGACATAACATCCCAAAGACCAAGACAGGCGTGGTTTACTGGCGCGAGGTCGTTTCATACTTCCGGGGAGAAGCGAGATCACTAGCGCAATCGCTCCCGCAGCTCCACACCTGTGCGTCACCATCCTGCATGCACCTGCAGCTCGCAGCCTAATCCGTAAAGTACAAGACTTGGGCTGTCGCATAGCAAGTCTTATCCAGGAGAATCGATCCTCGGCCACTGTCGCTGACAGTCATGGCGACGAAGCGGCGCTCAACGCGCCAGGCAGCCGGCCGCAAGCGCTCACGATACACAGAGCCGGACTCTGAGGAGGACTTCGAGGGATCGACCGATGGCGAGGCTGACTATGCGCCTGAGCCGGTCACGCCTCCACAGCGAGAGATGAAGAGGCGGAAGACTGCACAGCGGCCGCAACGGCCGTCAGCTCGTAGTGCGAGACCGTCCACGAAGAAGCGAGCCGCAGTCATTGGACGACAGCGCAAGCCTCGTATGACAGAGAAGGAGAAGGTCGAGGCATACAAGTTTCGAGGACCGACGGACGGCAAGATCCCGAAATGGGCGACTTTACCTGTCGATATCCTGCGCGATATTTTTATTTTCGCCTCTCAGCCGTTGACTGGCGCCAATGCGACATGGCTTCTCAGGTCGGCGCGCACCTGCCGTGCCTTCGCAGCCCCAGCCCTAGAAGCTTACTACGAGGCACCAATACCACTGAGCACGCAATATCCACACGACATGCTGGATTTGGTGCGGAACTCTGACAAGGGTGTGATACGCTACAACACCAAGGTCACCAGACTGGAGGTCAAAATGGAGAATCTGAGTTATACAGCTCACCAAAGGGGATTGTTTGACCTCACCGAACTCGCTGTTCAGCTCCCCAGACTGCAAGATCTCCAGGTCCTCAATCGAATCGATGTCCCACCCTTTCGGCGACTCCCTCTACAACAGTGGCATTACCCAGCCGATCTCTTCACGTCGCTCTCCACAGCGTCGATAAGGCTAAAGACCTTCCGCTGGAGTCGGGATATGATACTTCCTGATGAAAGTGGCGTGTGCGCCTACATTGCCACTCAGCACAACGAGAAATGTTTCGATGGCAACATTGAGAAGCTCGTGATGTGTGGCTTCGACGTGCACGACACACCAGCAATCCTGATGGCCCATCAGGATGGTGGCGAGGACTCGCTCGATCTGGCCTGGGTCCTATCAAATGTATCTACACTTCGCTCACTGTCGTTCTCGTCATGTGATGTCGTACGGGAGGGCTTCCTCACGCGCATACCCACAGCCCTCGAGCACCTCGAGATCACCAACTGCTTCAAGGTGACAAGCGAGGTACTGGAAGCATATCTTCTCAAGTCTGGAGCGTCTCTAAAATCACTCACGTTACTCCACAACCCATGTCTGTCACTCTCATTCCTCCCGAACTTGAAGGCCAACTGCCCGAACCTCGAAAGCCTCACCCTCGACGGCCACTACTACAGCGAGCGAGTCGCAATCAACGACGCCCAACCTGAGTATGAAATGCTGCTGTCACCATCCGAAGTGCCCACCTGGCCATCGACACTTCGCCACCTCGACCTTGTCAGCCTGCAGAAGTGGGGCGCTGAGGCAGCAGTGAACCTCTTCCGCACTCTCGCAGATGCTGCGCCAGAGCTGCCTGACCTCCGGCACATACACATCGAAGCGCACATCGACATCCCCTGGCGGGACCGCGCTAGCTTCCGAGATGAATGGATCGAGCGGCTACGTACGGTATTTCTCCGCAGAACAGCGCCACCTAACCCGTATCATGGCAGTAAGAAGCAATGGCTGGCGTGGAAGGATGTGCAGAAGGACTACAACGGCAGGGCTACACCCGAAGTACTTGAGCTTGCCTTTCACCCACGCGGCGTGTCGCACGTAGAGCTCTCACCTCACAAGGACTCTCGGGACACAGACGTTGTCTCCGATCCTGATGCATCGCCTGTGAAGCCTGCTCGCCGCAGCACCAGAGTACGTCTGGTGCGGTCGCTTTCACAGCAGGCTTCAGTTGCGTCGGACGATCCTGGAGCCGAGAGTGAGGATATAGGCCCTCGATCACCGGTAAAGCCTGAGCATTTCGTTCAGGGCCTATGCAATACTGTCGACGTGCGCATCGACAATCAGCGACCGCGCGAAACGACGTTCACGGAACGCGACTTCCTTGATAGTGAAGTTAGTGGGGACGAAGACTGGAGTGCGAATGCGGACATGGAGTTTGAGAATGGCGGTTATGCTTGGTAGACTGGTATATTGGAGTTTGGAGGGCTGGTCACGCGACAGAATGAGATGTTAGAGATACCCATGGCTGGATGAAGGAAGGAGTTGCTGTATCAATTGTTACTACGTGTTGATACCCTTCTTGGTGCACAGCGATCAGTGTTGCATTTTGAGGTCTTCTCGTTGGACTATCATAACATGCGCCATCGTCCACTCGAGAGAAATATCTTTGCAGCATGATGTAGAGTAATAGTAGACCGCCGTTTCAAAAGTCCAGATTGCCAATGTGCACTTTATCAAGTAGCAAGCATCCTGACTCGCGCTGCGCCCCACGTCCCGGCCACTCCCAGCCGAGCATTTGCTCAAGTCTCTCCCGCGCCATGTGGAGTCAGCCGTGACAACGCGCCGTCGCGATCCCTTCACCTTACACACACCGCACACGCACACTACTGCACGCGCGGGCAGCCTCCTGCATATCCTGCGCGGTAGCTCGGAGGGAGGAGAGACAACAAGGGAAGGGGGTGAAAGTTTTAGTAGTTCGCGACACGACATCTGCTCGTCCTGGAGGACACATTGCGACGGGACGATGGCGGCCATGGCCATGGATGAGGAGGAGGACTGGTCTAAGGACTTGGATTTTGATGGGGATATCGGGTTTGGGCAGAGTACGGGGACGGCGAATACGGCGCTGTCGTCGCGGCTGAGTGTGCGGTCGGAGAGCGTGGTAGGGGACGATGACTGGAACGTTGTGTTACAGCCTAACGACGAGGCATCAACGAGCAATGCCATACACTCCGCCAAACAAGCTGGAATCCCGCTGCCTGTCAACATACCCTCTAGTGCACTGCTTGGCGGGACGATAAGACGCTTGGGCAAGCAGAGCTCAAGGCCGAAGTTGTCGGATATGGATTGGGATAACGATATGGATCTTGGTGAGGCGCCGTTGACGCTGAAGCCTCGTGCTGCCGCGCCACTGGCTGCCTTCGCAGACGACGATGACTTTGATGACTTGGAGGGAAGTCTGGGGATAAGATTTGCAGGCACGAAGAGAGATGCGAGGGAGAGCTCGGCGTCAGCGATGTCTCCATCAGCGGGTTCTGCGACAGCAGAGGACAGCGAGCTGGATGACATGGTGGGTGGATTGGAGTTGCCTGAAGGACCGCTGGACTTCGACGCTATACTCAAGAAGAGACGGGCGGCCGATGCGGATCTGTCGGACATGAGCAATGCTAGTCCTGCGCTTGAGCAGCCGGCGAGCATGAATATGCACAAAAAGTCGAAGCTGCTGGCTGATGATGGAGATGACTTCTTAGATGGACTGGACTTCGGAGGCATAGCGTCCATCAATGTGCAAAAGCGAACGGCAAACCGGAACATCAAGATCAAGGATGCGCCGCCTGCATTGAAACCCCAGACATCAAGAACTACGCTCAATTTCCACGACAAGCCAGTCGACAAGCCCACGCACATGCGCTCGCATCTGCCGCGACCTGTCTCAGGCTCGAAGCCGCCTACATCACGACTCGAGCCGGTCCTTGAGAGTGGAGGGTCGGCCATACCGCGTGAGAGGCGCAGTCAATTGTCTTCGGGCAACCAGTTCTTGAAGTCGAAGAGGTCCATGCCTGCGCTGCGAAGTCAGCCTCAAGTTCCTCCGCCAATGCCGAGACCGAGCTTCGTGCCGTCTAGTGGACCGCCACTGCCTTCGTCACATGCGAGTGCGCAGCGAAGTATGCCATATCATATTCGACGGGAGTCTGATCCAAGACGAGGTGGCGCACAGTCGCCGCCACCAATGCGGGCACAGTCGAGACTTTCGAACGTGTTCGTGCCTGACACGCCATCACGTTTGTCACGACCTTCACGTGCTGACCTCGCACCAGCTGCTCTCGCCCGAGAAGCGGCAGCAAAGCGGAATCTGACCAAGCCAAATCGAAGACGCAACTTTGGCGACGGCACCGAGCTAGACCAGTTCGACGACTTGCGCACTAACACTGACAAGGAGAAGACCTTCACTAAGCAGCCAATAGCTCGCGGCCCTCCGAAACTCGGGCTGCGACAAACGCAATCTCGGCCAGACATGAAGGACCCGATCAAGCGGAATGTCTCAATCCCGAATCGCATGACTACGCCTGCACCTCCACGGACTCCTGCCAGTCCAACGAAGGGCTTCTATGAGCCGCAGACGTATACGCCGAGCTACTTGCGAGATACAGCGGCATCACGCATTGCACGGGAGTCGAAGGTGGGCGGCACGGGGAATCCTAGACCTAGGAGCGAGGGTCCGCTGATGCCGTTGAGTACGAACTGGAAGGCGCAGATCGCGGCGAGGAGTCCGGCTACGAGTCCTTCGGCTGTGAAGAAGGGTGCTGGAGGGAGGAGAGTGCAGCCACAGCTCATCAAGGGTGTGGGTGCACATGTTGCGAAGAGTGAGTCAACCCTCGTCCCATCTCTGATTACTTCAATGCCAGTACTGAACACCGCACAGCCGAGAAAGGCATGCTCTACAACCCGCTCACTCTACGCTGGGAGGGCAACGAAAACACCCTACAGCACTTTGATCTTCCTCCGCCACCTCTCGAGACACCTACACCCCTCGGCAATCACCCAACATCTTATATGGACGTTCACTCCCATCGACCTTCACCTTCGCCCCCACGACCCGCTCTCATAGCTCCAATGTCAGCTGCCACGAATCTCCAAGTGAACGGCGGCATGGTCTTCGACCCGCAACTGATGAAGTGGCTCAAACTGAAGCCAAACCACGGCGACCACAATAGCACGCCTCGTCATGCGTCTTCAGGTCCCGGACCGATGATGTCGCCCTCCGCCACCGAAGACGAGGAAGACGATCCGTTCGCTGGTTTCGACGAGTTGAAGGACCTACCTTCCTCGGTCTCAGTCAACGCTGGCAATCTGGGTCTGCAGAGTCCTGTCTCCACTGCTGCGAGCGGCGTGGGCGATATGCACGAAGAGTTTGATCTCGGGCCGCAGTTCATCAGGGTGCAAAGGGATGAGGAAGCGATCTGGCGGAAGAAGGTGGGACCTTGGTTTCCTGACTTTGGGCCGAGGAGAGACGATGGAGAGACTTGGAAGTGGAGTATCAGAGCCATGTGAGCTGAAGGCGTCGATTGGAGTCGTGACGTTCTGTGCACAGCTGGGGCAATGGCGCGTGTATGGGTCGGGCAGGGCATGAGGGTCATGATGATGATGATTTGTAATGATCTGTAGAGTTCGATCTCGTATTTGCATCTTAGCTCCTGACTACCAAACTCGCCTTGCTCACGTGAGGCTTTGCATGAATTAATGTTGTTCATGCACTGCGAACTTCGCCGTATACAGGGGTCGTGATTAGACTCCGTACCTGCATCTCCTTCCTCCCTCCCGCTCCGCCCCCAGTAAGACCCCACATCAAGCGCCGAATGTAGTAATCCACCCAATGCTCTCTCACGAACCCTTCCTACTCAGTCCAACTCAATAAGTGATCGATGGACGAAGTAGAGAACCCCGCCCTCCCGGCCGCAGGCGAAGCCTCCCCTACTCTCCGCCCTATACCCTCCGACGATTCCCCCACCGAGACAACTAAAGCGCCGCCCCGCCCAGGTCTCAAACGCGATAATTCTGTTCCTCCACCGCAGCAACCTCCCCCACCTGCGCCGCCAGCACAGCAGACTCTTCCCACACCCTCAGACGACCT
Organism: Cryoendolithus antarcticus; assembly: GCA_002077065.1. Lineage (NCBI taxonomy): Eukaryota > Fungi > Ascomycota > Dothideomycetes > Cladosporiales > Cladosporiaceae > Cryoendolithus > Cryoendolithus antarcticus. Next base: position 109,797 of record NAJO01000037.1, on the reverse strand, counting down.
AGCGCTGCAAGACGCGCCGGACAGCTTGACGTTGGCGGATTTGAAGAGACTCCGGACCGGTTTCCCAGGCGAAGCAGCAGCACAGGAAACGCCAGCGGAACGGAAGCAGGTGCTAGATCTGACGACGATCTACGATTTCCACTACACAGACACCGAACCCTTCCCCGTAGAGCTGGAAGAATGGTTCTCCTACTCCGAGGAAGAAGATGCGAGGCTCAGGCGCTGCAAAGCTGTTTTCACGGAGCTCTGGGGTGAGGGAAAGGGCGAGTGGATTGAGGTTACTGAGGATGAGAGGCGGGGATTTGTGGGTAACTTGGTGGAGGTGTTGAAGGCTGAGGAGAGAGAAGAGGAGGAGGTGTTGAGGGGGTTGATGGGGTTGGTGTATATTGGGCTGGGGGTTTGGGAGGAGACTGCCGGACGAAGAGGAGGACAGGGCGTTGGGGATGACAGAGCGGGAGCGGCCAAGTACGCGGAGAATGGTGTGCAGATACAGTGGATTGTCGCAATGGTCGATACGTTGAGGGCTTGCGGCGGATTGGAAGCGGTGTACTCGACGCTGAGGAAGATATGTGAGGAGGACTTTCAGAGTACGCCGCCTGATCTGCAGAATGGTAGGGGAGAGGTGCAGCCGAAGAGGGGAGATGAGAGTATGGAGCTCTGGTGCTGTCTGACGCTGATGTACTTGTTTGTGGAAGTTGCGAGGACGACTGAGGGAGATGATGGGAAAGCATTGAAGGCTGAGATTGCAGCATTGGAGCCCAAGCTGCTCAACTATTTGACGCAGATCGTCGCTAGGTTGCGGTGGGATGAGACTGCGCCGATACCGTTGACGAAGATGCTACTTCTATCTTGGAAGACGATACTAGTCTGCTTCGGTGGCATCGGGGATGTTGAGCACGTCAAGACGACGCTCAAAGACGGACCAGAGGAGCAAGACTCGCAAGGACAGCCGGTCATCACAGCATCGCCTCTGGACTACCACCTCTTTCGACAGGAGATCAGCTCGAAGTATCCCGCATACCAACCTCCGCCACCTCTGTTCCCACTCGAGCCAGAGAACAACACCATTCTGCCTCCACTCAAGCATCGTCGAGCCAGTGCTGCGCTTTCCGACACATCGTTCACGAGCGCCCCTAACGTGGGTGCAGGATCGATCATGCATCAGCCAGTACACATCGCCACACCTGCTCCTTCGCCTCCTCCCTCTCCTGCTGGTCCCGGTAAAGCAGGTAAAAAGCAGAATTACCAGACCAACCAGATGTTTCCGTTCCTCTACCCGCCGCTCGACGCTAGCAGCAACGACCTTGGCGGGAAGGGCAGTACTGAGGTCCAAGACTTTCTGGTCGGCAAGAAGTGGGAGGGGCCAGATATTCCAACTAGCATCTTGGAGGCAGCTGAGCTCTTCGCAAAACGTATGCGAGCTACGAGGTCGATGAAGCAGCTTTGGGAGGTGCGAGTGGAGTACATGAGGTATGAGCGTGGGTGGAAGAGTGCCGCTGATCTCTCAGATAAACGAGAAGTTGCGGAGGACTTCGAATCTGTTGCTAAGACTGCATTGAATGACAGTGCCGAGCAGAGTATACCGCTTGTGCAGACGCCCGAACAGCGTACACTGGATGCTGTGCGGGACTTCTACCGAGACTCGCTTCCTCATCTGCAAAGCATGGTTATAGTATTGCTCAAAGCTGTGCTGCAGAATGTGACTGATTTGGTCACGCGCGGAAACGGGCAGAATGGGCTGCAAGCCAGCATCCAGCTCAACGACACAAACGGTCTCAACGGCTCGATGAAGCCACTTGAGAACGGCAACGGCAACGGCAACGGACATGCCGACACTGCAGAAGACACAGTTGAAGAGCTCGACAAGTTGCGCAGCCAAGAGATCGCCGCCAAAGCCCTCAGCGCCATCATCCTCCTTCTATTAAAGTGGTTCAAAGTGTGCCACATCCTGCAGTACGAATATCTCACTCAGCTCCTCCTGGACTCCAACTATGTCCCCCTGATCCTCAAGCTCTGGCAAACCCAAGACATAGGCCGCGCCTGCCACTTCCACCTCGACCGACCCGAATCGAACTTCTTCCCCCTCTGCCTGCGGAACTCCCGGCATGGCCGCGCAGCAGCCTCTCAACCCACCTCAGACTCCGAGGACGACGCTGCTCCGCCTCCAATCCGCACCAATCGGCCTACCTCTACATCTCCCACTCAATCCAATGGAACGGACCCGTTCCCTCACCCTCCCGAGATAGACGAGCTCTCCTACCCCCTCACGCCCCTCCCTCAGACGCCACTAACCTTCTTCTCCCACCGCAACACCTTCACGTTCACGAACCATCTCCGCACCCTGCAGAAACTCACGCGAGGCAAAACTCACCGCGCCCTCCTCCTAGTCTCCTACAAATCCTCGCTGCACCTCAAGAAAACCCTGCGAATCCCCGTCAAGGAGCTGCGATACTACACCCTCAAACTCTTCAAATCCCAAGTCCCCTTCTGCGGTCGTAAATGGCGACAGGGAAATATGAAGATCATCACGGCTGTCTACTTGACCATACCCGCTGAGCTGCGAGACGACTGGCTCACGGGCGGTGGGGGCGGGTTCGGAGGGAATGGGCTGGGTGATGTCGACGGCACGGTCGAAGACGCGCTGCCACTCGAACAAGGTATGCGAGCGTTGACGCATTGGTGGAATGTGCGGCATTTTGCTGAAGGCATGGGATTCGAGGGCCAGGAGGCGGGGAAGAAGGCTGAGGAGGCCGAGGGCGGGTTCTTTGAGAGGGAACTCGAGCGGCTGGAGGGCTTGGGTCTTGCTGGTGGCGAGAGCGAGGAAGAGGTCAGCGAGGAGGAGAGAAGGGAGATCGCTTGGGGAAGTGGAGGGGATGGGTATTGATGGGTGTGGGCTGTGTAGCGACGTAGCCGCCGCATTATCGCCGGATCTGTTCCCTGTTTACACTGGGCAGTAAAATGCGGTCTTAAAGACCTTCTTGTATGCAGGGTACGAAATGCATGTCAAGCGCCGCAACACAAGCGATAGATTCCATATTGCAGCGGCCGAGGCGTCGCCGGGTTCGTCTGGTGTGGTAGCAAAGGCCACGCATGTCAATGTCTCTTAGATCACAGTATACTCTTGTGCATTCATGGGGCAGGTCATGCTGACGAACCTGACATGCAACGGCCGGTGAGACGCAGGCACAGCTTGTCGCTAGTGCCTTTCACATCGACGGCCTCTAGAGAATGCAGCGGTCCATGCCTTTGCCGCCGTAGCCAAACTGGCATGAGCATTACCGTCATCCCACAGCTCCGGAGAAGCGGACGTGAATGATGGAGGACTCGGGGGGGAAATGGAGATGCAAACGGACCACGGTTCCACAGCACTAGTCTACACACTACAGCCCCCGCCTCTCCGCTCTAGCTTTTGCTCTGTACACACAGGTCTCGCGTGCCTTCGAAGCTACGCAAGACCGCCTCTCAGTAGTCCCCGGTCACTCTACAGAACGCATCTAGTCCTTCTCCAAGTCGGCCAGAATCTTCTCTCCCTTAGCCCGTGCGCTCTCGATGTCTCCCACCATGTAGAAAGCACCCTCAGGCAGGTCATCGCACTCTCCACTCATGATGCTCTTGAACGACCGGATGGTGTCCTTCAAGTCCACAAGCGTGCCCTCAATACCAGTGAACACCGTTGCGACAGTGAACGGCTGGCTCAAGAAACGCTGCAGCTTGCGCGCACGCTCGACGGTGAGCTTGTCGGCTTCCGACAACTCGTCCATGCCGAGAATGGCAATGATGTCCTGCAGCGACTTGTACTCTTGCAACATCTGCTGCACCTTGGTGGCAGTGTCGTAGTGATCGTCACCGACCACACGGGGGTCCAACATGCGGGACTTAGAATCGAGAGGGTCGACGGCCGGGTAGATGCCCAACTCGGAGATACCGCGGGACAGCACGGTGGTGGCATCCAGATGGGCGAAGGTGGTGGCTGGGGCGGGATCGGTCAAATCGTCGGCGGGCACGTACACAGCCTGGACAGAGGTAATCGAACCCTTACGGGTAGTTGTGATGCGCTCTTGCATGAGTCCCATGTCGACGGCGAGGGTGGGTTGGTAACCGACGGCGGAGGGAATACGACCGAGGAGGGCGGACACTTCGGAACCTGCCTGTGTGAACCGGAAGATGTTGTCGATGAAGAGAAGCACATCCTGTCCCTCTTCGTCGCGGAAGTACTCAGCTACAGTCTTGGGTTCGGTTAGCGGATGTAATCAGTGCCCAAGTTGATTTGAAAACATACCAGACCAGTCAAGGCAACACGGGCACGGGCACCTGGAGGCTCGTTCATCTGACCGAACACGAGCGCGACCTTGGACTCGCCGTCGAGGTTGATGACACCAGTCTCCTGCATCTCGTGGTACAGATCGTTACCCTCACGGGTACGCTCACCGACACCAGTGAAGACGGAGTAACCACCGTGGGCCTTGGCGATGTTGTTCTGCAAATCCGTCAGCTCCTGCAATTTTTCACAGCACACTGTATGCACTCACGATAAGCTCCTGAATGAACACAGTCTTGCCGACACCAGCGCCACCGAAAAGACCAATCTTGCCACCACGAGCATAAGGAGCGAGCAGATCCACGACCTTGATACCCGTGATCAGAATCTCAGCGGAAGTCGATTGCTCGGTGAAGGCAGGTGGGTCGGCGTGGATGGGAAGCTTCTTGTCGTGCTTAATAGGCCCGCGCTCATCAATGGGGTCACCAGTGACGTTCATGATGCGGCCGAGTGTGCCTGGGCCGACGGGAATCATGATGGGGTTGCCGGTGTCGGTAGCGGTGGCACCACGAACGAGACCCTCGGTACCGTCCATGGCAATGCATCGCACGATGTTCTCACCCAAATGTTGCTGCACGTACTGTCAGCGTCTGTGGCCCGTGACTTCGCGTGTGTTCAAGCTGTTTCGCCACCTACCGCAACCTCGAGCACGAGCTTGTTGTCGCCATTTTGTGTTGTGAGGGCGTTCAGGATGGCAGGGAGCTGCTCGGTGCCGAACTTGACTGTCCTCGGGCGTTAGCTCGGCGGTTCTCTCCTGCCAGCCATTGCGCGCGCAATCGCGTGTCTTGCCATTCACATACCATCGACGACGGCTCCAATGACGGAATGAATTTTGCCATCCTTTGCCGAGTCGGTGCTGGCGAAGCGTTGTGATGCGGCGGGTAGGAAAGACTTTGCTGGGAAAGCCGGTCGGCGGAGCGCCGCCGCGCGCAACGACCTGGTGATGCCGCTGTGAAGGGGATGGTCATCAGTAAGTGCATCAATGGTGATGTTGGTATCAATTCGACTCACTTCTTGAGCATGTTGAGGGGTGTGGAGAGGTGTAGTGAGGTGTGGTGAGAGGAGATGTGGTTTGGAGCTCTGAGGTCGACAGACAGCAAAGGAGGAGTCGGTTCGTTCCGGGTTCTGCCACCGAGAAAAGCATGGGCCACCGCCAAGCCCGGCACAACAACATACATTGGACTTGTTACAGCTCTCCTAAAAGTATGGACAGCGCTCATGTTACTACTATCCTCCCCGCTAGTGCCACATTGCGTCTATGCCGTCGGTGAGAGACCGTGTGCCCAGCGGTGTGTCTTCCGCAGCACTCTTGAAACTACCTCGCTAGACTGTTTCTTGTCTCGGTGCGATCGATCTACGCTTCAAAGAATGATCTACCTATTGGCCCCTTCACACTTTTGGGAGAGCGGCGATAGGAAGGGTGAGTCCTTCGTCTCTCCTGTCTCTGTACCTAACATCGTCACGAGATGCTCATTACAGACGCCGGTATCGCTTCAGGTTGTTTTCACAACGCTGCTACCCCGTCACAACATGAAACACAACGATTCCTCGCCCATTGCCTCTGCCTCCCAATCCATCAACAAAAATCGAGCTACCAGCGACGCTACTGAGACGTCAGATCGCGCTTCGCTGCACTGAACGGCGAACGAACGGAGCAGCCTCACTCCCGGTGTCTTGATCTACATCAATCGCCGTTGTCTGTCCTTGAGCCGTCCAACGGACACAGCTGTGAGTAGAACAGAATCGCCGGAAGATCCGGCATCTCGAGATGCCTGTACGTTGTTGATGTCGTCAATGTACTTCTTGAAGTCCTGTCCTGTCTGTGTGATGTTGAACCTCGCGGTCGCGGTGTATGATCATGCGAGTCATCTCTTGGGCGCCCCGAGTGCTGAGCTTGGACAACGAGGGCTGCATGGATAATCAAGTGAGCTACCTCTTCGCGCTGAGATACGCCAGCGAATTTTGCATGCATGGGATAAGGTCGGGTGAGAGGATTGTTTTCAGTTGGCCTTTCCCTTGCCGCTTTCGTCGATCTGCTTGATCTCGCGCGTGCTGTCGGCGGCGTTGAACGTGAGCAAGGGGAGATCTGCATGGCATACATGAGGTCGCGCGGAATGATCTGTAGCTTGTCAGCTTTGGCTTCGACTTCGCTGCTTTAGCCAAAGTGCTGGATTTCCTTCGCCATCGGAACGAGATCATCTCATTCACGATGCCATTCTACAGCTCTTAGTACAACGACCTGTCGACGGGCTGTACAACTGGCATGGAAATTAGATGTTACCAATAGTGGCATCAGCACCAGTATTGTGCTCACCTCCTACGCAGCAAAGTGAAATGCTGAAGCGAAGTGGAAGAGTACTCTTACTGGCCTGGTCGATACCAAGCTGGGCAGCCTCGTTGGCGCCAGTCTCAAGTATTTCCCACCCTCATGCTACCTCTCCACTAGAAGCAGTAGCTCGGATCATCTGCGCAAAGGAACGGGGCACGTAATGCAAAAGCAATCGAGAGACATAGTCCATGAACAAGACAAACACACTCCGGAAGAGTCAGGGCACTTTACTCAGATCACTCGGCAGTGAGTTTTGCTGACGAAAGCAGCCCTTCTCCTGTCGCTGCCAATTGGGGTGAGTACATGGGGCACGTCTGTCTATCTGCCATGCACAAGTACTTGAAACGCTCTAACTCCCGAGAGAAGACGACACTCACCTTACCCTTCCTACGATGTGCAGAAGCAGCCTCTCAACAACCCTTTCGGCATTCCTGAGAGACTACGATATTAGCCATGACCGTCACAACGGAGTGAAATTCGCAGGTGAGAAGATGTATGACCTTCTCGATATTTCGCAGGGTGTTCAAGCATGCCTTCTCCGTGGCTCTTGCACCTTTCTTGAGATCTCGTGATAGTTCCTGTGGCTGTGACAACGTAACGTGAGTCGCTCGTTTGAGAATGTGAGACTTGCCTGGAATCTTTCGCAGGGTGCGTAAGGTACGCAGTGTTTCTCCGTGGCTTTTCTGGGCGTTCCTGAGGTAACTTGATGTCTGCTGGAGCAGTGAGAGCGTGTGTTGCTTCGCCCAGAAGAGGCTTACTCTTAAATTGCGGAGGGCGTCAAAGTGGTGCCTCATCCGATGATTTTTTAATCTCCCCTGAGCATCATGTTCGCTGGAACAACCGGAGATGGTGGTGGTGCTGTCCATGAGAGGCGGAGTCTGGAGTTTGGGTTACACGCGGACTGTTGCCTCTCGGCGAACTTGTGTCGTCAATGTCTGCTCTCGTGAGTTTACATATGAATGCACAAGAGAAAACATACCATGAGAAGAGACAAGGCACACCATTTAACAAATGTCATTGCTTACAGCTACCATTTAATTGATGCAGCTGCCATCAACAGCGATGCCATGACACAAACGCTGCGCGGCCCCAAATGGGGCCTTCTGCCTCTGACTACTATCGGATACTCGTACCGTCCACGGTGCCTCGAACAAATGTGACCGTCGTCCTCCGAAGCCATTTGCTCCTAGAAACACTTCCTGTGGACGATCGAGGGACCGGACTCATCGTACTCCTGCTTCGAGATCCACATCTGCTGGAACGTGGACAGCGACGCGAGAATTGACCCACCAATCCACACGGAGTACTTGCGCTCAGGAGGAGCGATGATCTTGACCTTCATGCTGCTAGGGGCGAGGGCGGTGATCTCCTTTTGCATGCGGTCGGAGATGCCTGGGTACATGGTAGTGCCACCAGACTGTGAGAGGTTAGTATGAGCTATTATGGGTCCATGTATAGACGTGATCAAAACGTACCATGACAATGTTGGAGTACAGGTCCTTCCTAACGTCAACGTCGCACTTCATGATGGAGTTGAAGGTGGTGACGTGGATGCCACCAGACTCGAGACCGAGAACGGAAGGCTGGAAGAGAGCCTCGGGAGCACGGAAGCGCTCGTTGCCGATGGTGATGACTTGACCGTCGGGAAGCTCGTAGGACTTCTCGAGCGAGGAGCTCTGGCTGGCGGTCTGAATCTCCTGCTCGAAGTCGAGGGCAACGTAGCAGAGCTTCTCCTTGATGTCGCGGACGATCTCACGCTCGGCAGTGGTAGAGAATGTGTAGCCGCGCTCGGCGAGGATCTTCATCAGGTAATCGGTAAGATCGCGGCCAGCCATGTCGACACGCGAGATGGCGTGAGGAAGCGCGAAACCTTCGTAGATGGGGACAACATGAGTGACACCATCGCCGGAGTCGAGGACGATACCGGTGGTACGTCCGGAAGCGTAGAGGGAGAGGACGGCCTGGATGGAGACGTAGAAGGCCGGGGCGTTGAAGGTTTCGAAGACAATCTGCGTCATCTTCTCGCGGTTGCTCTTGGGGTTGATGGGAGCCTCGGTGAGGAGGACAGGGTGCTCCTCGGGTGCGACACGAAGCTCGTTGTAGAAAGTGTGATGCCAGATCTTCTCCATATCATCCCAGTTGGTGACCACGCCGTGCTCGATCGGGTAGCGGAGGGTAAGGATACCACGCTTGCTCTGTGCCTCATCTCCGACATATGAATCTTTCTGGCCCATACCAATCATGATACTGCGTTCTTGTTAGACATCGCGATGGACGTGGAGGCTAGGTGTGGACATACCCATGATGGCGGGGACGGCCCACAATGGACGCTGTGCGCAGTTAGCAGTTGCTGCAAGTGGATCGTGTTTCCCAATGGCACTTACGGAATACGGCTCTGGGCGCATCATCACCAGCGAAACCAGCCTTGCACATTCCAGATCTATTCCTTGTCAGCGCTGCATTCACTATGAGCGCACCGGCCCATGTCGGCTACTGGTGTAGCAGAAGTCGCCACAGGCTGTGCCGCCGGCCAAAAGCTGTGTACTGACCCATTGTCAATGACGAGAGCGGCAACTTCCTCTGCAAGAAGATGTTGTCAGCAATATCCTTGATGGGCTGTATGGTCGCACAAGCAGCTGTGTGCTGTATTTGCGCTGACCACAGTGAAGTAGGTCATTGGGCTGTACGTACCCTCCATGGCAGCGGTGATGGGTGTGTGAGGTGTTGTGAAGTGATCAGTTCGAGTGAGCTGTGGTGATGGAGTACGGCAGGGTAGATGTGACAGGTGTGGGTGAGGTGTAACGTGAGGGTAGTGATGTAAAGTTGTTTCCAGCTGTCGGTGAGATCAAGGGCAGGCGAGTCTTGGCGAAGCGTTCCTGCCGGATGACCTGGGCGATAGCGAATCACGAACGCCGTGCTCCTGCAGCAAGAACAGTGTCTATAAAGGAAGGAGGAAATTACGACGAGGACCAAGTCAGGGGTGCAAAGAAGGCCTTTCACAGCAAATGGGTGCCTATCATGAAATCGTCACGAGTATTGGTGTTGCCTCTCATACGCGCGTTCTTCAGTGCGATGGAGGCTGCGCCGGCTCACTGCCACTGCTGACGCCATGCTATCGCCACTCAGCCAGTACCAATACTTCCATCTCTCGATTGCCCTGTGTCATCACATGCTGTCCACATACCAAGCCAGCCCGTCAACAGCATACCACTGCCAGGCGCATATTTGTTGAACACACAATTATTCGATGTGGCGGGGTAGTGGGGAAGGAACGACTCCCAGGGTCAATGCACTTTTGCTGACTTGGCACTCGTTCGCAAGGGTACGAGCGTGTCGTCAGTCTGGCCTGTCGAGGTCTTAGCACATTTTGTGCAGGGTTGGCGCTCCGCATCAACTGTCTTATTCAGACCAGGCTCGCTGTAAGTGCCGGTGTCGCCCTGCGCGATATCCCACTGCTGAGCCACGTGGAAGTCACGAGAAACGACCAGTGCATGCAGAGTGCCAAGCGCAAGGTTTGCTACTCGCTCCTCTGTCCGTACTAGTCCCTATATTATGCACTGAATTGCACATCCTCGAGAGCACTTACACACAGATTGGCTTCAAGTGTTTCGAACTCGGCGATTACACACTACACCAAACGCAAGCGCCATGTCACAATTCAACGAGCTCCTCCAATGGGGCATCGAAAACAGCGCCGGCGGCCAACCACAAGCACCCAATGGCGCAGCGCGCAACCCAAAAAGCCTCAACCCGGAACTCCTCGCGCAACTTCTGGGTGGTCCCTCAGACGCCGACCGCATGCGAGAGGCTATGCTCGCCATCACCGCGCCCGCCGACAAAGTCGATATGGAGAACAAGCTCATCGCCTGGGACAACTTTGAGCAACTGATCGAGAATCTTGACAACGCGAACAATATGCAGGCGCTTGGACTGTGGATGCCGCTGGTCGAGCAGCTTGGCAGCGAAGAGGCGGAGTGCAGACGATACGCATGCTGGTGTCTGAGCACGGCTGTGCAGAACAATGCGCCGTGTCAGGAGAGATGCTTGGCTATCGGCGCGGTGCCCAAGCTGCTCAAGCTGGCAATGGAGGACAAGGAGCAGAGCGTGAGGAAGAAGGCAGTGACTGCACTGAGCTCGGAGGTCAGAAACTATCAGCCAGGACTTGATGAGTTGGCGAAGCACACACCCAAGGATGTTTGGGATGGAGACGAGAAGCTCGATGCTGGGGAGATGGAGCAGGTGGACAAGATCATTGGACCACTTCGGGAGAAGGCGGCAAAGCCTTGAGCCAGGCGCTCCACAGCAGCGCACTTAGCGAACGTCGACTAGTACAAGCTGGGTCAGACTCGCCTTACCATACGGTATTCAGTACGTCCAATGCGTCTCAGACTGCCACTTCAAGGCAACAAGCAGAATGGGAGATTCAGATGTGACGGCGAGCAGACATGCGTCCTAACACAGGAAGCACGGTCTAAGCATTGACCTCGAGCATCGAGTGCAGCGGTGCAGCCCATGCCGTGGGGAATAGCTGCCTACGCTGGTCAGGAAGCCAGAGTCGACGCGACGTGTCGCGATGCCACCATACTGGACGCAGTCGAGGCATTCAGTGGATGGGCAAGCAAACAAACGCAGAGGTGGTCGTACTCATGAACCACTCAACTCTGCTCACCTGCGTAGCAAAGTGTTCGAGATAGCAAGCATGCAGACCACGAAACTCCGCGTCACCTTGTCATTTGTAAGACCCTAGAATTTTATCAATAGATTACCATACTCCACCACTTTTCCCTTCATCTGAGATCTGCGACTGGTGTGAGGCTAAGCTTTTAGGCGATTGGCCCGCGCGCGCAAGGCTGACGACTGCCGGACCTCACCATCGTGGCAATCCTGGAATGCTACTTACATCCAGTGCATCCAGACCAGGCACACGAAGCGTCACTTGAAAGACAGTCAAGCAGGTCGCGAGCGGCTCTAACTTTCAATCCGTCAGGTCAAAGACTGGAGCCTGCGCAAGGCTCCAACACCCCAAGTACACGCGTATCATCCCTTTTCCTTCAATCTGTAACACTCAAGCCCCACAGCCGCTCACTGCTATCTATCTTTGCTCGTCAAGCTCGTGCGGCACCCACAACCCGAGCAGTGGCCGGCAGCAATGCGCAGCGACCATGCCTTGCTCCGCCACCTCACCTGGACTTCACTTTGGGTGTGCTTCTCTCCTTGCCCTATTCCCTCCCTTTGTTCCTCCTTTTCACGTGCTCATTCTGTCACTTTCTTTGTCTTTGTTCGGCAGCGCCCTTGTGGTTGCGCAGGTCCTAGTGGCCACTTACATTCGCTCTTCGGGGGAGCTTTGTTGTTGCCTTGCTGTCGTTACCACTGTACGGAGAGATCGAGATCATACCAAGAGAGATTGACAGGGTATCACGCAGAGCATACTCACGCTTACAGCATATTGGAAGGGTGTTGAGCACTCTCCATACTAGATCAGAGAGTCGCAACTGGCTTGCGACAATAGCATCTATATCAGGCTTGGCGACGACTATACCTATGACTGCCTAGTCACTGCACTGAACATTGAGCACAGCGGAGTCGCGAGACGTAGCCATCTGCCATTATAAGATCCGCTCCGCCCATATCGCCGTATCCAACATGAGGACACGAACATCACTCGCCGTGTTGGCGACCGCAACAACTCTGAGCGCCACGCACGCCCACCCACACCTCAACCAACATCGCCACTCGCACACACCGAGAGCAACATCGACAGATTGGTTCTATGCATTCCAAGCACCAAGTCTAGCGCAAATTGACCCGACTCCAGCAGCAGCCGCGGCATCGACAGTGACTTCGCTCGTCTACGCTACAATCACTGTCAGTGCACAGCCGCACGGCACGGCACCATGGGGCTACCGCGGCTCAGATATGGCGACATTCCCACCAGGCACCGGAGCATCTGCCGCATACCCGACTGGATCATCAAACAGCTCAGTCACCCTCAAGCCATCGCAAGTCAATGCGACGCAGTCTGCTGGACCAACTGCCACAGCGCCCGCTGCTCCTGCAATGCCATCGACGCTTCGTGGCGTCAATCTTGGTGGATGGCTGATCCTAGAGAAGTGGATGAACTCGGACTGCTTCGAAGGCACCGATGCTGTGGATCAGTGGACTTTCGACCAGACCGATGGAGCGGTAGCGAAGCTCAAGCAGCACTGGGAGACTTATATCACCGAGAACGACATCAAAGCTATTGCCGGTCTGGGGCTGAACGCGGTACGCATTCCAATCGGCTATTGGGCGTATGACACTTTTGGCTCGGGCTACATCACCGGTGCTGACGCATATCTCGAGAGAGCAATTGGCTGGTGCCGTAGCGCAGGTCTGAAGGTCCTGGTGGACTGTCACGGATCGCCAGGCTCACAGAACGGGTTCGATAACAGCGGACGGTTCGGCAATGTCGCATGGCAAGACAAGGCGCAGTCCAACGGCACGACGAACATGCAGAAGAGCATCTCGATCTTGCAAACCATGGCCCGTAAGTACGGCGCTCCAGCGTACGCCGACGTGGTCTTCGGCCTGGAACTCGTCAACGAGCCAATCTCCTGGCAACAGAACAATCTAGAAACCACCAAGTCCTGGGCGCAAGAAGCTTATGCCGCCGTGCGCTCTGTAGCAACCAACAAGAACCTCCAGATCATCATGCACGATGGCTTCATGGGTCCTTCGCAATGGCTGGACGTCAACGCCGCTATCCTCGGCAACACCTCCGCGTCCGCGAACTCCAGTGCTCCTGCACCCTTCGCAATAGACACCCACCTCTATCAGAACCAAATGGCCGCCGACTCCTCCCTGACGCAAGACCAACACATAGCCAAAGCCTGCAACTGGACCTCCTCCGCCCTCCTTTCCTCCACTGCAAATCTGCCAGTGTACGTCGGCGAGTTCTCAGCCCAAACAAACATCTGCGCCAACCCAGACGGCTCGACGGTGGCAGGCAGCACATGCTACATCGACGGCTGCCAGTGCTCGACGAACGTCGATATGCAGTACTGGAACGGACCGTTGAAGACGGCTACGAGGAAGTTCATCGAGGCTGAGCTGGATGCTTTTGAGCGCGGGGCGAAGGGCTGGTTCATGTGGAATTATAAGGGGCCGGGGGCTTGGGGCGTGAGCAATCTGGTGAAGTATGGGGTTATGGGGAAGGTTACCGAGAGGATGTTTCCGGGGCAGTGCCATTTCGGGTGATGTGATGGATTGATCTTTTTATGATGCTGTTCGATGTACATAGACTGTAAAGACTCTTGACTTTGGTGAAGATGTCCGAGGTGACTGTCGATTAGTACATGGGTGATCCAATTCTGGTGATTGTTGAGGCACCTTGATGTAGTCTTGGGTGGAAGAGTCTGTTGCCACATGGATACCAGCCTCCCGCGAATAATCAAAGGTGAAGGAGGACGATTTCGAGACTTCACTTACCTGCGTCACCACGCGATTTCGACATATCTCTGCCGCTACTCTTACAGTCTCGGGTCTGGCAACATAATGCAGTATCACTGGGCGGCGTGCATCGTCTATCTCGGAACTTCCTTCGAGCCGAACTTGACTTGGAGTACAGACATGCCCTTTCCAGGTGCGTCTACGTGTCGCTCTCACTCAAGTGATGTAGCGCACGCATGCAGCACGGCTCCAGACTGTAGAGCAGCGATGTTTCCTATTGCGCCGTTTCAGGGGGGTGGAAGAAATATCTGTTGCACCGTCGAGGGCGCAGTAAGGGCAAGGCTTCTCTTGGGCACGTCGACACTCTCGAGCTCGAGAATCAGGCAAGTGGCTTCCGCGGTCGAATTCGTGGCCAGGAAGCTCTGGGCATATTGGAGACGGAGCAGATCTTGACGATTCAGCTGAGACGGGAGATGTAGTCCGGACGTTGTGGATGCTTGACATCCACGATACTGGTGGAACGTAGAGCGTCGCCATCCTACCTTTCGTCATGATGTCGCATTCGTCACTTCGAGTGTGCGCCTCGACAACAAGGACATGAATCCGACTATCGCGTAAGGCCAAGGAGAGCGCCATTGTAGACGCTCGCACGGCGCCCTCGGAACGAACATGGCAGATTTGGGAACGTTCAGGTGCAATCGAAGTGAGAAAGTAAGACTCATCGCCGAGTCACTGCCCACGCTAGCGTCCCGATTTGGACCCTCAGCTTGTGACGTGCATGTGAAGATTCCACTGCACTACAAATATCCCACCATATCCTCGACTTTGCGCCTATTGCCACAGACAAATATAGCAGCTCCGAATCCTCGTCGCATCTGAACTAGATCGAAGTTCCCGCCGGCAACAACTTCACAGGCTACTTCCAACCTTACCAAACCGCAATCATGGCTGTCCGCGCCTCGTTCGAAAACTCCAACGAGTAAGCTCCACCTAAGCACACGACCTTTTTCGAGATTAAGCGCAAGCAGCTAACAGCAACACAGAGTTGGCGTCTTCTCCACACTAACAAATGCCTACGCCCTCGTCGCCATCGGCGCCTCCGAGAACTTCTACTCCGTCTTCGAAGCCGAGCTCGCAGACGTAATCCCCATCTGCCACACCACCATCGCAGGAACCAGAATCATAGGCCGTCTCACAGCCGGGAACCGAAAAGGGCTACTCGTCCCAACCTCAACGACAGACCAGGAGCTACAACATTTGCGGAATAGCATACCGGATAGTGTGAAGATACAGCGGATCGAGGAGAGGTTGTCGGCGCTGGGGAATGTAATATGTGCTAATGATCATGTGGCGCTTGTGCATCCGGATTTGGAGAGAGAGACGGAGGAAATTATCGCCGATGTGCTAGGGGTGGAAGTCTTCCGACAAACAATCGCCGACAACGTTCTGACTGGCAGCTACATGTCGCTCTCGAATCAGGGCGGACTTGTGCACCCGAAAACGTCAATCCAGGACCAGGACGAGCTGAGTTCGCTACTGCAAGTCCCGCTTGTGGCAGGGAGTGTGAACAGAGGCTCTGCTGTCGTCGGCGCAGGCATGGTAGTGAATGACTGGATGGCTGTCACAGGCTTGGACACGACTGCAACAGAGCTGAGTGTTGTGGAGAGTGTGTTCAAGCTTGGAGAGGGTATGGCGCCTGGAAGCATAAACACGACGAACAAGGAGACGATGGTGGAGTCGTTCTACTGAGGGCTTAACTGCAATGTTGGGAAAGGCTACATGAACAGGTCTCTGTGGATTATTGTTACGCCATGGTACTGGGACAATGCTCGCTGTGTGAATATCGCCTTTGGTGGCGGTGAAGACAGGGGTACGCTGTCACGGAGCACGCAGAGATGACATTAAGTGATGCTGGAAACAGTGGATGTACACATTATTGCATGGTCTCGTGCAGCAGACATCCGAGCATTATGCCCAAGCTAGATCGCTGCCAGAAGACAGCACAGCCAACCGAGACCACTCCTTTGCGCCCTCCCAAATTTGCACTTCCGAGTAGTTTCTGCGAACTTCCAGTCATCACGCAAGCCAATGTTGCTACCACAATAACTCATTCGTTGCTCAATCCTCTTCCTCCCCATCCTTCGCATCCCCGTCCGCACTTCCCCCAGCTGCTCCAGCCTTCGCCTTCCACGTCTCACACTCATCCCAAGCCCTCTGACACTCAGCCTTCAACTTATCGCAACTCGAGCTCAACTCTGCAATCGCCTGCTCCGTAAGCAGCTTCTCAAGCGTCCACTTCTCGATATTCTGCGTCTCGTTGTCCTTGAGCTGCGTGATGAACTGCACGGCGCGGGCAAGAATACTGCCTTTGTTCTTCTCGCAGCCGGGGACGATCTTGGCGAGCTCGTTGATGCCTTCGTTTATTGTTTCGCGGCGGCGGCGTTCGACTGGTGGAGGAGGTCAGTATATATCATAGGAGCTGCTGGTCTGGCCAAGGCTTACCTTCTTTGTGATTGTCACGTCGCACTCTGTGCCACTCATCTGATCCCACACTTGGCTTGCCACCGCCTGGGGTCTGCGACGTGCCGTTTGGCGATCCCTCGTTGTCGCCACTACCTGCATCTCCACCGTCCCCAAATGATGTCGTCCTTTGATGGTCACCTGTTGCGCCTCCAGTGTTGTCACCCTGAGCCGTGTTCTGCATAAACGTGTTTGCAGTCGGCTCGGGCACAATCATGTTATGATACTGCGCGAGCGCCGCGGAAGCCGTGTCAGTCGCACTCACATCGATCGAACCGGGTGTCTGAAGCTTTCGATGTCTCGTTGGGTTCTGTGGTGTGACTGGAGGATGCATCGAGTGTTGCTGGGGTTGATGTTGCTCTGGCATGGCGGAGGCTTGAGCTGCCAGCACGGATGCAAGACCTTCGTTTTCATGTGAATGCATGTCCGTGTTATCGAGATACATGCCGTAGAATTCACTGTCTTGGTCCATGCCGGGTGGAGCGCGCATGTCCGGTATGTCGTTGGCATCTCGCTTGCGCTTTGCTGCCAGTGCGGCCATGGTCTCGATCTATGCCTCGAGGCGCCGCAGGCGTGTATGTGTCGTATCACAGTACAGTCGACGGAGTCTAGAGAACATCACGGTCAGTCATTTCAGTCTGGAAGCAATCGAAGACGAATTCTCATCGCGTAGCAGCAATGGCAGGATACATCGTTGGCTACGCGCATCACATTAAGTATATTGCGCACGGTCGCAAGCATGGCCTGTCGGATGCTGATGCCTATGTCGCCGGGATTGGGCTGCAGTCGCAAGTCATCGGCGTGTCGAGCCCATCTCCCTGTGGTGGCCAACGTGATGGCCGTGGCATTGGGTGCGCGTTGATGATGCCAGTAGCGAAACGATCCTACGTTATGCGCGTAGCCAGAGGGAATGATCCCATGTCCTCTACTGCTCGCTCTGCTACCGCGCCGACGCAGACGTGGCCCGGGTTCGCAACTCGGTGGACGTACCTTGACCTGACGTCTGATCTGTCGAGGCAGTCACGGGATGCTCCAGTCACCTGAATCGCCTTCGCTTCGAGGTCACCTGATTTCGCGTTTTAGACTTCGTCCTAGAGTCTAGCAGCTTTCGAATGCAATGTATGATTTATCGTCGGCGATCGCTGGATTGGGGGAACGGAAAATGGAGGAAGAAGAGTGGTATCAGTCAAGGTGAATGAAGGTCACGAGGAAGCCTTGGTCATGTGAGGTGTGAGACCGATCCGAGAGCTGGGGTCAACGGGCCGGGCCCCGCTTTACACCAGCGGCACGTTTGATTGGGCGGCTCAGAAACACGTTCTGCCTCTCCAGTGTCTCTTCGAAGACGTCTCCCACTTCTGTCACGGAAGTCATGTACGTGCATGTCTCTGTGTAGTATTTCAACTGATTCTATCATACGTACACCCTCTGTTGAAAAGATTCGAGCCTGCTCGACAAACTCATGAGCATCGAATATTTGCTGGGTATCAATTTGCCGTCTCAACCTAAACTGACAAAGGCCGGGTTGTCGCCCTCCTTGACGAACATCTCTCCGCCACCTGTTCCCACGTTTCTTCGCCCTCCTCCCATTCTGTCGTCGCCCACGAAGTCGCTACCAGTCCCATTGTGCTCGGTTTGGCTCCCCGAACTTCTCATGTTCGCCCTCCGCTTCTCGTCCAGCTCCCGTTCATGCATCTCATTCGAGTAGAGTTTCAGGCTCGTCACTACCATCACAACCATGATGCCCAGTGTCATGATCACCCGTCTCGTCAACACCCATCGCAATCCCTCGACATCAGACTTGCTGTCTGATTGCAGCTGCACCGTGATCTTGTAATTCAGCTCCTGCACCTTACCTTCCATACTCCGTTGCTCATTCCTGACCGCCATCTTGCGATCGTCAAACATACCTCGCACTTCATCTCGTGTCGTGCCGATTTCTTGCCCAAGCCTCTGGCCCAGAATGTCAACCTCGTGCTGCAAACCTGTGCGCTCTGTTCGCATCTTCTCCTGTTCCGCTTTCCGACGAGCTATGATCTCTGTCCTCAGCTCCGAACAAGCTGCGCGGAACAGATAAGTCTCGTTCTCGACGTTCGACTTGCTGACAAGTGCGGACTTTGCGACGTCCAAATTGTCAGCGAGCAGTAGGCGCATCGACTTCATGATGGTCACAGCCTGCTTGTCCGTCCATCCACTCTCTTTCAACCGTTTCACCAGGCCGTAGGTATCGAAATGGTGGATGTACTTTGGGGTGTCCATGTGTGGAGGATGGACCGAGGGGCTGTGTTCATCCATGGAAACAGTGGTGGGATATTCTGGAGGCGTCGACTTGGTCTCGGCAGAGGACGAAGCTTCTTGAGCTTCCTTCTCGAGAGTGAGAGGATCGGGGACATCATGCAAGATGGAAGTCATCGGCTTCTCGGGTGGGAGCTTGGGTTTCTCTGCAGGTGCGCCGATGGGCGTATCTTCTGTTGAGTCGAACATGGGATCGCTTCTGGGTGCGCGTGTCTTCATTTCCGGGCTCGCGGCGTCTTCGGGCTCTGTGAAGGAGGCAATGACTGTGCGCCCCGCCTTATCCTCGTCGATCTCGTGCTCGCCCTTCTTCTGCAAATTCTCTCCGATCTTGGGCAGCGCTTTGCCTTGCGGTGCTGCAGCGCTTTTGCCAGGAAGTGGAATGATCGTTCCAGGCCCGACTTGTGGCGGTGGCTCGTTCGCAGTTCCATATCGTTGCGGTACAGTCTCGCTCTGGCGTCGCCTGGTGGTTGAGTGGAGGGCTCTTCGGCGCACAACATGTCTGATAGGTGCCACAGACTCTGTCGCTCTAAATAACATTGGCCATAGGAAGGGCAGTCGCGGAGCGGCCATGCTGTCCAGTATCGCCTTATCCTGATATCCTGTGGTGATTGCCGTGTTGGTGTTTCGTCTGAGAGACTGAACCCTGGCTTCTGATCGGCCCGAGATTCGGATGATCTGCACGACGCGTGCTGAGTGCCGAAAGCTTCGTGAACGCGTGCCGAACGTGTAGCTTTCTTTCACCGAGGCATGTCAGCATGACGTCTCGAAGGAGACCGACACACTCCTCTGCTTCTATCGACGCACTCGTAACAATCGCTTTGGTCTGTAGTTCTGGTTCAGAGGCAGCCGCTTCTTTCTCTGCGTGAAGTCTTTCCTCTCGCATCTCCCGGGCGTTCTGTCTGATGCTTCACGGCCGCAATCAGGCTTAGCTGAGCGCTACGCTTTGATTACAGAGGCCGAGAAGCGAATACAGAGATGGCGACGAAGCGAGTGGTGAAGGAGCTGGATCAGTACCAGAAGGATCCGGGTCCAGCTGTGGAACGGCTCGAGCCTACAAGCGAAGATGATGTCCTGAATCTGACCGCGATCTTACGTGGACCAGACGGTACAGCCTACGAAGGTACGAAAGGGGATGTCAAGCCATAGTTGTCGTCACTGAACGTTCCGGTAGGCGGTCGCTGGACTATGACAATCTCCCTTCCGTCCTCATACCCGAACGCCCCGCCCAAAATCCAGTTTCAAACGCGCTGCTGTCACCCGAATGTGGACTTCAAGACCGGCGAGATCTGCCTTGATCTCCTGAAGACGTCTTGGACGCCTGCCTATGGCATTGTGAGCACCCTCGAGGCGATACAGCAATTGATGAGTGTTGGAGCGAATCCAGACAGTCCGCTCAACCTGGAGATCGCAAGGTTACTGAGGGAGGGCGATGGGGTTGCGGCAGAGGCACTGGCAAGGTTTTACACGGGAGTGTATGCTATGGGGAGATGATCTGCTACAGCGATAATGACGGAGATGGGGAAAGTAGTCTTTGACTGTCAGACGGCCAACAGGAATGCCCAGCCGGTTGCTCTACAGAGTGTATGGACCCCAGAAAGGCAGCATCGGCGTGAGTGAAAAGGACCCCGAGGCAGACATAACCGATGTGCAGTCACGGACAGTATTGGCCACTCGGGTATGTGCATATGGACTGATCAGACGGACGGAATCATTGAGCACGCACTTAACATAGCGCGACAAGGTGAGGGCAAGACGCAGCGCCCATCAGATTGATGAAGACCGGAAAAGTCTTGTGCTCCTCTCCAAGAGCTCAGGTAGGTGGTAAGTCTCATGGTACTCAGAGTTGAATGGCTCGCGTGGTCAACGCACGTAGCCACGCCGCAGCAAGATCCAAGACCCCTTTTCGTAGAAGTCGGAGCGAGCCGTAGTCGTGTGCTATGCAGCTAGCAGACGTCGTGTCACCACGCGATACTCTGGGAGAAGGGAAGAGCTTGCGGTGAGGTTGCCTGCGCGGCTAGATCGTTGGACGATGTTGAGCTCTGCCTTTTGTCGACAACGCACCAGCCTTGCGCCGCTGTGGTGATGGAAAGGGCGGTGAAGGGAAGGTGAGGAGGAATACCGTTACAATGTGATCAGTCAACGAGTTCGAGACAGCTTCATCGTCACCATGGTGCGGTGTCTCAAACAACTGCTTCTCTTCTTCCAGAAACCAACTGACACGTGCATATACACTCGAAGTCCTGTCAGAACTTAGTCAATCAAGCCCGAAGCTAACCTGACGCAATCCGTGGCTGACACTGGCTTCCATGGCGCACGCTTGGACGACCGGTCTGACGGCTTTGCGGGGCGAGGCCGCGAGAATCTCAAGCGGACCAATCAAATCGCACGCCAGCATCCGACCGTTTGAAGACCCCTGCCGGTAATCGCTGTCCCGCCAAACTCTCGCCGTGATTTTGGAGAGCTGCAGTTGTGCGTGGCCGTGTACCTCACCTGTCGTGCTGCGCTGTGCGCTGTGCTGAAGCGGCTTACACATGTTCTGCCTGATTCTACTGTCTCTCCTTTGACCATCTTCTTCGATCTGGCTGACTGCTCTTCCCCTCCTTTTCTTGTGCGACACACGACCAAAACCTTGACCGAGCCACTTTGTATATGCACAGTCCGATTCTCACGACCAACGAGAGCGCATTCCACACTGGAGATTCCTCCTCGGCCCCCTTGCATACACCTCGCCCATTCACTGGATCCAGGCACCCCATGAGGGTCTGACCAGTCGATCCCACTCCGCGTGCGCCGATGCCACCTGGCGCGCATTCTTACCACTCCCCGCTGCTCAGAGAGCACAGGAGCTGGAAAGCTTGCACCAGCCTGCTCTGATATTGCACATACTTCGCTGAGGATCCACCTGGCTTCTTACTTCTCTTGCCTTGCTTCGCTGGCTACATATTTGTGTCTACTTCGCACATACTGTTTTCTCCCTCTCTGGACCGGATCTTGAGTCACCGAATCGCTTTGTATAGACACCTGTAGCGACCTTGATGCCACCACCGACAGAATTAAGATAGGCTGTCCTCCCTTTGATAGTACATTCAACTGGTATTCCTGCGGTACAGTAATTACGGATTTCACGGCAGCGACTCAACATCAGCGACAATTTGTAATTTAGATCGAAGACTGCTGTCCTAAGGTCATTTGCAAACATGGCAGCTTCTACCGCAGTACGCAAGCCCCTTCGCAGACCATGCAGCACGAAGAAGCACCACTGATCTGCCTGCAGTCCCGCACTCTCACCGTTCCGAGCGGACATCGTCTGGACAGCACCCGCAACGCAACGCAGTCAGGCACCAATGCGTTGGGAAATGGCGCAGTAGTGCAGCACAACATCTGGGGAGTAGGTGGAACACACACTAGCAACGGACTCAACGGAAGGGGTACACTTCGAAGCGACGTACTACCCCCACTGCCCAGTACAAACACTGTGGCAGAGTCATCCGTCGGACTCAGCCAACTTGTCCAGGACTCGATACCTTCAAGTCAGGGCAGATGGAGTATATCTCAAGCAAGGGACAAGCCGCAACGCCAGAATGGCGGATATTTGCCACTGGCGCAACAGCAGCCTGCGCAAAAGCAACCTCATGTGCCAGCTGCGTATCCAGATCCTCTCAGTCCTCACACTGCAACACCGTTTGGCAGCATTTCCGGCCAATATCCTTTTCCGAGACCACCGCAAGTGTATACTCGGCATCCAACAGCAGTTGGTGCGGCTACACCTCCCATCTCACCTCTGAATACGAGAATCCTGTTCCATGGCGTTCAGCCAGTGTCCAGGATCGCCAGTCAGCCTCCTTCTCGCCACTCGGACAACGGGCCCGATGACTCCGCGCGAAAATTCTCAGGCTTCGAACCAAACAAGCAGCGAGCGGACTCTTTCGGGTGGTCAATGCATGGAAATCTATACGCCGGTGACCAGTCAGTCGAGAGCTCGAGATCGCGCACTGGTCAGATGTCCATGACGCCGTCAGTCAGAGGGTACGATTCGAGAAAGGCTTCGGAGCAGTACAATAGCTTTCCTCGTGGCAATACTTCGCAGACTTCGAGCAGGCCCAGCACGGCGCGCAAGCTGAACAATGATGATTTCGATGATACCATGGACCTGTACTACGATCCGAAGCGGGAACTCGACTTATCGGATCTGGACATGGCCTTGAACGAGGTCAGCACATACTCACAGTTCGAGGCATTCGATCGAGGTAAGAGAGGCACGTCATCTGCCGTACATCGGCGCGACGTCTCCGACATGGACGATGTGTCACCCGGGAGTCTGGGTGCAAAGTATCCTCCTCGCACGCAATACGACTGGACGAGCAGTAGTGACAGTCAATTCGCCAAGCCGTTCGCAGGAAGTCTGGATATCGCGTCCATGACAGACCTGCAATACTCTCAGATGATGGGACTTCGCAACCCATATGCCTCAACATACTCCAATTCATATGCTATGCCGCCAAGCTTGCAATATGGGTCCAGCTTGCCCTACTATCCAATGTTCTCCATGGGCTTGACAGGACTTGATGGAGCTCTGATTGCCCATACGGATCTTCCAATTGCCGAAGGTGTGCAAAGCAAGAAGCTGTACGAGTTCAAGCTGGCTGGCAAGAGCAACAAGCGATACGAACTCAAAGACGTCTTCGACAACATCGCGGAGTTCGCCGGTGACCAGCACGGCTCCCGCTTCATCCAGACGAAGTTGGAGACTGCCAGTTCTGACGAGAAGGAGAGAGTCTTCCGTGAGATTGAGCCAAACGCCATTCCTCTGATGACCGACGTGTTCGGCAATTACGTGATTCAGAAGTTTTTCGACCATGGCCACCAGGATCACAAGCGCATGTTGGCCAACAAGATGCGTGGTCAAGTGCTCAATCTCAGCACGCAGATGTACGGGTGTCGTGTCGTCCAGAAGGCCCTCGAACACGTCCTCATTGAGCAGCAGACTGCACTCGTAAGTGAACTTGAGAACCACGTTCTCGAATGCGTCAAGAACAAAGACGGCAACCACGTGATACAGAAAGCGATCGAGCGCTGCCCTCCCGACACCATCAGCTTCATCTACCAGGCGTTCGTTGGTCAAGTTCAGTACCTCAGTTTACATGCTTTCGGCTGCCGCGTCATCCAGCGATGTCTCGAGCGACAGGACTGGTTTCCTGCCAAAGTGCGGATCATGGCCGAGCTACATGAGAGCATGGGCCAAGGCATGGTGGCAAACGACTACGGCAACTACGTCGTGCAACATGTAGTCGAGAAGGGTACTCCGATGGATCGAAAACATGTATTCTCGATCGTCATCCAGGGCCTGGAGAGCTACAGCAAACACAAATTCGCCAGCAACGTCGTGGAAAAGTGCATTGAGTACTCGGATGACGGTTGGAGAAGGGAAGTCGTGAGTGTGCTTGTCACGCATGACCAGCGGAAGGGCGATGGCGACTCCGTGTTGGCTGCCTTGATCAAGGACAACTATGGGAACTATGTGATCCGTGGGTGGCATCAGCTCAACCTCCCAATGGGATACAGTGCTGACTTTGCTACAGAAAAGCTTCTCGAGAAGTTATGTCCGGCGGACTTCATCTACTTCCACCAGCATCTACAACCCGCCATCAATCACGCCAAGCGCTCTGGCTGCGGCAAGCAATTGATTTCGGTATGTTACGCTGAGTCTGCCTCCTCTGACTTTTCATTTTTAACACAGCATGTAGATCGAGAAGAAGATGCAAGACCGTCTTCCGTACCTTCACGCCAACAGCCGACCACACCATACGATGATGCTCGGTATCCCGCAGCATTCGCACACGCCGTTCGGAAGCCGCTACGGATCGGCTGCAAACACGCCACCGCCCCTCACAGCCGATACGCAGAGTCTGCAGAGTAGCGGGCTGCCGAGTGTCAATGGGGACACTGTCGAGGGCGCTCAGGCACATATTATAGGTATGATGAGGAATGGGAGTGAGGGGATGCACGGTATGCGGTAGCCACCTTTTGTCCAGCAACTGGAAAGTAGGTGATCGACAGGAACGGCGCGAATTTGACATGCGAGCAAGGCTGTACGGGGTGGGGATTAAAGGTTAAACGGAACACTACATGAGTATGAGCATACGACAGCATGAATTATGGCATATGGGCTCTTGGACGAATCGGGTAATCTAGGTGGGATGGTCGGATGTGATCTACGGGGTATTGGGAACGCAATGGCAGGTAGACGGCACTTTGATACCCAGGGAATGAATAGATACATGATTTGTACTGCGGTCTGCTGATGGACTTGACTGCACTGTAGTGCTTGCACTTGCCCATTTCTGTAGAGCAGTGGGGACTTAGTGCGCAGATCTGCTGTCTGAGAATACATGAACTGCGCCGTCATGTTTCACCAGCACGACATTATCAGTCAAGGGATATGTCGACGACGTCGCAGCACTGGGAATCCCACCCATGGGTAACTTCGCGTGAGATAAGGACGTTGGAATGGTCCCATGACTACTTCCAGGCTTTAGCTCACTATCAGAGACTTATAGCTGGAGGATCTATCAACCGCATATCGCTGTCGGTCTGATGAACAATCATTGGGCACTGCTTCGATCTGAGCGTCAGAGCTCCGATGTTGGACCGCCAATTTTCCTCACAGTAAGTAGTAACAGTGGATTGCTAGTCGCAGTGGACTCGGTAGCAGAATAGGAGAGTGCCGTTCTTGAAGTGAGGACTTTGAGTAAGAGCACATGCGAGAGAAAGTGTAATACAATTTAGATCCAGGCCCAATCAGCCATATACGCCACGCTGCACGCTGCAAATCCAAAAGTCGAAACCGTCCACCCATAACCATGCCAGATGCCAGCCCTTCCGCCGCTAGCCAGTCGTCACGTGGCCTTCTCATTCAGCTCCTCGACGTTCTCCGGATTGCTCGATGGTCTGCTAGCCAAGACCGGAGGAAGGCCCAGATGCTGTGAAAGTGGTTGTCCCAGGGACGATCCAGTCCCAGCCCTCGTGCGGCCACGACTAGTCGACTGCCCGAGTTCCGAACTAACAGGCCTCACGCCATTGACCTTTTGCGGCGAGCTCTGCGGACTGCCCTCCAGTCTCTCCGCTAGACTTTCGATCTTCGGCTCCAGCTCTTCGTCGACGTTCGTACTGCTCGTGCCGAATCGTCCACTATTCCGGCCGTCCGTTGGCATACTCAATACTCGCAAGTCTTCTCCTGTAGGCCTGGCGACATCTGCGGCAGTTCCAGCGTTCTCCTCGTCGAATTCGAAGACGCCTGCTTCTTGGTCATTGAAATCTTGGCCGGGGTTCGCGGTTTCGTATTCCATGGCCTTGACGAAGCGGTAGAAGAGCACTGCGAGGATTGCACCGAGCGCAGGGCCGAGCCAGTAGATCCAGTGGTAGCCCGGGAAAGCGTGAAGAACGACGCAGGGGCCGAAAGAGCGGGCAGGGTTGAGTGAGCCTGGAAGGGTGTTAGATTGTGAAGCAGGGATGCTGGGAAAAGGCGACTTGCCGCCTGTGAAGTAGACGCCGGAGAGCTCTGCGATGAAGAGACTCAGGCCGATGCCAACGGGGGCCAAGAAAGTGCCCTTATGCTTCTCCGCCGCAAGCATGAAGATGGTGAACACCAGTTCAGCCGTAAGGAACATTTCGATAACTAGACACTATCAGTAATCGCTACCGTGGTACGCCAATGGATGGATGACCCACAAAGCCCTTGCACAATAGATGTGCCCCCACCCAGCGTAGTCGATACGTTCAGCGGTCCGGGAAACAGCGCGGACACCACACCCGAAGACGCCATGGAAGCTAAGATTTGCGCTAGGAACACGAGTCCAGCGCGATGCCACGTTATAGCTCCGATCAGTCCCATGCCCAACGTCACAGCCGGGTTAAACAGCCCACCGGATACTCGGAAGAAGACCCAGGCATTGACCGCCAAACTGAAGCCAAAGACCAAGCTGATATACCCTAGTGTGCCTGTGTTCGGTGCTTGACTGATACTGCCCAACCCTCCTGAGGTAGCTGCGCCGTTGCCTTGAGCGGCGTTGGCGACTTGGGTGCCGCTGAAGGCGAAGAAGAGGAAGAGGAAGGTGCCGACGAATCTGTGCCATGTCCGTCAGTACAATGGTATTGGGGTGGAGAAAGCGGTCGGAGTATACTCACTCTCCAGAGAAGGCTACAAAGTTGTTCCGTATCTTATTGGGCATGAAGCCCAGAAGCGGCACCCGAAGCTGGTTCTTGTCGTTCACCTCTCGTTCCCGTCTCTTCTTCATGAAAGGCAAGTTGAACATCCGCTCCCTCCCATCGTCGAAGTTGGCATTCATGCCGTCCATCTTGACAAGTTCCTTCCAGAGGTCGCCTCCTACTTATCGTTCCTCAGCCTCGTAGCTGTAAGGTCGAGTGCCGTAGTCCTCCCGTGGTATGCTGCAATATAGCTTGCTCCTTCGCCAATATCGTACAAATACAAAGCTCGAAGTACCTTCACACCCTTATCCTTGGACCGGAAAAGAAATACGAGATGCAGTAGAGCGGCGGGAGCATAGACAGCACTTACATCGAGGCCAGCCTTCTAACGTGCATCATAGCTCAGCCTCCATCTTTCTCCGCAGAAAAGGCAAAATGCAACGGTGCCGAAAGGCGAGGCGGGAGTGGTAGTAGTGACGCAACGACAAGCTTCGAGCTGTATCACATCGCGAACTTTTCTGTGCCGGGCATGTGAGCCCCTGCGAGGGCGAGCGAGCCGTGACCCGAGTACGCGGGTAGGATCGACCGTGCTAGTGCAGATCGGTCAGTTGGGGTGATTGGGGCAGATATGCTTGCAGATGTACGAGATGTGAGGTATGCTGTGCATTGGATTTGATGCTATGGATGGAGGATCATTTGGGATACGGATGGCGCAGAGTTTGTTTCGCGCTTGGGGAATCTTGGTTGGCATTGGGTTTCGACAATCTGCTGTAAGTTTGGACGTTGCAGGTGTGGAGAGCGGAGCTGTGGAGTGGAGATGGCAGTTTTGAGACGGCGTTCGATTCTCGGTACCTTCACGTACCGGCTACATGTCATGTCTGGTCGTGCGCAAGGCCACGCGGACGCAGTATGCTAGTTCGCCTCTGACCGGATGAGTGGCATCTCTACATGTCACAGCCAGCCACATTGAAAAGCGCGAGCTCGCTGCTCGAAGGGCTGTCGTGGCGACTGCGAGCTCGCCTCACTATCGAGTCACGCGACTCTGCTCGTGTCAAGGGAGCTGTCATTGCTAAGGTGACTTAGAGCATTACCGAGAAGCCTGTATGGAATGTAGTCTGATCCATTGCTGTATAGGTTTGGAGGGTTATATTACGAAGCTGGAGTAGCACGATCGCTCTATGTTGCAGCCATTGCCCCGTCTCCGAGGACGATGGGTCCGCACTATCGCTGCCGTGGTCAGTCCGACCGCAGCTTTATCGACGTGCTAGAGATTGTGAGAGAAGCTGGACATGAGATTGACGACAAAGGTGAGGAGAAGTAGGTGACAGCGCTGTAGAGCGGAAGTTAAAGTCGTTGCGCACGGACTTCAGTACCGCGAACGAGCGAAGTTCACTCTTCCCCGAGGCTCAGAGACCTGTGACAAGAACATGGACCGGTGGCAGGCGCAATCATGAGCTGGTGGCCATTCTCGAGCAGCAGTGGGTGCGATAGATCTCCAACTACTTCGAGCGCAACTCCCTTGCCCTCACAGCCTGAGGCGCCGAAACGCGACTTCAGCTTGACAGAAGAGCAACGACAGCGCATATTCGGACGTGGAGCTCAGCAATCCTCACCTTCTTCAGAGTTTGTAGCGCGGGATCCTGAAGTCGATGCCTTCTTGCGAGAGTTCGGCGTGGATCCTTCCGCCTCCGCGACCGACGGGACAGCCCACGGTGGCCTCCACCCTCAGACTACCCCCGCGGCTCCATCAGCACCCCTCACGGACACCACTGGTCGCCGCGTGAACCCTGATGGCACCCTCGACATCTCGCCCGCCGCCCTCTACCCACGCACAATGTCGTGTCGCACCGCCTTCGACGCAGCCTTCTACTGTCAGTCAGCGGGCGGAAAGTTCAACGACATCTACCGTTACGGATCACTACAGCCCTGCTCAGAACACTGGGGCGCTTTTTGGTTCTGCATGCGGATCAGGACGTACAAGGAAAGCGACAAGCAAGAGCTGATCGCCGATTACTATCGGAAGAGGGAAGAGCGGAGGAAGGAGAAGTTTGGGAGTAGCGAGAATGTTTGGGAGATCAGAATGAAGGGCGTGGATACGGCGTTCGGTGAGAAGTACGACGAGGCGGAGGGCATCATGGGTGGGAAGTAAGTTTCGGTCTGTCGAAACTGTGGCCAAGAATACAGCCCTGCGAGATTCAGAAACTGGTGTGAACATCCATTTCGGTACGACTCTTGTCGTCTCGGTGCCGGGAGCTCATCACAAGGACTTCTTTACACTGCGGCGCCACAGGGCATACCATGCTCGATACAGTCGAAAGTGCGACATGATTCGATCATCACGACCTTTCGGAGGAGTAATGGGTGCGACTTGTCGTAGGAGTCTCGAGTCCATCTGGTCTCTTCGTTATGGCACACTCGCCTCGAATACTCACACATGTTGGCGACGCATGTGAAACAGTAGAGTCGGCCTCAGTATTTCAGCGAACTTCCCGCGCCAGAAGCTTGCCCGGACTCACTTTGTCCGACTTCATCAGAACGCATGACGTCTCTCAGGGACAGCTCTCGCACATTGCTGCAGGTAGAAGGTCACTGCATGGAAACTTTTCTTGAGTTGCAAACAAGCTCTTTACTACAAACCATCGCGTCTTAGATACAAGTACCTTCACGCCAGCTTTGTATACCATCACAACTCGACGACTTCTGAACACGACACATGAAAACAATGGCACAATCGGGCGCAGGAAAGAGGATCGTCCTCACTGGAGGAAGTGGCAAAGCGGGTAGACATGTCGTCCCTCACTTGCTTGAGAAAGGCTATAAGGTATGCTGCTACTACCATGCAGGCAGTACGGTCCCAAGCTAATAAGCGAAGATCCTCAACCTCGATCTCGTCGACTACCCAGACCCAAAAGCCGGCGTAACGACACTGAAGTGCGACCTCTCAGACTCCGGTCAAGTCTTCAACGCTTTGACAAGTCATTACGGCTTCGAAGGCTATGACGAGGGCGCCCCACCATCACCTCCTGACGCCATATTTCATATGGCCGCGTACGCGAGAAATTTGCTGGTCCCAGACAACGAGACCT
This sequence comes from Cryoendolithus antarcticus, assembly GCA_002077065.1. Taxonomy (NCBI): domain Eukaryota; kingdom Fungi; phylum Ascomycota; class Dothideomycetes; order Cladosporiales; family Cladosporiaceae; genus Cryoendolithus; species Cryoendolithus antarcticus. The sequence continues at coordinate 79,619 of NAJO01000037.1, read as the reverse complement.
TCCGCGGCAACGTCCTTTCAACCTACAACATCATCGAAGCTGGCAGCAAGCTCGGCGTCAAGAAAATCATCACATGCAGCTCAGAGACCGTCTACGGCGTCTGCTTCAGCGAGGGAGACACAGACTACCACTCTTTCCCGCTGGAGGAGGACTACGATGTCGACCCAATGGATACCTACGCACTCAGTAAGATCTGCGGCGAACGCACAGCCCGTACTTTCGCCCGCCGCTACAAGAACGATATTTACGTCCTCCGCGTTGGCAACGTTGTAGAACCACACGAGTACGAACGCGACTTCCCCAAACACGTCGGACAGCCGATGACTCGCAAGCGGAATGCCTGGTCTTACATCGATGCGAGGGATCTGGGACAAATTTGTGATCTGGCGATACAGAAGGATGGGCTGGGTTTCCAGATCTTCAATGCAACAAACGATACGATCACGACAAAGGAGACTACGAAGGAGTTCTTGGCGAAGAACGCGCCAGGAACGAAGATTACGAGGGAGATGGGCGAGTACGAGGCACCGCTGAGCAATCGGAAGATTAGGGAGGTGCTTGGATTCAAGGATGTGCATGACTGGAGGAAGTACTATAAGGTGTGAGATCCTTGTGGACACCATATGTGTACAGCATTCTTCTTCAGCATTACCTGACTGCAGGCGTACCAATAATCTCTCGAAGATGGACGATAAATTCTCGAAACGTGTGCTTCTTCAAGTGTGCCTCTTAGACAGTACCTATTCCATATCAGCTGCGGCGGTGAAGCACTACACTGCCGCACTCTGAAAATCTCGACGCGACAGAAACTAGCGACAAGCCGTGTCCACCTCTCAACAGCCGTCCCATACTATACTCGCTTTGTTGCGAACTGATGTTTAATACTCTTGAGAAACATCGATATGCGTGGCCCGAGCTCAAACTCTCTTTGACTGCATCATGTCCGTGTCGGTCCTTTTGTCTAGACGATATGGATTGATAACCACGGCATCTGTTCCAATCGTGACAGTATCCTCCCCTTTCTCCCGATGGCACTGCTACCATGACATCCAATAGGCTGATGCGCTCACTACTGCCATCACGCCTACGCCTACAGAGAGTTGCCGCACTGCGATCGGCTGTGGTTGGATCAGCAGCTTGCGCCTCACCCGCCTTCTGTTCGCAAACATGCCGCTGCTTTGCGCAAGTCCAAGATCTGGATGGTCTGAACCGCGACGTCTACTTCACCAGCACTCCTCCGCGTCTGACTGGTGGTGATCACCGGCCACCAGATGAAAGGACCCTGCAGCTGGGGAAGACCGTCCGCGAGCTCCACGCTCGCCTCCCCACACTGCTACAATCGCCATTACCTTCCGAGATCCTCTCGCCACAGATTACCCTGCATCTGTTCCCGTCAACACATCCGCACCTTCCTACAGTCTCGGGACGAATAGCTTACGTAGCGGCGCTCTGGACCGCACCTGTTGCTTGGGGACGTGTACCGCTTGTGGGCAATGTCAAGCTCACCATTCTCTCCGAGCGAATGGTGCGCAATGGCGTTGACAGGCTCGAAGGCGGCGGTGGCGAGAAGCTGGTAGTCAAGTGGAAGACTTGCGGCAAGACGAAGTTCAGAGATGGTAGCGGGGGAGTCTACCGCGGCGTCGGCATTGGCGCAAAGGACCCAGTGGAGAGGATCAAGACGTTCATCTCTGGCCTGTCATCTGGCTCTGCCGCCGAGGACAATGACAGAGATGAGGAGTTCTGCGGCATCTTCATCTTCGAGTTCGACGAAAAGGGCAGGATCGCGAAGCACGTCATTGAGCACACAGAGCAGGGAGGACGGTGGGATAATCTGACGAGGGTGGTGAGCGTGACTGATTGGCTACTGGGCAGTTTGAATGGGAAGAGAAGAGCGGAACAGGGAATGCCGGAGCTGGCGCTATGCGAGGAGAGACCGGAAGGCGGCGCATTGAGGCTGGTGGACAGGACTAGGAGGCTGGTGTGATGCGATGTATACCCAAGGTCACTTAGCAGGGCGTTTGGAGCTTGAAGGGACGTTATTGGGTAACGGGTTGGGATGACTCTGCTCCGGCTAGGAGGGGTGATGTATGATACGTGTACATTTACCTAATGAAACGATGACATTCAGCGAATGACCTTGTACCGACACACGCTCGTACAAGTCAAAGACTCTACCACTGCTACCATCGACGGCGCTGTAAGCTGGTTCATTAGACAGCATCCCGATGAAAGACCAGAATGCTCACACCAGTCTTCGCCCAAGTTCTGCCGCATTGATGACTGCCACTCTCCTAGCCTCACTTCCCGTCATTGGGCAATCCGTTCGCCCTTCACGTTATATCGAGCGGGATCGTTAGTGCGGATTCGCTTGTCCATGCGAAACGACGATGGGCAGAAGCCATCGTTGCGTGCCGCTGCTGGCCAGTCACAACCAACGATGGCCCTTCCCAGCGACTCGTACTCTTTGCCTCTTGGAATCATGTCGTGGACGGTATAGACGATCGTGTGTAGGGCTAAGTGGTCGTCGTGGCCTAGAGCCGACCAGTCAGGACGGTAAGTGATCGTCAGCTGCTGCGTAGTGAGATACTGTAGCCACTTCTTGAAGCTGTCACGATTCAGAGATAAGCTGTTATGGATGAATGTGATGTCGATATTGCAGTCACTCAGGGCAGCGGAGGCGGTAAAGCTCGAGAACAATCTGAGCACGGGAAATAAGTCGAAATTCTGCACCATCACGTGAATTCGCTGGCTTTTCCATAGAAGATCAGTTCGTTTGCCGATGTGTTGTAGGAACTCTGTGCGTATGCATCTGCAGATGGCCAGGAGCGGCGATACGACGGTATGATGGCCTTGGGCTGTAACCATCAGCTTGCGTGGCTGAACGCGGTCGTAGATCATGCAACGGAGCTCTGGCGGTAGGTCCAGCAATGGGCACTAAGACGTCAGTCGGATATGCATGGCTCTAATAGGCATACGTACTCGTTCGGTCGATAGCAGGACGCTCAGGAAAGGTGCACGACGGGGGCGACGGCGTTTACCGAATGTTGTCGCGACACGACGTCGAGCCATCGCGTTGTTCTGCGCCCTGCAGTCCCTCCTTCTGGGATGCTATCGATAAATATAATGTTGCTGACCGAAGATCAAGTTCTATTGAGAGCAGCGCTCAGCATGCTATGGAGGCACCACAATTGCCTCAGCCTTGTAGAGAACCACCGTCGCGGCATCCAGCCAGCAAACGCTATAGAATATTGGAAAGATCGGAGTGAGTAGTAGCGATGAGCCTAAGGACGTCGCATTTGGGAATTGGGTCCAAGTACCGTTAGGCAGCAGCACGGCACAGTAAAGCGGGAGTGGCCGAATAAAGATTGCCTATGTCTTCACGTGGCATCTTCCATTCTTCGTGTCACCTCAGCAGCACCGATCTACACATCGTCTCTCGGGCCACGATCACCCTGAACAGCTCCAGACAACTTTATCATGTCAGTCCATACACCATGTAGCGGACCCGCCACCTTTTCATAGGAACGCGAGCAGGAGTCACTTACAGCCTTCTGGTACACCACGTGGCCAGCTACAGGAGCTCATTGCATTGCGCAGTCCCTGCCACTCCGCTGACGCAGGGACCGAACTCTTCATTGCGCGGAGTACCGTATGCGTGAGCTTGTGATGCTCTTTGCTCATCATATCAAAGCGGAGGAGATACTGAATGTTCAGATTACCAGCAGCTGAATGCTGAATCCATTTCCCGAGGCTGCGAGTGTTGGTGTCCGGGCCATCAACGATGAGCACAATCGTCATGCCGTGAAGAGGTGCGCTGCCGGGTTCGCTCGCCCAAAGACAGTCGATGGCCTTGATGGCTTGCGCGAAGTCAAATCTAGGCACGTAGATTCTCAGTGTACGGCTTGTGCTCAGTAGACTGTGGCGTTTGTGCTGGAGGAACTCAGTCCTAATGAGCTTGCAGATGCTGACCAGCGGGGAGATCACTACGTAGGGTTCTGCCCAAGTCCCGCGAGAGGGTACGACCAGTGTATGCGCTGGTAGGATGAGGTCGTAGATTACGCAACGAACTTCCGTGGGCAGATCTAGGATCGGACACTGTGAGAGTCAGTGGAAATGAGACATGACGAGTAAGAGAGAATAATTGCCGTATCATCTGAGGTCAGAACACTCTCAAATGGTGGTGGGGGATGGCGACGGCGACGACGTTTGCCAAATTCAGTAGAGCGTTTTCTAGTGGCCTTGTCGTTGCGTCGCCTAGCCATGTTGTCACTTTCGTGGAGCACGTTGAGAAACGTTGGAGTATTGCAGTATGAAGAGAGTAGGCAGCAGGGTGGCACAGTAGGCGGTAGTAGCCGCAGCTAATTTGACACCTTGAGAGACCAGGTGGACGAGTGGGCGGCGCTCTGTATGTGTTCTCAGCGATATACGACGACTATACTGTCCCTTTGATGGGCATCTCAGACGTTCGGTCACTGCCTCACACATTTCGGAAGGCTTGTTGGCGACCTAGGTGAAGGCATACGCTTCAGAACCCTCGAATGTCCCACGGCTCTGAGCTCAGAGGCCCTTTGAGCGAGCTCTTGTCCCGGTGCAGGAACGAGCCCTGTCCAGCCTTCCCGACAAGTCCTTCTCCGTCTCGATCCCACATGACACTGCCACGTAAGATCGTATACCTCGGCCACTGCGTCAGAGTCTTTCCTTCGTAAGGCGTGTAGTCAACGTTATGGTGCAACATCCCATTGGTCAAAGCGAAGGTGCCGAGCTTGCCTGATGGGTACCATATGACTAGGTCCGCGTCACTTTGTCCCGCCGAGAGGGTACCTTTGCGAGGGTACAGGCCGTAGAGCTTCGCAGCATTCGTGGTTGTCACTTCGACAAATCGTTTTATCTCCAGTCGCTCGGCACTCATAGCCAGAGGTAATCGCGTCTCAACACCTGGACAGCCATTCGGGATGTACTTGAATTGGCCCTCTGGATACTCTGCTGTGACGCATGTCTTCTTTCCCGTCTCGCTATCGTCGTAGATGAATGGACAGTGATCGCTACTCAAAACTGTGAACGTGCCGTCCTCGAGGCCTTGCCAGATACCCTCTTGATCTTGCTCGTTCTCCCGAGGAGGCGGGGAGCAGACACACTTTGCACCTTCGAACCCAGGCTTGTCGAGGTCAGCCTTGGTGAGGAAGAGATATTGCGGGCAGGTTTCGGCATATACTGGCAGACCACGAGACTGTGCTGAGCGGATGTGAGCAGCGGCTGCTGGTGAGCTGATGTGGACCAGTAGAATGGGAACGTCTATAAACTCGGACAGACAGATTGCGCGGTATGTGGCTTCGATCTCGGCCATGGCTGGGTGTGAAGTCGCGTGATATCTAGGAGCTAACATCTTCCGCTTCTCGAGTTGAGCAGTCATCCACAGGATCAAGTCGTTGTTCTCAGCATGTATCAGCGTCGTAATCCCATGTTCCCTCGCCGCGAGTAAGATGTCTAGTATCTGCCCATCGTTCAACTGCAATGCTGCGTAAGTCATGTAGATCTTGAGAGACGAAATCCCTTTCTCCCTCAGGATGGAGAACTCCGCCAATGCCCTGTCAGACGGATTGGAGACGAGCAAATGGAACGAGTAGTCTGTATAGCACTTGCCCTCCGCCTTCTTGTGGGTAGCCTCGAGGGTTGACAGCAGGCTATCCTCGGTCCTCTGCTGTGGTGCGAATGCAATGATCGTAGTCGTGCCTCCACAGATAGCGGATCTGGTGCCGGTTTCGAATGTATCTGCACTGCTGCCCTTGCCGAAGAGCTGCGGTTCTTCAAGGTGAACATGTGCGTCTATACCACCAGGCGTGATATAGCCACCCTCGGCATCGATCGTGCGCCCAGCAATGTCATTGCTGAAGCTTCCGCGAGGACCGAGGGATGCAATCTGCTCGCCTTTGATCGCGATGTCCACCTCGGAGATCGCATCATCAGTGACAACGATACCGTTGACGATGACGAGGTCATAATCAAGCGCCATAGCATCTATTTCTCTGCAAAGGAACGGCGTCTTGTAGGGTCACGAATGGCGCGGGGTATAGCGCCAACAGAACAGGTCGAGTATGGCTAAGAGACAGCCATAGATAGTATGGGAACATGTCGTGTTCGAGCCTATCTGCAATACAGCTGCTTATCTTCGAGATATGCTTACGTCATAGCGTCCTGTACGGTTCGATGCTCTACGTGTGACACCTTTTGGGTGATAAGCAGTCGTACTCTCTATGCCCACAAAGCAAACGGTATGTCAATGTTACATTGAACCCAATGTACGGGTACGTGCTGCGCAGCCTGTGCTCAATTCATCCGCCGAAATTCATCTTCAACGCAATCGTAGGCTCCGTATCACCGTTGGTATCCTGACTGACCTGCGCCCCCGCTCGAGCCTGCAGTATGCGCTCCAGTAAGCTCCTATGCGCATTTGACAATGCGTTGATGGCAGTTCTGAAGCTTGCGTTGTCCGTCGTAGCCAGCTCCAAAATTCTCGTTGCAGTCTCTTGATGTAGAGTGGGCCCACCTTGCTCTACTCTTTGCAATAGCGCCGACAGAACCATGACCAGTGCCGGCAGTCTACCCTCTGCAGGTATGCGCGGATTGTATGCCGTCAATGTCTGTGCCACCAGCGTACGGCTCTCGTCTAGTCCCTCAATCTCGGGAGGCGCGGACAGGAACGCCAGCGCGTGCGTCAAGAAGTAACGAGGTGCTATATTCGCCATGAGCAGGGTACGTATGCAGCCTGCGGCTACTCGGGACGTCATGCGACTTTCCAGACACTCGCACAGATCTTCAACAAACTTGTTAACAGCGGCATTGGTGTCCACGAACACATCTGGCGCAGTGGAAATGAGAACAGTGCACGCCAGTAGAGTGTTCTTTTCACAGGCAAGACTGGCCTCTGTCTCTCGCTTCTGTGCGTTCCTGAGAATGAGCTGAAATCGCTTCAGGGTATTGATAAGCTGACTGTGGGTTTCAGGCTGGACATCTGCGACTGTGCTGACGATGAAGCGGCGTAAGATCGGCAAAGTCTGCGGCACGACAGCCGCTTGACACGATCCTGTGCCGCAGATCGTCACGAAGATGTGGAGAATGGTCGCATGCAGATCAGTTCGTATGATGGATGGGAAGACCTCCGAAACGTCCACCAGAGCCTGCATGCTGGTGCGGACGAGTGCGACTGCTTCATCAGAAGACTCTAGTCGGACTGCCACAGGGTTGTTGGAGAGTCCGGGCACAAGACCAGATATGACCAAGACAATAATCCGTGTGAGCTCGAAAAGCTGCTCGATGTCATCTGACAGACTTTCACTGTTGACTTGTGTCTCCTCACCACTTTGACGCGAAGACGGATGGGTGATGCATAGATTTCTCGCAATCTCGACGATAATGGCTTGTACGCCCAGGCATTCGGTGAGCACTATGCGATCAAGCAGATCCATGCACTCTGAGAATACGACATCTTGGTATATCGCCTTGCCAGACACGGAAGGCCGCAAGATCTTCTTGAGCGCTTGCAGGATGTCCATGTTGCGTTGCGAGGTTACGACGTCGTCTTCAATGGTTCGCACTGCGAGTGATTCGAAAGCAAGGCCGAAGAGCACGAAGAAGAACGCCACGGGCTCCTCATGGTAATTGATACCAGCACTCTTCCGCCTCGAGACTCCGTTGGTACCTTCTGCCTTGATCACTGTGTCCTTGTTGTCCAGTGCATCAAAGACGAACTCCGAGTTTTCGTCAACAAGACTGGCAATGGCGTCGACCAGACTGAGCCACGAGTCCTGATAGAAAGCAAGCAGGGTCTGGCGATTCAGTGCAGCGTACACACTGTCAAGATCGTCGTTGGGGCCCGGGGGACCAATTGCTGCAGAAATGTCCGGCTCAAATCGTAGTCGGGAGTACTCTCGAAGTGAGCTCAGCCAAAGCGGCACTAGCTGAGCTATGTGCGGCTTTACTACGACTTCCAGATACTTCTGCTCAACACTAGCCACCTGGAGCTCTGCCCAAGCAGAGAAGACTGCCATACGGACCATGACTTGCGCGTTAGAGCTAAGTGCACGGAGGTCACCAATAGTCGCAGTCTCGGAGTCCTTCGAGAAGCTTTCCAATGCCGAGACCAAGAGCTTCAAGATGCGGCCCATACGCTCTATATCAGTCACGATGCCAGTAGAGATGAAGGTGGCACATACGTCCACAGCTTCGGCGGCGAGTTCAGGTGAAGAGTCTGCCGCAAATGCAGGTGTCAGTGCTGAGCTGATCTGTGCCTGGTACTGCTCGAGTAGCATAGCTTCGGCGAAGTCCGGATCTGGTGTGCGTCCAAACATCTTCAGAATCTGCTCTACGATGCGAAGACCGACAATGCGCAATGAAGCGACGGGAGCTGTCGATGCGGAGAAAGCGATGCGGACGATATCAGCCAGCTTATACTGCAACGCCGCCTCGCCTGACGTGTCCTCACGAATGGCAGCCTCTTTACTGATCGTGGCAATGAGAGTGAACAGCAGCTCCATGGCAAAGAGTCGGACTTGCCATCGCATCAGCTCCTGCGTCGAGGTTGGTGTCTGAGAATCGTCCTCTTTGGCAGCGCCTTCGCTGACAGCGAACCCGGCTACTTCTTCGTCAACGACATCTGGTGCCGGTGTGTTCTTCGGCAGGGCTGTTTTCGGCAGCTCAACCCGCGACTTCGACTTAGTCAGGACAGTATTGCATCGTGCAATCCACTCAGTTGGGTCGCTACTGCCGGCCTGCTGCAGCCAGTTCAAGAAGATGTTGCGAACTGCTGGTGTGTCTGGTTGAGCATTCAGATACTCCCAGAGCCTTTCCTCGAGACCTGGCTTCGCTATGCGGATGATCTCAGGCGCATCCCGTCGCATGAGGCTAAACATGCCGCTCACCGCTGCGTGTGAGAGCTCGGCCGAGTCGGAGTCGATGTCGCCTTGAAGACGCCTTACGTAGTCATCTGTCTGCAGATGACCGGGCGCGTAGACTGAGAGATGTTCCATGCATCGTAAGCTCGCCAGCAGAGTTTCAACGTCAGTGTCGACATCGAACAGACTGACTAGTGTAAGTAACATATCTCTGGCTTTCGTCATATCCTGTAGGCCTGGCCCAAGCACGTTGATCAGGGCGTCCACCCCGTGCGCAATGGCAGCCGAGACGGAAAGATCGAGCGACATGTTCGACGAGGCAAGCGTGGCGTTCTCACTGTTGTGACTGTCGGACACATAGAGCTGGCTCAACATACCCAGCGTGCTAGTCACGTAAGCCGAGAAGTTCAGACCGGCCGACTCAGCAACTCTTCCCAGTGCCTCGAGCGCCCAGAAGTGCACAAGTGGGTGGGAATCTGCGGCGAGCGACATCAGAATACCGACTATGTTCTTCATATGGTAGCCTGCAGCCATGCCGCCCAGTCGCGTATGTATACAAGCCAAGGCTAGTGCGCAGCCGGCTCGCACATGTGGCTCACGATTGCTGACAATCATCTCGATGAGTTGCGTAACCTCATTCGTGGTGAGTGCACTTCCAGAGCTGCTGCAGAGTCGTCCTAGTGCATCGGCTGCCAGAAGACGGACGCTATGGTCCGGGTCCTTGATCAGAACGTGCAGGATGTCCTGCAACACTTTCTCCGCTTGCGCGCTCTGCAGACTGCCTTTCGTGCTTCCAGTGTCGCCTGTCGTGACCCGGAGTGCAAGATACAAGGCGAGTGCGATATTCACTGTGACTGCAGCCTTTCGGGCGGGGTCCTTCTGTAAGCTAGATGAGGAAAGTGAAGCTGATACCTGCTCAAGCACGCTCTCTTGCACTTTCGGTGTTTGCAACGGCAATGACAGCCCGAACACTGCTATCGCTGCATTGACCGTCTCTGTGTCTGCGATAACGGGCAGGGAATCGCTGTCGACATCAGGATCTATGTAGCATGCCGCCGGATCGTACTCTGCGGCGCCAATGACAGGCGTCACACTAACATCGTTAACAACCGCCTCATCGTCTGATCTTGATGTCCAGTGTCGAGCCTGATCGCGACTGGCGGGATCCCAAATAGCGAGCCTGCAAACGAGACTGCTTACGCCAAAGCCGTGATTGTCAGCCGTCTCCCATATGCTCTCGAATGATCCCGATGAGCTGGCGATAGATGCACTGAGTGAGTTCGGTGCAGCGTAGTCGGTGCTAGAGAACGATGCGACAGCCAACGGTAGCATCATAGAGTGGGAAGCAGACTCAATCGCGCCATGCGAGCTCCGGGTCAATAATAGAGAAAAGCAGCGAAATACTCGGCGTCGTACTGTGACTTCGTAGTCTTGGAGCTGCATGCTAGACATTAGTCTGTTGCTGGGGTCGTCGGTAGTCTTCTTCTGCGGCAGGCCCTGAAGGAACGCCACAGTATGCTCCAGCATTGCTGACAGTCTCCTCGACGTGTCGAGTGTGAGCAGCCGCTGATTGAAAGTCAAGAACGCCTCAATTGATCCGAGCGCGGTCTCGCGAACGTGAGCTAGGTAGCTGAGTTCGAACACGCTGCGCTTGCTTGTGCTCTCATTCGGCAGTGGCTTTGGGAGTGCGTTTTTCCACAGTAGCATTAGCTGGGGTAGGTGGATCTTGATGAAGTTCGGCCCAAGTGACATGAGACCGCCAATCATCACCCAAGCGACTTGTAGCTGGCAGCCCGAGATGCGAAGGTCAGAGCTGCTGCTACTCTTGAGCAAGTTGGTCGCTTGGTCGAGGACTCGTGCATACACGTCCACTGAACCATACAGCGGGTGTCGACTCGAAGCGCTGAGCACCGCCGACAAACCATGCGCGTAGCCTATGCATCGCTTTGGACTCTGTCGCTGCGTGTTCAGTAAGTTCAGCTCGCGACTGACACTGTTCATGCAGATGGTTACAGAAGGTAGCAGCTGCTGCGGCACTGCGAGTACGAGTGCCTTCAGCGCTCTCGCAGCGTGTATCTGCACCACAAAGCTGGGATGCTGTAGAACCTGCAACAGTCCTTCCCGGCACAGCTCCGCGATTGTACCGGCCCCAGCATCGAGACATTGAATGAGGGAAGTCAGTGCGCTCACAGCAGCTGTCAGGGTCTGCTTAGTAGGTTCTGCACGCTCCTTGATTGCCTGAGGGTAGTCCTTGATGATCTCGTTCAGCAGAAATCGGCATGCATTCAGCTGTGCCGTTTCGCCTAGCATACGTCCAATGACTTGCTCAAGAATAACGCGAACGTACTTGCGGCTTGCAAGTTGTCGATATTTGCTGAAGGTGAGTCCGGGATGACTGAGAACGTCTACGAAAAGATGTCTGGCAATCTCGCCGTAGTGCTGTTCAACCACGCTCTCACCAAGACCCCGGAAGATCCTGATGTATGTGTTGATGACAGCACCGCGCGCTCGGTGGGTTGTGGTGGACCGCATGTACTGCATGGAGAGGGTCCTCATGATTTCGGCGAGACTCAGCGAGAGCGAAGTCGCTGGCTTCTCGGGAATAGGTGATGATGTGCGCTCGATCTCTTCGTCTGCCTCTTCGCCGGGTGTCTTCTTCTTCGCTTTTTTGGGCTTCTTGATGCGCGGGATTGCCTCCTTGTTGGGCGACTCGGAGTGCGCTTTGACCAACACCGCTGATAGACACGACACGGCCGCACGCCGCAAGGCGATCGAAGTACTTTCCATAGCCTTCCATAGCGCGGTCTGTAGCTTCTCAAAGTCGTTCGAGTTGTCGAAGTAGGTCGTGTGGTTTATGAGGTGCTCGAGGCACTTGCAAGCAGACGCCTGGACGAGAAACGACTTGTCTCCAGCAACGGCGGTCCTCGCCAGCTTCCAGGTATTGCGCCCCAGCTCCTCGTCGATTGCAGCAACGATGCCTTTGACTACTTTGCCCAATGCACGATAGATTGCACTCCGATAGCCTGCATCATTGGCAGCAGGCTTGAGTTGCTTCAACAATGCGGTGCACGCCAGTGGCGACAAGCTCATCGCACTGTCGCCCGCAGCTTCGAATACAGCCCCCAAGCAATGCGTGGCCGCATGCTTTCCGCGAAGGTCCTTATCCTTCACAGGCGCGTTGAGAATGTCCACGCAATCATGAATCGACTCGTACAGGATCTTCCTGCTGCCTTTCGTGAGGATTGCGGAGAAGCATCTCCCTACGTTGTTCCTGATCACCCTGGTCGGCGGCGGTGATGACAGATTGATAACCTGGAAAAGCTCCTTCTTGAGCGCGGTCTGCTCTGCCGTTGCGCCATCTGCGCTGAAATTTTCGACATGGGTTGCGAGACCAGCAGTGAACGATAGCAGGTACAGCTCTTGCTGCTCAGACGGGAGCGAGTGTAGTCTTGTCACGTCCAATTCCCAATCCGACTTGATCTGAGGGAGACCCGAAGGCGCTGGGGCAATAGTCGCAGGCGCTTCTGGCGCTGCTTCTGGTTCGGCCATACTCTCAATCCACCAGCGTCCTGTCCGTCTCCTCCCCAATCCGTCATGTGTTCTTCAAGATCTTAGGTGGTGTAGCTGTCAACACCAAAGTTTACGCGACGTGGAATTACATCTCGGTCATTGCAGGGATCATCAGTCAGCATTGCATGTGAGCTACAACACATATCGATCTCTACCACGCCTCCATCCCCAATAATACTCGACAATGGCTCCCAGCAGAGGCTTGTCTGATCTTCGCCGGCTCTTGCCCACGATCTCACCATCTCGGAACGCCCGCAGCTTCGTCACCACTCCGATCCTCTGCTCTGGCCACAATCGCTGGTCGAAGATCAAACACGACAAAGGCAAAGTCGACGCAGCCAAACATCGACAACGATCGGTCTTCGCACAAGAGCTGGCGCTCAGCTCCAAACTACACGGACCTGACCCTACCTTGAACACCCGTCTAGCAGATCTCATCACCAAGGCAAAGCGTGAGGGCTTCGCGAAAACAAGCATCGAGGCTGCCATTGCTCGAGGTCAGGGCAGAAGCGTGACAGGCGCGGCGCTGGAGAGCCTGACCGTAGAAGGGGTGCTGAAGGGAAATGTGGGTGTCATTGTGGAGTGCGAAACAGACAGCAAGTTGAGAACACTCGCGGAGGTGAGGTTAGCCATCAAGTCTAGTGGAGGATCCACGAGTCCCTGCAGCTATCTCTTCGAACGAAAGGGAAGGGTGGTGTTCGAGGCGAAGGAGGGCGTGAGCTCGGTAGATGCACTAGAGGTCGCTCTTGGGGCAGGAGCAACCGATGTCGATGAGTTGCAGGATGGAAGCATACTGATGTGGGCTGAACCTGAGCATACCAAGGCAATGGGCGAAGCTGTTGCGAAGGAGCTTGAGCTGGAGATAGCAAAAGAGGACATTATCTGGGAACCCAAGGAAGATACTGTGGTGTCACTAGAGAGTGAGAATCATGCGGGCGACTTGGCTACTTTCATCGATGACCTGCGGGAGAAGGAGTCAAGCGTCCAGGCAATAGCAGTCAATGTCGTCCAAGGCAGTCTGCCCGCGGAGGCATGGGAGGACTTGCAAAGCCGTCTGGCTGCATGATAGCGACTCACGAACGAGTGTACGATCACGTCGCAGTACCATAGATAACACGTGTACGATAGCGGCCTTGCTCTGTGGCAAGGCGCGGTCTTTGTACGATCAATGACGCATCAAATCAATAAGATGGAGCAGAATGCTGATCAAGCCGATCCGTTTGCTATCTGCTAAACACCACAAGGGCATTCCGGCTCTCCGTCAGTGGGAACAGCAGCCTGTAGAAGCCGTACGCCCCAGCCAAGATCAGCACATAGTATACCACGGTCCAGCCAAGCCCGAGCCTCGTCGAGACCACCGCTGTCGCTGTTCTCGCACGCTCACTTCTCTCGTCTTCTGGCTGCATCAGGCTATTGCCCACTTTGACGCCACCAGCTGGACTCTCGTCCCATTGAGCATGACCCACCCCTTCGTCTCGCTTTCCTTGCGTGACGTTTGGGGCAACGTGAGTATAACCCTCGTCTACACTCTCGAGTCTACCCCACAGCTGAGGGAAGCCCATGAAATTGCAGAAGCTGTGCGCGAGTATGATGGCATACAGATTGCCGGTCCGCAGGAATGCGAACGCTGTGAAGAAGCCGAACAAGCTAGTGTAGCAGAACTGAAAGGCTGCCCGCAACAGTGCTTGAAGGAAGACACCCATGGTAGGCAGTGTACGACCAGCAGGAGTGTGTGTGCGGCAGAAGTCCGCCATGTGATGGACGTGTGCCAGCCCGAAGATTAGAGGCGTCAGGAAGACGATCTGCTTCGGTGGCATTTTGGCGAGTATGAAGAGTGGAATCACCAGTGAGCGAAAAACGATCTCCTCTGATGCCGGAGCAACAACCAAGTTGCGATAGCCGGTCCATGAGTCGAAGAGCGTATCTTTGGCTTCTCGAAATGTGAGCTGCCGCCATCCGCTCTCAACTACGAGGCTAGCGTACAGCGGGCCAACAAATAAAATCATGACTAGGCCAATCACTTTGGCGATGTCGGTTGCCTGCACCGGCCAGAGCCCAAGGAGGCGAAGCGCATCGTGTGGTGTTGCATGACCGTGAATCGCTAGTAGATAGACCGTGATCACTGTGGACGCTAAGCAAGTGAGGCCAGCTGCTCGTGTGCGTGCTTGAATGACGGAAGGAGCATCTCGTGAGTTAGCAGCCGTAGAGCGAAGTTTCGGCGACAGATAGTATGGCGCAACGAAAAGGATTGTGTACAGTACTGCACACACGAATGCTGTTCGCTGTGATATGAGTGGTGGTAGCTCTGGTGTCAGTCAGCGTAGACAATCATCACTTCTAGCAGAACGCTGACCGGCTCCGTGGGTGTAGTAGCCTTTCAGCTTCGCGAAGAGCTTCGAACTTCTGTCGTAGAGATCAGTCGGTAGCGGCGACATGATGTGAGACCACTACCGGTTTGTTCTTCGAAGGCTGACGAAAGAGGTGACGTTGAAGCACAAATGAAAGTTTACATCGTCAGGTCGCGCTTTCCTCGCGCGTTCATGCAAGGAATGCACGATCAGGCAACTTCCGACTTCACTCCTTACCAATGATCGCCAGATACTACACTCTGACCCTTTGCATACTTCGTTCAAGACGCTTTTGCTGCGATGACGACTGTTACATTGCAATCTCACTGGCTACGCAGAGCGCCAGTGAGCAAACGCGCGCGAAATTGCCGAGCCTTTAGCGCGTCACGAACGCGTACCTAGTGGATGGTAAGTGCTCGCAGGTTAATCTCCGACTTCGAAGCTCGCGCGCAGAACCCCTGCAGAAACCATTGCACAGACGCGCACCAATCGATCCGAGTGCTCGCGCAGAGGCAACCGATGGCGTCGATGGCTGCCGCAACGGTCATTGCCACGCAAACCCGGTCCACGCCGTTGCACACATATCGTCTTGCGCTCTTCGTCGGCAGTGAGACTTGGATCCAAAGTCGACAGATGATAAGTCACAACCCTTTCCTACGCGTCTTCCTCCACCGCCTCTGCAGGGCCTTATGCAAGCCTCTATTCTCGCGATCCCGGTACAGATCTCATCACTCCCTGCATTACGCATGAGCAGCGACTCCTGAGACAATCCGACTCCAAGACGGATTCCAACAGCTGCTGGCGAACAGAACGCACCACCGAGTGCCCGAGCAGGCGCGCACGCCTTGGGAAGCACCGTACCTGGAGCTTCGAGATACGGCTGTACGATGCCTTGAGCGATCTGACGCCTACCCTTATCTGCTGCGAAAGGCCTGTTACGTAAGCGAAGCTCCAAATCTAAGCGGACGGTCCGTTTAGTGAAGGGCAGTCCGTCACCAGCATCATCCATACACAAAGTCAGCTCCGACGAGAACGACAATGCCAGGAATGCGTTATCAGGCGATAGGCTGCCCACGGCAGATGTTCGTGAGGCGCAGCAGTCTCTCGAATCCCTGTCTGCGGATGTGAAGCCCACTAGCGCCTCAGAACCAGGCTTTCCCGCAGATTCGCGCGTTTCAGATGCACAGTCGAACATTAATCCGGCTCGCAAGCTGGACCTCCCACCCAATGTGCTGCTATCGCCACCTACCTACACGCAAGTCCTGCCGAAGACTGCATGGCATCGTCGCAGTACAAGCTCGAAGTTCTCCGCTTCTTCCACGCTTCAAGGCACCGAAGTGGGCGATACCTCATTCACTGGGAGCGATAGCAGTAGGGCAGAGCGTTTCAGTCAAGGTACTACCCTGCGAGGCACGCCGACTCCGTACGAGCGCGACCCAAGCGAGTCTTTCGTCGACGAAGACGTGGGGTCATCGCCGCAGGGTCCACATCAGGCACTCGAGACACTAGAGGAGGTCTCACCAGAGCGCAGCACCGTCCGTGCCGTCCAGTCATCCTCACCAAGTACTCCTCATTGGCACCTTCGCCACGAGTTGCAATCATCGCCGTCAAAGTTACCAAGGCCGCATACTCCACCGAATCCCTCGTCGCCAAACATTGAAGTCTATTCTCCGCCAGAACAACACCTTAGCACTTACTCGCCGAGTGCCATCGTCAGACCGCAACGAGCCAGCCGCATTACGCCTGCGCAGACACCAAGCGAGTCGCCGAACAGCACACCAACCGCGCAGCCAAGTCTTGCATCCGCGCAGCAATCCTCCCCGAATGTTGTAGTCTACGTAGATGCTTCTCGACCACTGACAAGGACTCAAGTGATACGAAGTGTGACCTCGTTCGAGTCCATTCTCTCGCGTCACGAGACACCATCCAATTTTCGTCCAGACACTGGTAGGAGTGGCACGACTAACGCATCTTGGGCGTCGCATCAGCGCTCCTCATCAGCGGACACACTCCCGCCGCTCCAAGTCCCGAAGAAGCGGCTTCGTCATATTCGAGGCTCGCTCTCTAGCCGAGAGCCAGACTCGATGTACGATGACTTCGACCCTTTGCCGTGGCCACGGCAGCCGCTTCGAAGCCACCTCAGCACGATTGCAAGCGAAAGTGACCGCACTAATTCGCGGCAGCTAAGTCACTTCTCTCTGGGCAGTGGCGTTTTGACAGGCGATGATGCAAGCAGCATACCTCTATCTAGCTATCGTAGAGGTAGCGCGCCTTTGACGTCGCCTTCATCGGAGTCACCGGTGCGGCGCAATACTGGGAGTGAGGAGGAGATGGGAGACATGACCATGGGCCTGTTCCGTGCCGAGAGCGCGAAGCCTGAGCCGCTGTTCCGGGGACGAACGTCCGACGAGCAGGAAGGGACGAGACGATATGACGGACCACTCCCACCCATGCCGCCTATGCCGAATGAGAGCGACGAGAATGTCGATACGATCGGCGAGCTCACGCGGCCACCATTGCGGGAGAAGCGATCAGGATACTCCATACGGCAACGCAGTAATAGTACGCCATCTGGGAGTCACTCGCGGCAAAATAGCAGGATCAGCACAACCGAGAGCGAGCGATGGAGTCATGGAAGCAGCATATTCCCAGTGTGGGCGAAGAACTTCTACGTACATAACGCGCAGCTGCTGAGCGCAAGCAAGATCTCCTTGAGCGGACCACCCACCCCTCGTCCGAGGGAGGCCAATCTGGCCACGCACGCAAGGAACGCGAGTCAATGGACAGAACGGAGCATCACATCTCGCCTAGGCACTGGCTACAGTGAGCTGGAGTCCAGTCCAACAAGCAGCCACTTCCTACCTTCGATCTTCAGACCCCGAACACGCACGCGTGCCAAGTCCGAAGGCTCATCGAAGAATAAGCTCCGCAAAAGCAAAGCTTCCCGGCCATCAGCGGGTGACTCGATACGCCCAGACAGTCTTGCGATCTTCGAAGAGGGTCAACATGCTGGAGATGAGATGTTGCCCTCTGGACAGCCTAAGTGGGGAACCCTACAGGATCCAGATGCACCACCTATGCCACCTCTGCCACGAAAGTACTCGAAGCAGAGGCACTGGGATGATATGACGTTCCCTCGTCCCATGACCAAGGATCGCCTGTCCGAATTTTCGCTTGAAGCCTCGCCACATCTACAACCGAATCGCAGAACAGGCAATCGTCTATCGACTTGGCGTGCTCCAAGCTTCGTTGAGTCACTCGACACTCTCATCCATTCTCGCGGCAATCGCCAAATCTTGCTTTTCGCAATCGGCTTCATCTGTCCCTTCGCCTGGATGCTCGGGGCGATTTTACCTCTGCCCGAGCGACCGGCTCGTGATCAAGAGAAAGCGATGCGTAGCTCTGTGACTGTGGAGAGCGAAGTGGACGAGATGGAAGGTGCGCTCAGGCGGCATACTGCTGGTGAAGCAAGTCGAAGGTGGACTGAGGAAAGGCTGTGGATGAAGGCCAGATGGTGGAGAACGCTCAACAGGATCATGGCTGTGGTCGGGGTTGGCGTCATTGCCGCTATAGTGAGTACAATTCCTCGTCGAAGAGCGTCGAAACCGTTGACTGACCCTACTCCAGATTGCTCTAGCCATTGTCGCGACGCGGCGATGAGGTGGTCGCCAGGCGCTTAGCACACTTTCTCATGTCGCTTCTTACGATACCCACGATATTGATCTTTTTACTAATTACACAAAGTGCCTAAGGGTATCGCCGCCCATGGAAGAGCGGCATTTCATATGTAGAGATATAGAACTGAGCATAGTAATGTACAGCTGTACAGGAATACTGCAGAAAGGTAGACACTGCAGATCCAGGCCATAATGCTCACTTTTGGGTATCTACGCCTATACATGTTGAATAGTTCGCCTGCAAATTGCTTTTAGTTGAGTCCGCCTGACGGTACGCCCTTGTTGAAGACCACCGGCACCCGTTCTTCACCATCATTAAGCCTCACCCGGCCACACCTCCTCGGCGATCGCTCTCACCAGTTGTAGCTTCTTCTCCATGTCCTTATCCCCCAGCTCGTTGCCCTCAGCATGGCTAGCAAAGCCACACTGCGGACTGACACTCAGCTGCTTCAGCGCCTCCTCCCTGCTGATGCCCTGTCCTTCGCTGACAAAGTCCGCTGCTTTGTAGACACGCTCGACCATTTCCTTCTGGTCCTCTAGCTTTGGGAACTTCGATGTGACAACACCGAGAACGACGTTCTTGTTCTTCGGTAGCGACTTGAGAGGCTCGAAACCGCCTGCTCGGGGTGTGTCATATTCGAGGTAGTAAGTCGAGACATTCAGATCATTGAACATCTTCGCCGCGATGCGGTCGTACGCGCCCTCGCTGAAGTGTCTGCTTCCCACGTAGTTCCCTCGGCACAAGTGAATGCCCATATGGAAGTCCGAGGGTCGCTTGATGCAGTCGTTGTAGAAGTTTAGGTAAGCCGCGAACTGCTCATCAGCGGTTTGGAAGTTCTCCTTGTCCGCTTTCCAGCCCTTGAGCATTTCGTCGCTGCAGAAGTAGGCAAGATTCGGGTCGTCGATCTGGCCATTCCGGAGACCAGCATCATAGAGGATGGAGAGTTCCTCTTGGTAAGCGGCAGCTACGTCGGCGAAGTATTCGGCATCTGAGTTGTAGACACCAGGCAGGTAGGCTTTGTTGGGGCCGTAGCGAAAGTCTGAGAGCTTTCATTAGCTGTAAAATCTAGACTGACTGGTTGTGGTAGCGTCGTCTGGTGGAGGACGGTCACGTACGATACCAACTCGGACTCGTCAGAGTCAATTTGATGTTCTTCCACTCGCTCTTTGGCACCAGCGTCTTCAGGTACTCGAACTCTGGCAAGAAACTGCTTGTTCCGGTATGCTTAATCTTCCCAGTCGCCAGCGTGACCTGGTTGGGTATCGTCTTCTCGTGCATGAAGCTCTTCACATCCGGCGCGTACGCTCTGAATATGCTCTGATCATACCCGCCCTCCCGGAGGTGAATCTCCTCCATGCCAGTGAGTGTCTCAAAGAACGTGCCCCAGAACTGATGCCGGGAGTGCTCGCCGTTTGTGACGGCGTGAAAGCCACATTTCTGCTGGAGCTCGACGATAGACTTGATCGAGGCTTCCTCCAACGGTTTCAGATCATCTTTGGATGCCTTGCCAGCAGCTACGGCATACCGCTTCTCGACAAGCTCTTTGGGCCGAAGAAGGGAGCCGATGTGCTCTGCGCGAAACGGAGGATTGCGAGGGGATGACATTATTGCTTGCAGCGACTGTGATATCGCGGAAATGGCGAGAATGAGATGATTGTTGCAGGTGGAGTAGGACAGTAAAGTGAAATGATTTCTGAGAAGAACGACGGACTCCTCATACCTACCAACGTGCACATGTACCGTCCATATGCCGCCCGGTTGGACATCGGAGGTCAGATGAGGGGCAGAAAATACTGCCATCAGGCAAATTGAACCCCGCTGGCGGCAGCTATCAAGCGACGCGAGCAAACGTGGTGGTTGGGATCAGTGTGGAACCCTCATGGACTTATGCAAGGTACCATCAGGCGTCGCGAGAAGAATATCATTCTTCAAAGTATCTCGAAGAGGAAGGCACGACGGAGGCTAGGGGATATGGTAAGTCAAGGAACATGGTAATCTTGGCGCTGCTATCTGTTGACCTACACTAGCTCGTGACATCAGGCACACTTCTTTCTATCTTGGACTGGAGCGAATCTGCTGGCCATGCACAAAGACTCTACGAACAGGTCTTTTCAGTCATACCTCTACTAGCATGACTGAGAGCAAGGAGCAAGACGCCTTGTCGCCGGCAATACAAGTCTACTTCAGCTGTTGCAGAAACGCTATGGTACAAGCTCTCTCGCACTGTCATTGAGGGGAGATGATGAGCATCGTCAATGGGCTCTCTGAGGTTTGATGACAACATCTTTGCCAATCCAGTGGCTCACAGCTCATTGTCGTGCTCATAGTGTCCCTTTCTCGACATCCCCACTGAGGTGCGCTGCATCATCTACGACTTCTGCCCACTGCACGACATAATTGTACCTACCAAAGGTCCGCTCTTTCTTGTGACCACGCCATTACTCTCGATATGCTCCACCATTCGACACGAATTTCTGAAGCACCGCAAGCATGACTTCTTCAACAGTAGTGATCTCGTACAAGTCGAAGTGCAGAACCTGACTTTCGGAAGGGCTATCAAGACGCTCAAGCAGATCAGCGAGAGCGAAGCTGCTACCCTCCCGTCCATGGTGTTCAACCTACACCTCGATGGCTCAGAGCTCAACACTCGCAGCTTCACCAAGTGGGTACGCTTCATCAGCGATCGTGAGGTGAGCTTCACGTACCGTCCAAAGTGGGAAGCGATGGGAGAAGAGCCGCACATGTTCCTCCACCATGTGCTTCGCGGGCTCCAGGGCACGGCAGCAGAGGGTGGTACGTGCGATCTTATGATCTCGACATTGCGTCGCTGTGACCGTGGACCCCTTGGCGAAGCGAAGTGCGATCTCAGAGGACCTTGTTAGGCAACATGGGCGTGATCGACACGGCGAGCAGCGTTGCGCCTAGAACGACGGGCTTTGACAGTACGCGCAGCTCTTCTGCATCACTCTGTACTGGCTTAGGCTACTACTAACACAGCTGCAACAGTGAGTCGCTGCAGCTGCAACACGGGGAGAGGGGATTGGAGCATGGGGAGAGTGTAGCATGAATGACTCCGAAGACAGCTTGTGATTGGACTTGGCCATAGTGAATGCGTCCGTTGGCGCAGAGACCACATTTTCGTCCCCTGACCTAGAACAGGAGAGCACTGAGGATGATTGAAATTACGTTCCTGTCACGGCATTGTCCACACTGGGATTTATCCATAGGTCGCGCAACACTGGCATTGCAATTCTACTCCAACCACAGCTTTGCCACCAAAGAAATCCTCCACCCCTCTCCCCTGATTGATCGCCAATTACATAAGAAGTACCGAAAGCCCTAGCCGCCGGTCTCCAATCCCAAGTCTCCCGCAGAGACACTCACGCTCATGCACGCCAGCGAAGCTGTAACATATCGTTTCCTCGTGAGTCTGTGTCATCACGCCAAGCCCAAGATCCCCATTGATAAACGCCGCCTTCCTAGTAGAATGAAACGCACTCGACCCCAACTCCTCGCATCCCCATTGTGTACTGCACGCGACGCTACCCTCTGCGCCACCGAAGCCCTTCACACGTTCTCTTTCGCGTAAATGCCGTTCAAGGAACATACGCATCATGGTCGCAGAGAGTGGTATGTCCCATCGGCCCGCTTATACATGTTCTCGTAGCCAAACCCACTCTTAGTAGCCGACTCACCGTTTCCCAGGTCGGCGATGGTGGTGCCCTCCCGATCATCCTCCTCGCCAGCAGGAATGAGCATATCCTCACCGAAGCCCTCGGTGCTGGGTCGCGCGCCACCCTTCTGCGGTTGATCGTACGCTACGGTCGAGAAGGTCGAGCTGTACGAGCGCTTGTTGTGCGACTCCGAGGAACGCGGAGTGTGGTACGCGAATGACGATAGCGGTATCGAGTTTTGATTGATAGCCGACAGCGGGGTCGACGGTGAGGGATTGTGCGCGTGGGGGCGGGGAAGCGTGGTGACGCTGAGAGGAGGCAGGGTGTTCGTTTTCATAGAGGAGAAGGATGCCTTGGCAGTCAGCGGAGGCGTGGGCGCCGTCGCTCGTGTGGGCGGCTGCAAAGTCTCGGGTGGTGGCGGACGCCAGGCCTGACTATCCATGGAGCCGTAGCTGTGAAGGTGCTGAGGAACTGGGTGCTGTTCCTGATACGTCTGGGCCTGGTACAGTGGCTGCATGTGTGAGTGCGGTCCTGAGATCTGCAGGCTTCCCGAGCGTGAGTAGTTAGAGTGAACTGGCCCGGCAGACCAGTCACTACTCATCCTGTGGGCGTGGCCATTGCTCCCGTACGAACTTGTGCTGAATTGTCGCTGCGGCTGCGCCTGCTGGTGAGCTTGATATCCGTAGTAGTTAGGAGGCTGAGACATCGGAGCCTGGGCAGGAGGCTGAGCGTTGTAAGCGTGTGGCTGGTACTGAGGCGGTGGAGGTTGCATTGGCTGCTGCTGATGCTGCATATACGCAGGCTGCGAATGTTGTGGCATTGGTGGAGACGGACCCCATGGCTGTGTAGGTGCAAATCCGCTCTGGGGCGTGTGTGGTGCAGTTCCTCCGTAGTGTGGCTGCTGACTCATGGTCATCTCCTGCAGAGACGGCTTCCGCGGGATAGTAGCTGGTATGGACTGGTGACTTGCGTTACTGTCCGACCTCCGGCGTGATATCGGGTCTCCATAGGGCACTGGCGCAAAGCCATAGGCGTCCGGAGTACGCGAAGTCCTTGCGCGAGCTTCCGCAGTTTCATCAGCATAACCATCCCAATTACTGGGTTCTGTCTTGGTATTCTGCTTGCGCATCCTTATGTCGCGGCGAATCCGGACTCGGCAGCCTTGCTCAGCCACGGTGCGACTGAGGGCAGTGCTCTCGCTCAGACCAGGGAAGGTCTTCGCGGTGTAGACCGTTAATGGACAAGACCTGACTTCAAGGCGGTGGGTGACGTGGGAGTCGTTCGGTGACGCTGGCCGCGCAACGTCGGGTTTGACATCCCCATCTTCCACACGCTTGACCTCTTCGTACAGACTGAAGCTGAGGCGGAAGCGACCATCATGCCTCACGGACAAGTCTGGGAAGATGAAGTAGCCAGCAGGGCTAGGACGGTCAAGATAGACCATACCAGCGACCGGAGTACCCGTCAATACCGTGGGTCCTTTGTCGGCCATGCCGCGGGCATTGGAAATCTGGCGGGCGTTCTCCAGCGTAGCGAAGAGGAAGTAGTTGGCATTCATGCTGGCCGTGATGTCTTCTTCGCCCTCATCATGCCTGATCTGGAAGATCTTCAACTGCACAATGGGTGGCGGATCCACTGGTCGCCTATCGGCCGAAGCTACAGCAGATCAGTATTGAACAGGCGCTTCGTTCGACTTGCAGCTACTCACACTTGGCTCCAGCACCACATGCTCTCGCCTTCTCGGGTTGCTGTAGGACAATCAAATCATATCTGATTTTGCGGCCGTCCTGCGTCATCCGGGTCATGGAGTTTCTCGTCTCATTGTCGACAGGAATGTCACACTTCTGGTGAGCCGGATCCTCCATGGCTACGATCCAGTTTCCAGAGCAGACTGAAGATTTGTACGAACGCGGTCTTCGGAGTTAGTCTGCAAGTTACTGTTAGCACCACCTCATCGGGAACAGTCGGCGTGGCGTCGAGACAAAACACGCAGACATCATCGAGACCGCCGAGGGGGAATTGCGAAACCGAGGCGTAGGTAATCCATTGTGTTGGTCTGGGGATGAAGGTACCACTTGACTGGTACATCGGAATGATGCAACGCACATGAAATACGCGAGGTAAGGGATGGTGTTGTTTCCGAGGGCTAAGACTCACAACCTGCAGGCTGAATGCCAGTGATATCACCGCCGTACACACCTCTGCTGAAACCGCGTGCTGTAAAAGTGAGTCGGTGTCCTGTCCACGGGATGAGCTTCGTCGCAATTCGGATCCTGGGTCGAAACCACACACGCGGGACGGAGGCAGCTCTGCAACGTTCCTGGACTGTCCTGGTACTGTCGGGAGATCCAGAAGACCGCCACTCCAATACTCCCCTCACGAAGGAATATCCGAATGGCGATACTGTCGTGGTCGGCACAACAAAGGTTTGCAAGACGAGGCGAAGTCGAGGTAGTTGGCCACCAGAGTTCGGAGTGCGTGGGACGAGCCCTTACCGAGCTCCCGTTCTTAGCTTACCAGCCAATATTGCGAGCTAGTCAGCTTCTACGCTAGTGCAATATCCAGTTCCATGATGTTGGAACGTGAGGTCAGCAGTTGACCATTAAGTTAGCTTGATGCGTCGCTGAACATGAACAAGTTCAAGCAAATGCAACGTCCATCCATCCGTTCTTTGCAAATCGCTGCGTCTGGACACTCCTATGAGCGCGCACCAAAGCTGCAGACAGTATCACTACGCTCTAAGCGAGCTCGTCGATGCTCCACACTCGAGCAGCGCTCGGAGCACGTCACATCCCTCCCCTTCCCGGTGCCCGTCGAGCGCCCAAACGGTCCCACCACAGGCTCGCTTCGAAGCCTTTCCACACATCTTGCTCCGCGAAACGCGACCGCCGCCGCAACTTGCACTAGCATTGCTGCCCAACACGTCTGCAATCTGCAGTGCCTTTATTGATATTCTCATCTCCACAATCTGACAGGCACAGCATCGCCCACCACAATGCGATGTTTCGTGCGTGCCGCGCTGATTCCGAAGGCCCGGTCGCAACGTATTCCTTCCCAAGCACTTGATTGCCCAGCATTCCCATGTCATTCCCAAATCCCAGGCCGCTGTGTCTTATCGCGCCTGGTCAGAGCTCCCTCGGTAGGTCGCACCGAGCAAAAGCGTCAACGTGCCGTACCGAGCTGTCGTGCGCGTAGCGATTGACGAATCGGGGATTTCGTTGAGCGCATGTCGAAGGACTCGATGAGACTCTCACAGTGCCCTTCTATCCGCATTGAACAATTATCGAAGCCTCCACATCGCAGAAGACGGAGCGACCTTCCCTCGGAGCTTGAATGGCCGTCACTAAGACCAAGGCTCCCCTATGAGCGTGTCGCACCAGTCCACCACTCCCATCGCAGAGATCCCCCGACTCCACGATCGGGATGATCCCCGCTTCAATACCCCAGCCCTTACAGCCTCCTCCGCGCCCGCACCTGCGACTCGTCGCATTCAGCGACGTACCCATCTACCTCACGTGTCTTTCCAACGGCTTTGCAGCAGCACAGTCAGCGTCGCCGCGGCAGCACAGCAGAACGTGGCGAGGCCTTGCGAGTTCTAACGCCACTGTAATAGCAAATGCCCGAAAGTCAATCCATCTTTTTCCTCGGGTCGACCCTGGAGCGTGGGTAGGATGACTTCGGTACGCGCCGAGTGGGTGTGCCGCTGTCAGGGAGAGCTTTTGAGAATTCTTGGGTAGAAGCAATTCTTGCCGAATGCGAGACGTTTTGGGACGTCGATAGTGGGTGCAGACGTCACTTTACAAGTCGATATATTGGCTTCTGTCAACGGCTATACCGCCGTAGAGTGCGATGTGCAGCCACCATCGATCAACGCAAGTCATCAATATCCCTCCTTTCCAACCTGTTGTCTTTCCGGAAGGCGATGCGTGAATTGTCTGCGTAGCTGCCCCGTGCATCCATACCGTGCGTCCGGAACGTCGTGGTGGCTGTCCCGATCAATGCAGCTCTAGAAGTGCCGATGTGGGCTTGCGAGCAGTCCAAAACATGCTCGCTTGGAATCGGCCGGGAACTGCTGGGCCTCATGCGGTGGTGACTGGGCGCGTACCGGTGCTCGGGGTTCTAGCCTCATATGTCTGTGGACGTCGGTACAAGGAGGCGGCAGGTATGTATGCGGGCAATGAGATCTGTCCAAACTCTCACTACTACATCTGCCGAATGGCTGCCAGCCGTCGACGATGAATGTATGAACGCACATGATGGACTTCACGGACGACGAACTGTGAAACCTTCTGTTCTCATGATTATCTGCAGCCGGCAGCAATTCGATGTAAGTGACATGTAGGCGAGGTCGTCGTCAAGGAGACTCCGCTGATGTCTGTGGCGACAATGCGACTTGATCGCAGTTCAGGTGAGTCTAGTCGGAGCATTGGTTTGAAAGGTGTGCCGCTGAAAGACGAGTCGCGAACGGTAAACGTAGTCAGAAACCATGCTCCACGCTGCACAAGTAGAAGGAACGAACATGAGCGACGCGCTTGATCTAACGTCGACCTTGATCTTGCAAGGAACGGAGAAAATCGAAGTTTGGACGATCGTCCGACATAGAGCTTTCTGAGATTCACCAGACTTCTCTCGCTAGTACAGCATGTGCGAGCGATCTTCACTTTCTTCAGCACATGTCCAGACAAGACATTCAGGCTTTACGGCACTATCACACAGACATATGTTATCACGAGCTAGCTCAAGAGCCTGACGAAGAGCCTGACGAGTGGCCCAAGCTAAGTGGACTGTTCCTACCGCGTTTTTATGTACACTTTCTCCACAACACTCGCGATCATTTGCGAACATAGGAGGGTCACGACGCCTCCAGTACGCAATGGCGATGCTTAGCAATGCAGCAACGCCAGGCCGCGCATCAACGAAGGATCCCCCTGACGTTTAAGTAGCGCTGGACAAAGGCTCGCAAGATGCAGAGGCAAGACTTCCCAACAAGGACGTCTTTGACCACTGTCTTTTAGGGTTCCTGTTGCTGACATGATGCAGTACAACCAGCAGACAGGCTTATATGAGCATTCCGGGAAGTTCTCCTCGAAATCCCCATTCTCCACGAAAGCAGTCTGTCTACATGTACCTCCCGTCCTCGTCTTGCTACGCGCATGCTGACAACCATTGTGACAGGACACGATCTCTTCTGGACCCCTCGCCGGCTACAGCTATCTCCTCTTCCCGCCTTGATCGCGTGGTCATTTTGGGACCCTGCCAGTGGAGCTTCGCCACATAATATATACGCATCTCTTTTCGCACTCTCGTAAGAGCATCACTGTATCCAGAGCCGACTTCGCAAGCCCATATACAACATATACTACGCAGAAATCCATCCGCGGCAGAGTCGCAACAACGCCCGAGCACATCTGTCGCGGCGACCTCGCACCGCTCCTCGTCAACCGCATGATTCGCGATGAAGCCAAGGACTTCATGTACCAGGATCGCGAATTCATCTTCCCGGCCATGCAAGACTTCATCCACTGGGTCCCACGGATCGGTAGTAACGTGGAGCTACTCACGCACATTACGGTTCGCAAGAGTGGCGCCAAGCAATTGAAGGACTTTTACGGCATCCTCGCAAAGGTGCCATCAGGTCGTCTCCAACAAGTCCAAGTCGCTCTGAGCGCGAAATTCAAAGCCGCTCTGCGCGACCATATCACCGACCAATGGAACAAGGGCGAGCCATTCTTCGTTGGAGACGACATAAGCCAGGATGAAGGGCGCAGACGCGTCGATCTGATGATCTTCACCATTGGGCCTTCCCAAAAGAGCGTTCTGGACTCGAACGATAGCGAGGATGTCATGAAGGAGATCAGTGCTGAGGATCGCGAGGAGATTCGCAAGATCATGGAGGACTGGATCCCTACCTATGCGGACTCGAAGGGGATCAAGGGGACTAAAGGAGGGCAGAAGAAGGGGTGGGCGTGGGAGTTGAAGGGAGTAAATTTTGGATATAAGGCTGACCCGCCGATCATAGCACAATTTTGTGGCGAGGCAATAGAGAATAGAGGCTGCATCATTAGTGACATCGTGCAACATCCATGTTCCAGGAATGTCACCTGCTGTAAGGCCATTGACATCAAGCTTTAGCATCTGTTCCAGCTATCTCGCATACGTAGACTATACTTTTCGTTCAACTCCCTGCCGAGGGCGGTAGTTCCGCCTCCATTACCATTGCGTTCTTTACGACGGCTTTCGTGTCATCATTAAGCTTGCATAGCCCGTGAAACGCCATATAATGCACTCTGTGACCCTCGTCATCCCTCTACAGCTGTAATCGACTACTCAAGCAGCCCCGTTCGTCGCCTGCACCGCCTGCGCCGTCTCCACAACGCCACCAGCGATTACACCTGCAGCATCCCTAGCATCTCTGGCCTCTCTGGCAGCCGCCACAGCCAAGCGATCCGCCTCCACATTCCCCTCGCTCCCGGCATGCCCCTTGATCCACTCGAACTTCACAGCCGCAGGCCCACGCTCCCAATGCCCGCCCTCGGCCAGCTCATCCTCCTCAGCATCAGTGCGATGACGATTAGTCCTGAACCTCTGCTCCAGCACGTCCACGATCTTGATGATGAGATCTTTGTTCTCCACTGCGCGTCCTTGGGCGTTGATGTACCCATTTGAACGCCATTTCTGGAACCATATCGTGACGCAGTTGATGGCATAGTTGCTGTCAGAGGCGATGATGATGCGGCGGTCTTGTGGAGCGAGCTCGAGAGCGCGGTAGATGGCGCTGAGCTCGGCACGCTGATTCGTCTGACGAGAGCCAGTGAGGGCTGAACCTTCGTTGCGCTTATCGCCAGGTCCGAAGTAGATGCCTATGCCGCCTATGGCATGTGCTTGGCCGTTCGCGAGGGCTGAGCCGTCTGTGTAGATCTTGATCCAGGAGTCTTTTGCGGGGCGAACGGCTTGAGGTTTGAGGAGAGCGCGTTCAGTAGCGGTCTTGTAGCGGACGCCATTGGTGATGGGGTCAAGTGTGATATTCGGGTCGAAGCCGTCTTCTGTCGACGTTGGCAAAGGAGCAGAACCAGGGGAGTATGCCGAAGGGTCGAGAGGGGTGGGTGAGATCTCAGTCTTGACGCCACCATAAGGCTTGAGGCGGATTGTGGTCTTCGACTTCTTTGCTGAGGGACCCTCGAGTGACTCAACGCTCTCAAGTGCGATGTCCGACATTGGGTAGCTCATGTTCGTGCCTTCCGCGACCCACTGCTCAGCTTCACCCTTCGTCTTGAATGCCTTGTGCTTGGGTGCCTTCCAGCCCGTGATCTGCTCGAGGACATCGCTCCAGCTGGTGTACACGCCTGGAGTGCGTCCGCTTCTAACTCCATAGTATTTTGACACCTTCCCCTCCCCACCAGCACTTTGCTGGTTGTGTAAGAAGCTCTCGGCTTCGGTGAGAGATGTGAAGGACTTGAACACAGCTTTCGGGAAGCCGCGTACCTGGTCGAGGCAGTCGGTCCAAGTGTGGTAGATGCCGGGCGCCTTGCCGGTGCGGACAGCGTAGAACTTTGGAGCAGGTGTCTTGGCATCGCGCTTGCGTTTAGTGCCAGCGCTGCCTATGGTGGAGGGAGGGCTGGGAGGATGCGCGATGCCGTTATTAACGGAGGTGAAGCCATTGGTAGGTGCATCCATCTCAGCAGCCATGTCGAAGTGCTGTATGGATAAGGCGCCAAGCAAGTGCGAAGTTGGAGCTGTATCAAGCAGATGTCGAGCAAGTGATCTGCGAAGAAGAGGTCCCCGTCTGATCAGTCGCGAAGGAGGCTGTCGAAGTCTCGAAGCTGCCGCCCGGCGAAGAAGGTGCGAAAGCCGCGACAGATTGAGGAAGGTGGAGGGGGGGTCGTGTGAAATTTGACTTCTTGCGCGGTGATAGTAAGGTGAGGAAGACTATGAGCGATATCAACCATGAAGTAACTGGTGACAGTAGTAGCAAGGAGGTGCAGTGAGGGAGGGGGAAGTGAATTGCGGGAAAAGTGTGCAGAGAGGGGGTGGGATGGGAGGGGGTCGAGCTTTACTGGACCACCGCCACGGCCCCATCCGTCACGCCCGAGACCTGCCTGCTAGATGTGCCCACCTCACATCCCTGCCGTGCATGGGTGGGGGAGCGATGTCCCGGCACATTGGGTACAGTACTGATTACTTGTCTCTACGAAGGAGAGTAAATCAAAGTGAAGCTGAGGTCTGAAGATCGCGACTCGCAAGACCTTGGCTTGTTGACGACATCTGATGCTGTGCGACCGCTGTTGATCATCGAAGAGCGTTTTGCTGTCCATATCTTTCGGATACCACCTTGCACCTCCTCAATAACTGGTAGGCTACGTGGGCGACCCTTTCCCTCCAATCTCCTCCCATAATGCCCCCACCTTGAACGCCACCAGCCTCATCGACCATGTTCGAGGTAACACCCCCACACCCCATCCGTAGTCCGCCGGGCTCAGCTGACCCATCTCCATACCCGACATGCCCAACAACGCTACACACTGCGGACTCATCGTGCCCGCTCGGTCATCTTGACACCCTCCGAGCTCGTGGAGATTCGCGCTGCTCAACGAACCTTCGAAGGGGCATATATGCGCACGTCGCTCGGACAATTCAGCTTCGCTCTAATCGTGCTCAAGATCTTCACGAGAGAGTTCTACAGCATTGGTACGTCCGACTCTGACCTGATGATGTAGAAGTCACCTGAACATTCGAGCTGACAGCTCATGCAGGTGCACTGTTCGCAGTCTACGGCGCTGGCGTACTCGGCGTGAGTGCCTTTCGGCGCATGCAGGGTAACCGCCAGTTCTTCAGTGAAGTCGGCGATGATGGGCTGAGCAGGAAACGGTACGATGCTTCGTCCGCAGAGCGATACAGGTATGGCAATGACTGACTCTGGCAGCTTCCGGACTAGTGGTAATGTTGTCGTTGTCCTCACAAGCCTGAGTGTCGCCGCTTACATCACGCTGTTGGTGTTGACGCTAAGATTGGAGGCTTGAGCGCAGGCGTTCGAATGGGACGTTCGCTGAGCCATAGGATCTCCACATGGACTCGTGGCCACAGCCTACTCATCTCAAAGACTTCACTATCACCTGCGGACGATATGAAGCATCTCACGAGTTCGTCTTCACACTTCCCTCGCGATTGGTAGCTCAGCTCTTGTCTGAACATTTCTGGGCCTGTTGGACCACGATTCGTGCATCGACGTACGTGCGTGGTCACTCGATCGCGAGACAAGCAAGCATAGTAATTTGCTTCGCCAAAGATATGGATTGCTCGACGCGCACAGCGACAAGAGCATTCAACATTGATGCAAGCTTGACGACGACTGAATGGAGAAAGTCTCGCACACAGATACAACTCGGAGGCACGTGTCCAAACACTTCACTTGTTGTTTCTGGAACAAGGAACACTCGTGACGAGCCTTCACCCTTCCAGATGGTCTTTCGCATGTCCAGACAAGACAATCAAGAGGTAACATTTAGCACATCGGTGTTATCACGAGCCTGCTTCCGACTTGTAAGCATCTCTTGAGACGCGAGCTTAGAGGCTCTTCTCGACACTCTCCTATATACACTCCCTACAACACTAGGCACCTCTAGCAGTTTGCGATACCGCTTGAAGGTAACGACACCTCTTATACATCCTTGCACGATACATCGAATACGCATCCTTACCTATTATATTCAACGAGTACTGGCGATTGTAAGACAGCTACGATAGTCAGAGCACCACCGGTCAGCTCTACCGTCCGTGGTAATGGGCGGCACGCAGTGGTAAGTCACAGCCACCGTACCTCTTTGTAGACTGGGACAATTCTCCGCATGTTGCAACGTGTTCAGGACAAGAAACTACAACCCAGGCTTTGTACCGTATCACAAAGAGCCACTGGCGAAGCTGGGGACTCTGAGGCGCTGGAAACATTAGAGATATCTGAAGAGACAGGGCGCGCATATTCCAAGCCTAGACTAATACCCTCGCAGTATGATCACGCAACGCGAACGTACAGAAAAAGGCTGGAGTTTGTCTCGAGCTTGCCCTTCTCCGTCGACGATGCACGCTGCCCCTACCCTCTCATTTGACTCAGTGCTATATACTGACATTCACCAAGGCAACCTTTCCCTTCGGCTTGAGCGGCTATGTCATTGCTCCCTCCCCTCAGATGCCTTTCGAGCAGCTGCCTCCCGAGATCCGGGTCAAGATCTATGATCACGTCTTCTCTGGATCCTCCACGAACATTACGATCAGCAAAGACAATATCTCGACTCAACGCCTATCGTCTCTATATCAAGGAACTATCTGCCGCGGCGATGCAGCTCTACTCCTTGTCAACCGCTTAGTCTACTCCGAAGCGAAGGCCCTTCTCTGCGACAATCGCGAGTTCGCCTTCGCCTCGATGCAAGACTTCAATCGCTGGATCCCCCAGATCGCCGGGAATGTGCAGTTCATCCAGCACCTCACGATTGGTAGGAGCACCCCTGGACTCCTCAAGCAGTGCTACGGGCTCCTGCGGCGAGCCACGAGTCTCAAGTCATTTCAGGTGACCTTCAGCTATACAATCAAGGGTACGTTGAAGAAGCACCTCGACGAGCACTGGGAAGTCGCGAAGCCGTACTTCGTTGGGGATGGTGTGAGTCGGGAGGAGGGGAAGCGGCGAGTGGACTTGGTGACGTTCGCAGTCAGTCCGTCGCAGAAGGGCGTGTTAGAGGATGATGGAAGTGTCTTAAAGGAGCTTACCGCGGACCACCAGGCTATTTGCCACAAGTGGTTTAAACTCTGGGTAGAGAGGTATCGGAATGAATGATAGGTACTGATGGGCCACGGAAGACAGTCGACAAGGGCCTAGGCGATGAGAGGCAATCGGCCGCGGTAGAGAGATCGTAGAGGCACTTATCGAATATCACTACTCAATCTGCGATTTGAAAATTCTTCCCACACTAAATCTCCTGCAGTATTTGCGTTCCCAAGCACGCAACTAGTACCTCTAAAGATCAAGAAACGCTGGATGTCAGGTCGCCTAGATCAGCAAATGATAAGTCCCATCTCCAAGTATCAAAGTGACATTGTGCGGCACATAAATAGCATCCAGATCCCGCTTCGCATACCAGCCAAAGTCGCACGGCTTCTGTCCAGGCGCGATATAATGCGTGTTGACGAACCGATGATCGTCCTTCAAGTCTTGAGCGCCTCTCTCGTCTTTAAGCTTCAGATGCTTGTAGTCTTTCTTAGTCCACAGCTTGTCACATTTGAAAGCGTCTTCTTTCCACATCTTCAGCCTTGTGGGCACATCAGCGGGTGGCCGGTTACAGGCTTTCTGGAATTCAGTCTTGTAGTCCTTATTGACCTTGTCGTGGCAATGATGTTCCATGACCTTGGCCTTGATGGTGTGGTACATGAGGTCGCCGGCCATCCATGCGACGCCGATGGCCATTCCAATAGGCCCGGCGACTAGTTCGAAGGCCCCTCTCACCATTACCCCGACTGCCACGCCTACACCACGCGCAGCTGCGGATGCCAGTATCTCGGCTGTAGCGGCCGCAGAGGTCTCGCCGAGAACCACAACACCGACTTCAGCAGCTGCCTCAGCAGCTACAGTGCCCGCGACTTCGGCGCCTACAGTGGCTGCCACCTCACCGCCGATTTCCCCAACTACCTCGCCAGCAATTGTCTTACCAATAGCCTGAGAGGCTTCGGCGGTGATGGCTTTAGCGGGCTGAACGATAGTTCTCCCAAATCTCACGGCGCCCTTGACGCCGTTGCCGACAGCACTGACTAGTCTGTTACTAGCTTGAGCGGTTGTGCGCCAGCCCTCGAGAAAGCCTTCAGCTGCGCCGGTTTTGATGCCGTTAGCTCCGGCTTTGAAGACTTCAGTGACAGGTTTCGCCGCGGCCTCGGTGGCTTTCCCGTTCTTGAACAGATCAACGGCTACTTCATCAGCTGCACCGTCCGTCTGGGCCGGGATCTGAGTCCGTCCATCATCCGATCCCAAGTGCTGCTGAACATCCGCATCGGTGAGAGAGTGTACATTCCGTCCAGCTTGTGCAGGTGCCCGCTGAGGCGTCGCCGGTCTCGACAGGCCGACCTCTTCGGCGGGCGTGGCAACAGGATCCCCGGATCGGAAAGGATGCTGAGCCGCTTCATTGATATCGAAAACTTCCAATCTTTGCAGTGATGTCAGTCTTTCATTCTGCAGATCAACAAGTCTGACTGTATCTTGCTCGGCGGCTAGATTGTCTAGAGTGTGTATATCATCCAATTTCTTCATCTCGGCCTGATACTTTACCCTGTTTGCCTTCGAGGTCTCGATCTTTGCGTCTGTCTCAAGGCCTACCCGTGCGCCCTTGTCCTTTTTGAGCATGTCGAGTTTGCCACGCTCAGCTGCATCGAGTCTCTCAAACTTCTCGAAATCGGCGTTCATCTGGTCTCGATGTTTCAGGGAATTTTGTATCCTCGTCTGCATCTCTGCGATATCTGCGTCCTTTGTCTTGAGAGTATCAACAAGGTGGTTAACTTCCTCTGCAGCCTGGCCGGGGTTGCGCATCGCCTTCAGGTCCTGGATGTTCGCCCTGGTCCTTTGCTGCAGTTCGGTATAGCGACTCACCTCCCTCATTTCGGACTCAACATGTGCTTGATATCGATCGACAGTGTTAGTAGCTTTCTTGATCGTCTCCTTCAGGGACGTGATCTGCTTGTTTAGTGCTGGCTTCTCGGCAGGAATCGACTTCCCAAGCTTGGTTTCAGCTTCCTTGAGGGCGGTCTCGGCGTCTCTGAGAGCTGTGTTGGCTTTGTCCAGGTCTGCTCCGTAAAACTTAGCGTTTGTCTCGTGTAGCAAGGCGTTCGTTTTCATGGCTTCGATACCCTTTTCGGCTTCTTGGATAGTCCGTAGCTCCTGCGGCGTGATTGGCGTATTTGGAGGATCAGGTGGATGTTCTCCTTTCGGTGGCGTGCGATCGCCGGAAGAGGCGTGATCTCCAGGGGGAGTGTGATCGCCTGGAGGAGTGTGATCACCAGGAGGGTTCTTTGTGTTTGGAGAAGAAGGACCATTGTTGGCGGAAGGCTCGTTGTTGGGAGGAGAAGGGTGACTGTCAATAGGTGGCTCGTTGTTGGGAGAAGAAGGGTGATTGTCAGTAGGAGGACGCTCCTGCCCTGGATTGGTAGGTGAATCTTGCGTGGGCGGTGCTGGCGTCTCGGGATGACCACCGGGACTCGGTGAACGTGGTGGCTCAGCCGGAAATTCCGGTGTATCCTGCCACACCAAGTCGCGATCGATACTGCCTCTGATGTCGTCGATCAGGTTGGAAAGCCTTTGTACGCCTTGTTCCACATTGGACGCGCTTGCAGATCTCAACGACTCGACCTCAGCCCCTACTCTCGCAGTAAGATCACGAAAATGAGCACCTTCTCCGATCATATGATCAACGATTCCTTGGGCCCCGGCGATGTCGCGGCCAGCCTGTGCGACTTCTCCCTCGGCAATCTCAACAGCTGTTCGGAAACTCAACCTCTCCGTCTCGGACGTGGCAGCGTGGAGTGATTGACGAGCATCCGAGGCCACGCCCTCCATCTGGCGCGAATATCTCTGCGCTTCTAGCAAGTTGCGGTTACCCGTACGTACGCTAGCATCGCGATCTAGCGCGTGTATGTTTGCAGCCTCTGCATTATCCAATGCCCTATCAATCGCTTGCAACTGCTGCGGAGACAGACGATCGGGCTGTGCAGGACCTGGAGCTGGCTGCTGCACAGGTCCTGTAGGGGGTTGCTTCACCGGCCCGGGAGGTGGTTGTTGTCCGGAAGGCGGCAGTGGCTGATTTGGACGCCACGGAGGTTGTTGGCCGGGACGTGGACGTGGCTGCTGCGTAGGAGGTCGAGCAGGCGCAGGGTCATTGACAGGAAGTTGATTAGAAGGAGCCTTGGGGACGTCAGGTTGACCGGGAGGTGGACGAGGGACCTCGTGTTGACCGGGCGGCGGGCGAGGCACGTCAGGCTGACCGGGCGGCGAAGCAGGGACCTCAGGCTGAGCAGGTGGCGGATTGCTGACAGGAGGTTCACCGGGCGGCGCTTGAGGGGCTTCAGGCTGAGCAGGTGGTGGGTGATTGACAGGAGTTTCACCAGGCGGCGATTGAGGGGCTTCAGGTTGAGCAGGTGGCGGATGATCGACAGGTGGGTCTGTAGCTGGTGGCTGCTCGCCCGGAGGCTGTGGCCGCTGTAGTTCAGGATTGTCCTCGCGCCACCACTTCTTAGATTCCCTGAGTCTCTGTCGCGTCGCCGCCCTGTCCTTTGCTGCTTGCTTCTGCATCTGCCTCTGAGTCTTCTGCATTTCCGCCTTGGCCTTGGGCGTAAATCGCGCTTTCGTATTCTGCTGTTCGCGTGGTAATGTGGATTTGCGCACGGCCGGTTCGAACTCTTCGACAGAGCCGGAGCTATCGACACGCATTGGTCGACTACTGACGGCGCGAGGCCGTTGGCCCGTTTGAGAGAGACCTTCCGGCAGCCTTCGCCTTGCTTGCTCGGAGAAGATACTCTCATCTGACTCAGTGGTGGCCCATTCGAGGTGGCTGAAGTCCTGCGCTTCGTAAGTTTCGGAGACTACCTTGCTTTGAGTAAGTCAGCTCTTGTGATCTGGCTGTGCTTCTCACACTGTCTTGTTTGAAGGGAGCGCTCCTATGCATCCAGCCGCGACGGCGTGTCCAATGGCCCTGGCTCCCGGGACAGAGCTATACTGCCAGAGCAGATAGCGAAATCCGCGCCCTCCTCCTCCGGCATCACATCGCCATTGCGCTGCATTGGGAGCGAAGATGAGATCGCAGGAACGTCTCAGACTTTCTAGAGAAGTAAGAGTGTCGTCAAGGACGGAAAGGGAACAACTTACGGGCTGAGACCGAATATGTATTCGACAATTGATCTGGCTCGATTGCCAATCCGCTTCCATCCACGAACGAATAGATTGACGAAGTCTCCGAAGCCCCTTTCGACAAGATGTCCAGGCGCGTGAGCACTGCCGCTCAAGGTACCAAAGACGTACGGAATTATGGTAATGTTGTAGTCGCCGAAAGAGTGTTGTGCCCAACCGGTCTCTGGCGATGAGTCGTTGGCTGCGCGGAACTCACGCCCGAATGTGACAGTCTGGAGAGTTGCATTGTCGGGAAAGACATAGACCCAGAGTACAACGATTGATGTTACTTCAGGTGAGGACGTGAGGTTGCTGTCGAGACTGGACACATCTCGTGGTTGTAGTGTAGCCTCTGTTGGCGCCTTTCGAGCGCCAAGCTTCTGGCCAGCATGCTCACCTAATGGACCGTGGCGGAACGTGTGCGTAATCAAGTCGTGCTCGGGATCAATGAGTCCATTTTCGATGCGAGGTAACGCAAGTGCCTCGGAGATGACTAGACATACGAACGCCAGCCACTTGACCATGGTCGAGACTGAGATGAATGGATCTTGAGTTAAGTCAGGGCGGAAGCTCTTCAGTCATTTACCGTGGCGAAGTTGCGAGAATGAGGGCTCAGTCGAATACGACATCAATTCTCGACGAGGAGACACAATTGGAAGAAATAGGGAACAGCCACCGAGAGGTGGTTGAGCCAGACGAAAATGCGTGCACAAGAAGTGGCGACGATGAAGTCTCGTTCAACTTACCATCCACAACATTTTTATTTGCTGGCAGCCATAGGTGCTCGACCAAAAGCACCACGTTAGCTTTTCTGTGAGGCAGACCCGCGGCTCCAGTAGATGAGATTCAAGCACCCAACTTTCCTGTCAAGTACTGCCAATCAGCCTCGATAAAGGTAAATCGACGTAGGGCGACCTAGCGCGCGGGTACCAAGACCGCGTTCGTCCGCGCGGCATAAATGGTATGCTGTAGAGGAAAGGTGCCGGAGGGTCGTAATGACCTTCCCAGCAGTCAAGCCAACTCTGTGGAAAGAAGCAGCTCTGCATAGCGGCAATCGAAGTGTCCCCAGTCCGCACTGTCTTTCTCGTATTCCAATCGGACTCGACCTGACCAGGTGCCAGACGATGGATGCCACTCGATCCAGAGCGTGGTGCGCGGATTCTGCATGATGACAGCCGCAGACATAGCTTCGTCTGCTGACTGTCAATCCGAGGCAGTGGGTCAATGTAGGTTTTGTACTTTGTGATGGTGTCGAGGCGCGTGTCGAGTGGTCTAATAGCTAGACTGTTGAGATCGCGAAGCGGGCCGGCGGTGCCAACTCTCGCAAAGCCTCAAAGTCAGCACTGGTTACTTTTGCTGACCGTTCCAATCGCGCGCAGGATTGTGCGTCGTCAATACATCTCTTCACACGTCGACTGAAAGTACGAAGGGTGATGCGTTTCTCTATGACGTGATCTGGGCTCTTGCAAAGCTCAGAAGGTCTTACAAGAGATACATTCAAGCCGCGCTTCACAGCAGCAGCGACCTAGATTACAAGACAACAGGGGGAACCGAGACTCTGGAATGCGGAAAATGGGAGAACTGGGAGAGCCAAAGAAGTCCCAGATGCGAACCCGATTGGCCACGGACTTGACTATCGTGACTTGTCGCGAACGTAAGTCTCGCACCGATTTTCGACAGCATTGCAGATTCTCTCGTCTCTCCGGCCTGGTCACGCTAATTTCCTCTCTCCGACGGGCTGCGTCGTGCCCACCTATCGCTTCGGCTCAGCATTTGACCCTGCCCTGATACATTTATTCAGCTTGTCACCACGACCTGCGCCCCTAAAACGACTACTCCGATGGAATTCCAAAGGCTCATCGGGATTCTCGACGCCATGGACTCGGTACAAAGCCATATGCTTACAGCCAGTCATGTCGGGGGGGCCATTTGACTGCTATCGACGAGGCTCTATGTGGTGACCTTAGGGAATTGCGGTACTAGTGTATTACTGACTGTGTCTTGAGCGATCGAGGATACAGGATCCATCTATTGGTTGTAAGTCATACCCAAGTCGTTCACCATGCTCCGTCCAAATCATCGCGGACGCGCATCTCGAGATGCCAAACTTTCTTCAATATTTCTTCGCACTATACATTCCACAAAAGCTAGCATCCCTCATGGCCACTCAACACCTTTTGTCGATTCCCGATCATCACCTTCCATTGCTTCCTGGGTACATGATATCGATCGTCGCCGTTCACCGATGATTGAGTATTAGCTTGCCACACTGATATCACAATCGCGTCCGTAGCCACGATGCGGTTAAAAGTCACGTTGCTCGTGATTCTGCGGGTGATCTGCACGACCGCTGCCCTACCCACCGGCGAGCAACCGCCCGTTGTCATCGACAGAGACAATAGTACCAGGAACGTTGAGATCCAAGCGAGCAATCACAGCAGCGCCCTCGAAGAGCTCACAGATGCTGCCAACATCACCCACGTCATCTTTGTCAACTACTATAGTTTTGAGGATCAGAGCGCCCTTATCAATGTCACGGGCGGCAAAGTCCATCGCAAGTCGAACGACACAACAGTATGGTCGCCAGACGCTCTTGGTGCACACAATCCAACAGTATACCATCTACTCTTGGTCTTGACGCAAGGTGGCCGAGTCAATGGTTTACTGAGTGCAAGAGGTGCGAAGGGCGGATGGAAACTGTTTTTGAGCAACACATGGCGTCGTTTTGAGAACTTCTTACGCCTCAAGGGCAGGTGAGTCAATCAGTGTTCTGTCGGCCGCCGCAGCGTGACGCGCTTCCGTATGCGTGCGTTGATGCAGTGCTGACTTTCTTGCCCCTAGGAAAGGAATCCTCGAGGTTGCCGGAGAGACTACGCCGACGCTCGATCTTGCTGGGATTGGTGAACCGAGCCCGAGGGTATTGGGGGCACTGCAGGATATCTTTGGGATTGATGAACCGAGTCTTAGGGAACTGGGCTTTCTGGAAAGGAATGGGTTACCACTCAAGAAGGGCGGATTGCCATTGAAGAGGCTTCCGACGATGTTGAGGAGACCGGACAGCTTCCGATTCCCGTGCAGCAGAAAGACTTTTCATCAAGCGACTTTGGGCCCCCCGAAGGCCGCTATGACGCCGAGGCAGAGGCATGGAAAGCAGAGTCGTGGGAGAGAGAGGAGCTGTACGACAAGCTTGATGATACGCGTCGCGAATTGGAATCCATTAAGGAACAGACTAAACTACGCAAGATCCGGATGAAGAAGGCATCCCTCGAGCTGCCGGAATGGGAAAAGGCGCTTTCGAGGCAGGAGGCATACATGTCTCACTCGAAGGAAACGAATGCAGCACAGTGGAAACTGGAGCTCGAGTCTCTGGAGAAGGAACGGGTGATGCTCGAGACTGGGGTAAAGGACAGGCAACTTGTTGCTAGCGCATTCCAGGCGCGCAATGAAATGGACGTCCGCAATACGAAATTTTTCCAAATTGATGAGGGGCGCATGGCTGCTCGGCTGAAAGATATCGAGAAGAATGTCGAAGTATATTCGGACAAGACGCAAGCAGCGTGGGAGAGAACAAGGCTTGGCGTACAGGAAGGAGAGTTACAGAATGCTCTGGAGCAAAGTAAGCAGTTAGAGACGCTGCTCGAGAACAAACTATCCCCGGAATTGGATGCACTCGGGCGGGCGCAAGGAGCTACTGGCGGTGCCACGGCTGAGCAGCTTCAGCGTCTTGAACAAGTGAAGACTGAAATGAGCGAGGTGTTATCTCGAAACAAGCAGCTGCTGAACGACATCGATCGTTTACATGGCCTTTGTCAGAATTCAGTGAGCAGATTGCTGGCGGCCGATCCTACAGAGACACGGTTATGGTTCAGTGCGTACAAAGCGGTCGAACATGGACCGCGGACAGCGATTGAACCTGAAGTCGCAAAGATGTCTCCTCTTAAGAAGCTGAACTGGTTGCTAGACGAGCGCACCCAGGTGCAGAAAGGTGCATCCTTGTTCCTGAAGGATGGCAAAGGCGGACCTTTCTACACGAACGAGGGCGCGGCAAAGTTGCACACTGGCACTCACTACAAGGTGCCACCTGAATTCAAGACACCATCTGTCACGAATCTTGACGGCACCGCTGATGCTGTCGATGGCGCCGTCAATCTCTTCGAGCACGGAGCTTTGACAGCGGCAGGCAAAGCGCCTATAACGCAATTACCGAAAGAACTTCTAGCTGGCTATCGCAAAGGTTCGCTGGCTTCACGCACGTGGATCCACAAGGGTGACAAGTACATCCTGGACAAAGCGGGCAGAGCATTCAAAGCGATCGCAAGCGGGAGTAAGCAGGTACTCCAGGGCATGAAGAGTGGTATTCCTGAAGGTGCGATCGAGATCAGTGATAGCAT
Organism: Cryoendolithus antarcticus; assembly: GCA_002077065.1. NCBI lineage: Eukaryota > Fungi > Ascomycota > Dothideomycetes > Cladosporiales > Cladosporiaceae > Cryoendolithus > Cryoendolithus antarcticus. The sequence continues at coordinate 38,162 of NAJO01000037.1, read as the reverse complement.
TGGGGCTCTAGCTCCCGTTACCGCGACTGAGGGAGCAGAAGCGGCAACGATGGCCATTGTTGAGGGCGCAGAAGTCGCTCCCATCGGCATCTCTGCGATGGAGGCCACCCTCGGCCTCGCGGAGGGTTCTTTGGCCACTACAGAAGCAGCCGTAGCCGCTCTCCGACTTGCCGAGCCCGCTATAGCTGTGACAGCCGAAGGCATCATCAGAACCGGAGTCGTGGAAGCGGCTGTGCTTACAGGTAGACTTCTTGGCGGCCTCAATGCAGCAATGTCTTTCTCCGGGCCGATTGGCTGGACTGTACAGGCGTCCTTCATCATTGGCGATGTCGCTTTCCGTGCCATACGACAAGCCGTAAAGGAGCACAAGTGTCACAAGCACTTGAACAGAGACTACAAGACCGAGTTCCAGAGAGTTTGCCTCCGCCCGCCCGCAGATGTCCCGACCAGAACGAAGATGTGGAAGGCAATCGCATTCGACTGCGAGCGTCTTCACACCGAGAAGGACTATCATGACCAGAAGCTGAACAATTCCAAGGGTGCGGAAGACCTTGAAGACGATCACAGGTTTGTCAACACACACTTCATACCGAAGGGTACGACGCCATGTGAGTTCACGTTCTGGGACGGCACACCGGCGATGAAGCGGGACTTGAGTTCGCTAGCTCAAGAATGGCATGATCAGCCAGTCGACGAGTCTCGCGGTGAAGACGACTCGCAGACTTCCCCAGTGCATCCCTTTGGTCGCCCCATGTTGGCTTAGGTCGTTCCGCTGGGGAGTGCCGCAACGGAGCTACTATTGCGATCCATGCGTAGCATGTGATTGGAGTGACTTGGGCTCGGTTCGTCATCTGTTATTTGTGTGTCAGATGGAAAATTGGGGGATTGGAGTCGAGCGAGGGGAGCGAGCGAAGTCTTCGTACGTATCGAGGACATTGGGTGAAGAGGCCATTTGGTAGCGACTGCGCTCGGCGTCATTGGCGCTGAAAGTTGGGCCATATGGCAGCACGTCTCGAGTATCTTTGCTTCTCCGAGGTGACTGCAATGCTCCAATGCTCCCCTACGGTTACTTGTTATAGTGAATCCAGCCTAGACTACTCATGAGAGACAGGTCCGACCTTGACGCTGGCGTCCCTGCATTCTTACAAGTGCGACAGCGCAGCATAGAATGATGCAGCGTGTCCGGCAGAAGCTCTACATGCATCCGGGACTGTGAGAGAAGCGCAGACTTGAGCGTTCGACGCATTCGATGCCTTCACTTGCTCGACAACTCTACGATCGACGCACATCACTTACAGCTGTTGTATTGTATTGCTATATCCTGTTCTGATGGACGCGCCCGAATCTACAGTACGATCTCCCATCACAAGCACTCATCCAGTATATGCGATCACTTTCCCCTCGCGAAGGTCAAGTCTCATCTCACGTCATACCAAGCTACGATCGTATCCACAACTCAGAACTGTGCGGTAAACGGTCACGCATGGCGATCTCGCCCTTTGCCCACGGCGTGATTGTACTAGCCCATGCAGAGCTCCAACTGCCTTGTAGCTTGCACACCAGGATCGCACAACAGAGCCTGAATCAAGTGATATTGATCACAAGGCTCTGTATCCACCTCGCCGCGGGAGCCGCTCGTTGCCTGGTCATGCGGTGCCTGACAGTCACTCAAGGAGTCGCTGATCCCTGTCGCCAGTCGCCGAGTAGCAAGCGCTAGAGTATATCAGCTAGCCATCACGGTCGTAAGAAGCAATAGACGTACTATTGCGATCACTCCTGACATGGCTTCTTTCCATGTTGTATTGGGTGTGATGCCGCAAACTGCGGCATCTGTGGCAGCCTGTCCCATCCGTCCTGCTTCAATAGATGCGCCTTCTTATAGTCTTTCTCCGTGTAATATTTACACTCGAACGCTTTTACGGACCACATCTAGAATGAAGTCAGTAGTGAAGCGGCGAGTGGAATCTTCAGGTACGGCTCACCTTCTTTCTTGTCGGAACATGATGTGGCCTCCATCCACATTTCTTCTTGTATTCGGTCTTGTACTCCTCGTTCAAGGCGTCGTGGCACTTGTGTTCCCTATGCTTTTTCTGAGCGTAGTCCACGATGAATCTCGTGACATGGTACAACAGCATGATGGCGGCGAACGATGGGTCTACCATTTCGTGCACCGCTATGTAGAGGTCAATAGCCGCTTGGCCGTAGTGGCCGTCTGCGATTTGCTGCACCGTGGATACGGCTTGCATAACAACCATGATACCAGTCACGAGAGCGACGGCGACTTCGGCGATCGGGATCAATACGACCCCTGCAGCGGTGAGGGCTCTCGCAACTGTAGCCGTCATTCTTGTCCCTGTGGTTATGAGACGTGCGCCGGCAGCGATTTCCACAGCGCCCTCAGGAACCGCGTCCACGAGCCGGAAGACCCGCTGCAGACTAGCCGTCGATCCCTCCAGTGGACTCGAGAAAACCTTTCCAGTGGGATGTCTCAGGTACATCGCGTCTTTAGTCTTGAAAGCCTCCAGGACATGGCCATCCGGATTCCAGAGATCGCCGAATTTCATTCGTGCTCGAACTGCCTGCTTGTGCCTCAGCACGTCCGGCTCATCGGCGCCATCCAATCCGCCGATCTTAGGCTCAGGGACGTCAGCTTCAGGGTGGAGTTCCTTGAACCTCTCCCACTGCTTGACTTTCATCTCATTGAAGCGGGTGCCTTGACCATCGTGGTCCATCATTGGGCTCTTTGGTCTGACAAGTCTCCCATCATTATCGACCGTCAGTGGGATTCCCTCTGCGATACCCAAATCAAGGATTCCGGACTCGCCAGCCGATGGGTAGAAGCCTTTTGCTGCGTTCTTGGGGTAGTACTCCACGTCGAAGTTCAAGGCTGCGGCAGGATCCGCCTTGTACAAAGCCGTGCGGATGCCCGCGCGCTCGAGACGTGAAGCCTGCCGTTTCTTGAAGAGATCGATCAATTCGGTCTTTGCTGCTTTCTCCCGTGCCTGGACTGCGTCCCACTCCCGAGCCTGGGCCGCTGTAAGCGTCTTGCCCTGACCGATGGCCCGGCGGTATTGGTCACCATCTGGATGTATCTGACGCCAGATTGTGTCCATGACCTCGTTGTGACGCTGCAGGTTTTGAAGCATTCGTGCCTCGATCGCTTCGATCTCCCCACCTAGCTTCGTCGCTGAAGTCATGTGAGCGTCCTTGACCGACTTCACAGCCTTCGGGTTCATGCGGTCTAGCTTCGACTTGACCTTCGCTTGTTCATTCTGATAACCAGTAAGTTCGTCCTGGTGATGCCCGTGGTACTCTTTGTTGTTCTCAATGACTCGCTGCTCGTGGAATATATTCAGCCGTGTATCCTCCAATCGAGCCGTGACCGCGCGTTTCTCGCCGGAGATCCGCATTTTCTCCATATCTGGCGCTCTCCTGTACTCTTGTTGCAACCTGTCGTGTTGAGCTCTGAGGTCCGCCGTCTGCCATTGCAGCTCAGCTATCCGCGGACCCGCTGCTTCAGCATTCGCATTGTCTGTGGCTATCACTTGGTGCATGCGCGTGATCTCGCTCTCGAGTTGACTCGCTCGTGATACCGCACGTTCGACCTCGGCAACTTCTCCAGGTGTCGCAGGTGGTCCATCGGGCGGACTTTCCGGCTTTGGCTTGTCCTTCCCGACCTTCTCGTTGTCGGTCTTCTCCCTGTCGGCCTTCTCCTTGTCAGCCTTCTGCTTGTCGGCCTTTTGCTTGTCGGCCTTCTCCCTGTCGGCTTTTTCCCTATCGGCCTTCTCCCTGTCGACCCTCTCCCTGTCGACCCTCTCCTTGTCGGTCTTCTCCTTGTCGGCCTTCGCCCTGTCGGTCTTCTCCCTGTCGGCTTTCTCCTTGTCGGCCTTCTGCTTGTCGGCCTTCTCCTGGTCTGTGCTAGGCTGCGACTCAGGGTTGGGACGCTGCTGTTGGACACGATCCTGTTTGCGGACCGCAGCCTCGTTGATTTTCGACGTTGCCCTCTCATCAGACACTGAGGCTTGCTGGCCGTGCTCGCGAGCGACCTCGAGCTTGCTGTTGGCCTCATTGACATTGCCAGCGTTTAAGGACTTCTGAGCCTCGCCAATCCCAGCACCCTGATTGTTCAGCTGCTCAGAGCTTGACTTCAGATTAGTGCTAGCTTCGTCGAGCAGCTTCCCTTCTTGTTTGAGTTCAGTGGTCTTCTGCTTGGCTTGGTCCCCGCGTTGGTTGGCCTCTCTATCCCTTGCGCGTTCCTTCTTAGCATCTTCCAGATATTTGTCGATCAAGGTGCGAGGCCTAGGTTCCTGTTTATCAAGCTCTGCAGCTTTAGCTTCATACTTCTCGGCATTCCCGGTTGCAGTCTTTGCTTGCGTGCGCTCCTGGACTTCAGCGTGCTCGGACTTTTGGATTTCATGTTTGTTTTCGAGCGTCTTCTGCTCCGACATTTCGATCTTCTTATCGTGCTGGTAAGAAGACTTTTCATGTTCTTGCTGCGCTTCGTACACTTTTTGCTGATCTGGCTGGGTCGAGCGAATCGGGGACTCTTGGGAGCCCTCATTGTCGGCAAAATATCCAGCATCAAACGGCCTCTCGCCGGTCGTCTGCCAATGGGTGTTGCCAGGATTGTGGGGAATACGCTCCACCGGTAGGGGCCCTTCACCAGTGGCACGATGAAAGTTCGAGACGGCGTCCGCAACCCGCGCTTGCCCGCGCTCCGTGTAAATGACCTTGGTCCGAGTCCGAGTCCGAGTACGCCAACGAGTTTTCTCGACGGGTACCTCGATGGGAACCTCGATGATCCTTATCTCCGAACTCTTTAGGGCAAGGTGAGCAAATTGCTTTTACGCCAACTGATAAAACGACGTCAGTAGTGTGCTGTTGAATACGCGGGGAGGGCCCTGCTAGAAGCGCGATGGACGCAAACGTACCCCATAATCCAGTCCTTGAACTTCGTCCATCCCGAGACCTTATTGATACTGACTCCTTTCGAACCTCGCTTCTGAATGCTCTCGCTGGTTCCATCCCAGTTGAAACCGACGCCCAATTGGGCAATGGAGATGTTGTACTTCGCCATCTCTTGGGAGTCCCATCGGTCAGGAGACCTTTCGTCCGCATGACGCCATGGATTACCGCGAGTGAGCTCATCGAAGGGGGCGTCGTCAGGGAAGATGTAACCGGCCACAAGGAACAAGTGAGTGTAATCTGGATCTTCCGTTACGTTCATGAAGGTTGGTGACGACTTCGAAGTGCTTGAACCGGTGCCTTGCTTCGGCGCAGGGTCTGAGGATGGCCGACGGGAGTGCAAGGATCCAGTCGCCGTCTCCCGCGGTTGCTGTCGGTACGGTTCGCTGGCAGCCCAGCGATACTGGGAGCCATGAAGCAAATGTTCCGTGCTTGGGATCGCGACTGTCTGGTACACGAGAAGATGCAGTATGGCGAACCACTTCCACTTAGCGTTGATGTAGAATAACACCTGCATTGTCGCGATGTGGCGATGACACTTGCAAGGCTCTGGACGTGTCCTAGAGGAGCCGACGCAGTGCAGTCACTCTGGTCAAAGTGGCGTGGCGACAGCGCTCCAACCAGTATGTTGTGCTCGTGCGGTGTGGATGAGTGAGTCCCAGCGAGTGACTGTGAGCGCGTGCGTCGACCAGCACGAGCGGTAGCGCAGTCCTTCCACTGAGGTGTCGTGGTTTTACGCGCAGCAGAACTTGATGCGTCAAGATGGGCAGAACGTGTAGGAGGGGAATAGAGGAGAGAGGGCAAGGCACTTGATAATAGGTTTGCACTCGCGGAAACGCGGCAAAGGCAAAGCATGTGAAATTGTATCGACCATGGTCGTGGTCTACTTACATTTTGTTGACGTCCTGACAACCTTGGAGTCGGGAGGATTCCATGGAGTAACGGTTTGTCGCGCATGCGGAACGTGCCGCCTACACCAATAAATTGCTCATCCAAAACCACCTGTGCTACAGTCGATGTGGAAAACGAAGTGGTAAGCTCATGTCAAAGTACCCACTCCGCTCGAATCCGTTGCTGCATCGCTCCGAGGATTTCACGTAGATTGGAGCTCCCTCGAACGGCGGCCGAGCCTAGAGCGGAATCATCCAAGACTGTTCCAGCTCCGATCTTGCTTCGGCGATTGATGGAGGTTCGCGAGACTCTATTTCCGCGCATGCGAAGCTTCGCCAGAGTAAAGGGCGGTGTTTGTGCTATCCGGTGATCAAGTTCGGACGAGCATCTGCTCCTGGCCCGGCAATCCTGTATTTGCCATGGGTAGGAATGTCATGCATTGGTCAGCAGAATAGCTTGCGGTATCGATGGCTAGTGCATTCAAGCGGCTCACTGATGGCGAAGACTTGCAGCCGACCAGAGCTGATGGCCCGAATGCCGGGAGCGACAGGCTGGAATCGACACGAAGACATGACACAGTATTTCTCGGTACGTGCCTTAGCATCGTGTCGCCATAGTCGTGAACTCCAATCCGGTGTCTGCCGGCACCAAGTCCTGGGCGGCGGTCATCCATCAAAATGCGCCTACTGTGTGGTCCACTTGAAGATGCAGATCGCCTTCGCAGACGTATGTACCCCACATTGGACCACCACGCTCATTGTACACCACTAGAATCCATTTCCCCAAGCGCCTCCGTAGACTTAGATACAACCTCAGCAAGACCCTTTGTCGCAGCCGCAGCTCCCGGCCCCGCCTCGCCAGCCCAGTAATAGAAGCCACGTCGTGCAATCTCAGAGATATGATCCGGTAGGTACAGCGCGGCAGCAATGGAGGTCATGGCTACAAACAGAAATAGCACAGAATCTACAGCTTCGCGTTAGTCCATGCATCAACCACACGGATCTGCGTGTGGGTTTCCCTACTGAAGATGAACCGCTCCGTCGGGGTGAGCATATATAGCGCAAACGTGACCTCATACTGGTACTTCTTCTTCTGCACCCATTTCGCGAAGTCTGTAGGCTGGGAGAGGAGGAAAGCAATGGCGGAGACGGAAAACAACCCAAGAATCGTATATGTCAAGGTTGCGTGGTCCGAGAAAGCCATGATGAAGTGTACGACCAGCAAGACTTGGGGAGGGGAACAAATTGGGCCGATCGTAGGAAGCCGGGAGGATGCTTCAGGGAGCTATCTCGAGAGTCTGTGAATCGGTGGGTGTACTGAGGGGATGGCGAAGTAAGGTGAAGTTGACTTCACGTAAGGAAGCATCGCGTTTCGGCTCGGCTCGGCTGCAAGTTGAAGCCGATTGTGCTGTCACGAGCCATCACGGTGCAGCCAACGAGGAACCAGGAACAGCACTGAGAAGTGAGTGTAGCCGAAACAGCATCGACTCGATGCAAGTCAGGCCAGTCGTACGAGCACTCTTCGCGTCACTACATTCTGCTACTGCGCCAAATAGACTCTATCATCAATGCTCCATCCTCCTCGAAAAGGCCCTCCCACCTCGCCGCAAGATCACCGAAGATGAGATCTCCGAGGCATTTCTCAAAGGCTCCGGCCCAGGTGGTCAAAAGATCAATAAGACCTCGTCAGCTGTGCAGCTGAAACATCTACCCACTGGCATCGTAGTAAAATGTCAGGAAACGCGCAGTCGTGAGCAGAACCGGAAGTTTGCCAGGCAAATTCTTGGGGAGAAGCTTGATGAGATGGAGAAGGGTGGCGAGAGTCGAACTGCAATCAAGGCGGATCGGGCGAGGTCGAAAAAGGCGAGTGCTGACAAGAAGACAAGGCGGAAGTATAAGAAGCTAGCGGAGGGCAAGGAGGCGGTGGTTGGCGATGCTGAATTTGTGGATGCTGCGGCAAACAAGACCACGCAGAGCGAGCCCATCGAAAAGTCCGTGGCTACTGGGATCGAAGTCCCTCAGCCGTAGATCAAGCCCGGAATATGTGCCTGCGCTGCCCCAGAGATTCCCAACCTCCCAATGCTTCGACAGTGTGATCTCAACTCGCGTCTACCAAGCCGTGTGAGACTCATCCACCACCGCAGTGTCACGGGAAAAATGCAAGACAATAGAGTGTCTGTTGCTGTCGTGAAAAACGTAGCTTCAGCTCGCGGCGCGGCTGATACCACCACAAGAAGGCCATCGAAGATGGGCAAAGCGGCAGATCAAAGAACACGCGCTTGCGAGCCTGCATCAAGCTGCGTTCGTTGCATTCGTGCGATGCGAAGGGCAATGGCCTAATCGCTCTACAAGGCTTCCGATAGAATCGCGCTGCTATCCACTGCACCGCGAGCACTTGTCTGTCGCTAAGACACAGTTGAGAGCGCCAGGCGCTCTCACATGTCTTGAGCTCAATAACGGTGCGTCTCTCCAAGGTGGTCCACTGTACATTTCATCGTTGCAGTGTGACACATGACAGCGTTGGAGAGGCTGAGTCGATGTTGAGAGACATCGCTCCTTCCTCCAAGAGATAAGTCTCACGCGTGGCTTCCCACAATACGCGACTCGATGTTGATACGGTACAACGACGGGCTTCTTTGTTCACAACAGTCTTATACCTACATGCCGACTGTAACATATACTCACACCATCACCTGCGACCCCTCAGTGACCTCTTCTACTACCATCACTACTACTACAACATTCCATAAGCAAACATGTCAGACCTCAGCGGCATCCGCGAGCAGATCATCGGTCAGTGTGCACTGTTTCCCATTCATTCCATATACTGACTATCTGATGAAGCAAACGCAAGAATCATGCTCTCCACCTCAGCCACGTTCACTGCCAACTCCAGCACCACCCTCACGACTAGCCCAGGGGAAATTGCCGTGGTTGTCTTCGGCCAAGACAAGTACATCGCCGCCGTAATGGTCGGTCTCACGCCCGCAATCGAGAGTATCGAGTGCGCCACGCCCGAGCTGGCAATGCGGAAGCTGTTCACCACGGTCTGCGAGGTACTTGCGCTTCACATCCCAAAGGTAAGCTACTACACCCTACCATTCAAAACATGTGCTAATCGAAGACAGCTCGGCGTTCACCAACGCGCTGTACATGGAGGAGGGTGCTTTGATGATGATCTGATTGTGGAGAAGTTGAAGAAGAATTGAGTTGAGGTGCTGATGCTGCTAGGACGGGCTGTCAATGAACCACGGAGAGAACGAGCGTTCGGTGTATGATAGCCTGTAGTACGGGAGACGATGTGCTACCTACCACCATGCCTCATCATCTCCGCAATGTACTCGTCCGCACCTTCTACCTCCTCCGTAGGATCTTCCCAGCCCCATTTCACGAGCTTGTTACCTACACACGCCTGCAGATATTCCGCGCCAACGTCATCCTCTCTCCACGCCAGCTGAGTGACATGTGCTGCTCTACGCCCAGGTAGATCAAGTGCTGTCAGCTCTCTGCCCGCCCGAAGAGAGAACAGCTGCACTTTGTTGTCCGCTCCTATCTTTGTAGCCGCAGCTACGAGACCTCTGGAAGAGATGGACATCGTAAGTGTCGTGGTCTCATGGAGTAAGGAAAACGATAGGAGAGCATTGCCTGGCTTGTTCGGCCGGAAGCGAGTATCGTAGAGGCTTAGTCGGCGATTCGACGCGACCAGCAGCTGAGTGCTTCCACTTCGCGGTACTGTCTGCAACGCAGTGATTTGTGCACCGTGATTGAAACGATCTCGCTTATTGTCGGAGTTGCGTGTATCCCACAAGAGCACAGTCTTGCCCGTACCTGCGGCGATGGTGCTTGCGTCAAGCCAGTCCACCGAACGAGTCTCTGCTAGCCCGCTGAGAGACTCTCCTTGATCATGCTCCGTACACGGTAGGTTTGTCACGCCCTGTGTAGCAGCAATGGCCATCGAAACCGGATTGAGAGGGTTGATAACACACTGCCATAATGGATCGCCATCGCGGTTGATCGTACTGATTCGGGCGGCTGTATGGAATTGGGTGGCTTCCACGTAGACATTGTCCCTCGAATGGTCCGTCAGCAACACCATCATTTCCGGGTCTTTCGCAGGCCAGACAGACGTCGATACTATACGCTGAGCTCTGAGGAACGACCACGAATCGGTATCGCGCGGCTCTGGGGAGATACGAGGTTGGAGCCAGAAATAATCAAGACGGCCTGAGATATTCCACGGACTCCCGTAAAGAGCCACATTCGCTCCAAAGCCGAGTGCAGCATATGCACCATTGAAGGTCGGGTGTATGGCAAACAGAGAAGGAATTCGTACTTCGACGTCCTGTCGGGTCAAATGCGATACTTGGATCCTGTCCACACTGGCCTGACATAGCCCAGGCCCAGGCGCAGTACCTGTCTCGCGCGATAGGAGCCCGCCGTAAGTGGCATCGCCTAGGATCCTCGATCGTTCAATCGTCTGAGCGGCTTGCTTCGCCCGGAATTGATGGTCCAGCTTACGCTTCTTGACGGCATCTTGTTCGTACTTGACATTACTTTTCGAATACCTGGCGTTGGGTGGTACTGCAGCGTCCGGTTGAATCTTGAAGTACTTCTTTTTCTCCTCATCTATCAAGCAATAATGTTAGCATCTTCTCTTCTGACTGTACGATGTTTTTGCGCTTCTGTATGCTTAGTGGTGAGTACAATCAGACCCCACCATGCGGCCGCGAGACCATGGCTCTCACAGAAGCCGGGAATATCTCGTGTGCTGTACGGAGGCAATGGAGAGATGCTTAAGAAGGGCGGATCTGCGGAAAAGAGACACTTACCGTAGTAGTAGCCTGGAAGACTGCCCACATTCATACTGGCCAGACACAGCTACTTCGAAATCTACGTGCATTGTCAAGATCGGGTGCTGGACTATTGCGCGATGTAAACTGTGATCGGGCAGATCGAGGTTCCGTCTGAATGGCAAGAGCGAGCGATACTGAAGTTTGGGCTTGGCATGATGACTAAGATCGAAGACGGAGTAATTGTCTGAGAGCCGAGGCGGCATCGTCATGATCATACTGCTGTCGATCAGCATGAGCGAACTCTCAGGAAATCTGAGTATCTACGACTAGTAGGTAAAACATCAAGACTCAACTTTCATCACCACTACTCCCTGTACTTCTTTCATCTGTCGATGATCTCGCAATTCCGGACTCGTCCGAACAATATTCGCCACCGGATAGCACAAATGACTTCTCATCTAAGTACTAACGGCAGCAATGGGACCGCAGCCCACAGTGGTCAGACTTTCAGCATCCGCGATCTACCCAAGAGCAACACTTTCACAAGCAATCTCCCACCTGACGACCTGTATCCAACACCACAAGCATCTCACAGCGCGGATCGACAGAAGCTAGGTCCACGACTAGTGAAGAGCGCAGCCTATACATACGTTCGCCCGGATCCTTTTCCGACAAGTGAGCTCATCGGGGTCTCGAAAGCAGCACTGCGCGACCTTGCCATCAAACCGACTTCGGTCGAGACGGACGACTTCAAAGACACAGTCTCTGGTCGGAGTATCATCACATTAGATCCCGATACTGAGCCGAAAGACGGCGACATCTATCCTTGGGCTCAATGCTATGGTGGTTACCAGTTCGGCTCTTGGGCCGGCCAGCTCGGTGATGGCAGAGCGATCTCGCTTTTCGAGACCACGAATCCCTCGACAAGTACTCGCTACGAGCTCCAGCTCAAAGGTGCAGGCAAGACGCCCTACTCCCGTTTCGCAGACGGTCGTGCCGTCCTTCGCAGCAGTATCCGCGAGTTCATCGTCAGCGAAGCTTTGCATGCTCTCAAGATCCCCACGACCCGGGCGCTGTCACTGACAGTCGCACCTGAGGCCAGAGTCAGGCGAGAGACTGTCGAGCCGGGAGCAATCGTGGCACGCTTCGCGCAGTCTTGGCTGAGACTCGGGACGTTCGACCTCGCTCGATCTCGTGGAGACAGGGACTTGGTACGCAAGCTAGCAGACTATGCCGCCGTCCATATCTTCGGCGGATGGGACCAGCTTCCTGGTATTGCAAAATCCAAGGAAGACACAGACGTACTATAATCTGCCCCCGGCCTGCCAAAAGATGAACTTGAAGGTTCAGCGGAGCATCAACAAAACCGCTACGCGCGCCTTTACCGCCACGTAGCCTGCCTCAATGCTCGCATGGTAGCCAGCTGGCAAGCATACGCATTTACCAACGGTGTGCTGAACACAGACAACACGTCCATCATGGGCCTCTCAATCGACTTTGGCCCCTTCGCCTTTCTTGATAACTTCGACCCGAACTACACACCCAATCATGATGACCATTCGAATCGATACGCATACAAGAACCAGCCAAGCATCATCTGGTGGAACTTGGTACGGCTTGGAGAAGCATTGGGCGAGCTGATCGGCGCAGGCGACCGCGTTGATGACCCTGAGTTCGTAGAGAAAGGTGTAAGGGAGGACTTCGCACCCGAGCTTATCAAGCGAGCTGAGACTCTGATTGACGCAACGGGCGAAGAGTATCGTGGCGTCTTCATGGCTGAGTACAAGCGGCTGATGACGCTTCGACTGGGGCTCAAGACAAGCACGGAAGCGGACTTCAAGGAGTTGTATTCGGAGCTCTTGGATACTCTGGAGGCGTTGGAGCTGGACTTCAACCACACGTTCCGTCGACTGTCATCAATCACCATCGCCCAATTTGAGTCGGAGGAGCAGCGGAAAGAGATTGCCGGGTTGTTCTTCCACCACGAAGGTCTCTCGTCTCTCGCGGGTGATGATCAAGCAGCACGAACACGTATCGCTACTTGGCTTGGCAAGTACAGAGAGCGCGTAGTTGAAGACTGGGGCTCCGAGTCTACTATGGAAGAAGAGCGACTGAATGCCATGAAGGCTGTTAATCCGAAGTTCATTCCCCGATCCTGGGTACTGGACGAGATTATCGAGCGAGTAGAGAAGAAAGGCGAGAGAGAAGTACTGGAACGCGTGATGGAGATGGCGCTCAACCCCTTCGCGGAATCTTGGGGCGGAGATGCTGCGGAAGAGGAGCGATGGTGTGGCGATGTGCCGAGATACCAACGAGCGATGCAGTGTTCATGCAGCTCCTGATCGGATACCAACCACGCGTTTGCATCGTGTACTGATGTGTCGACTGCAGGCGTGTATCGGACTTCCAGGGCTGTTGCCATCCTGTCATGCGACCAACGTACTTCACTCTGTCGTTTCATCATCGTCCACCAGGAGGTGCGCTACGCCGAAGCAATCAGCGAACGCTCGGTACGCAGACTGTGGTGCACGAGAAGCACCTTCAAGCGAGCTGACGAACTCCGCGCGACCGCACCTCATCGGACACATTTCGATCATGTGGTGAAAAGATCTCAAATCAGCCTCATCACACCTCCAGTACTCGACAGGCCCGGCTCTGGGTGCTTGCGACGTTAGTCTAGCGCTCTTGTCACGCTGTCGACGCGCCCTTCGGCCATGCAAGCGTGAGAGCTCGCTGACTAGACTTTTAAAAGCTTATGCTACTACCACGCGCATTATCCATGTCATGATGTATTTACGGCTTCCATGAGAGAGCTGCCGCTGGGTGCTCTCACCACATCGTCACGCCAGCGAGCGAGTCTGAGCCACACCGCTCTTGAATATCTCTCAACAAACAGGAAACTTTTCATCCTACCTTCTTCATACCGCGCCTATTCTGAGACGCCTACTGCTTTGTGTAGAAAGCATTCTGCTGAGCACTCCCGGTAAAGTCATCACCCCAGCAGGACAGTATCGGCCTTACGAGCGTGACGGCTCTTTCAAGCGTCTGGAAGTTGGTCATGCTACTGCCATGCGCACCGTGGCCGTCCCAACACACTTGCCGCTCCGCCGAGAGAGCGCCCTGTTGCGCACTTTCGACGCACCAGTCACGCTACTGGAAGGCCTTGAGTCTTACGAGCCTGCGCATCGCCGCTCTCTCAAAACTCCAAGCGCCGCTTACGCCGCTCCCATGCGCACCGTCGCGTCATTACATCGCTCGCTGCCCCTTCGAGAGGGCGATCTTTCGAGCTTGCTCGGTACGCCGCCGAGAAACCCTCATTGTTGCGAGCCTCAGCATCTCCGCGCTCTCGGTAATTGGAAGGCTGCTTATGCTCCTACCGTTCGCGCCGCATGTGTCACTATGGGCCTGTAGCGTCCACGAGAGAGCGGGCCTTTGCGAACTACACATCTCGCAGCGCACTATGTCCCTCCGTGTTGCATTGGCTAGATAGTTGACTGTTGCAGTCTACCTGGTAGATCCTCAAGCAACGAGCGTTTGCCATGGAGAGCATACGACACATCGTAAATAACGACCGTACCACAGGAGTGACATGCACTCTCACGGAGGTGATGTCCTCGTATCGACACTTGCAGCGTACATGATATTGCCACAAGCCAGTGCTAAACAACATGGAGAAACGTCTCGCTATCATACAACTATCTCAGCCTCCCCCGGCTAATCCTCCCCTTCAATCTCCTCCAACCTCCGTTCCGTGTGCCCCTCGCCCTTGTCCCAATGCTATACTATTGCAACACCTCCACCAACCTTCCCATATACTCCGTCATAAAGCTTTCAGTATGAAAACTATGCGCCTGCCCATGCTCATGCACAAGATTATGCGCCAACTCATGACAAAGCGTCACGAACCAATATACAAGCGCATTATCCATCTGCCCCTCTTCAAACACCCGCAGGTTACAAAAAATGCTCTGCCGGACGTTGAAAGCGATGCCAGCGCCGGAGGGCTCGTAGTAGATATTCAGCGTCCTTTCATCCAGACCGAAGATCTGCGCGCAGGTGCGCAAGAGGCCGGAGAAGGCTCGAATCGACTGGTCATGCTCACTGACAAAACGCTCCTTATTCGGCGTGCTCCGCGATACGAAGATGCCCATGTTCGTCCCCAGCCGGGTTGCATCCAGCCTCACGATATCTGTCGCAGGCGTGGAATCACAGTACGTCGGGGTTTCCGTTGCAAGGTCCTTTGTTGTCGCAGGCGTAGCCAGCGCTGAGCTGTCGAACGGCCGTGTGGCGGCTATGGCATCTCTGAGAGCTTTCTTCTCTGTGGAGGGGACTAGAGCGGCTGAGGTGTTTTGGGAAGAGTTGTTGAAGCCGAGTTGCCGGGTGAGGTTGCCAAAGAGAGACTTCGACGGCTTCAGGGAGGATGTCGGGCGGGTAAGTTGGTTGTTGTCGGTTGTCGAGCTTGAAGGAGGCGACTCGTTGAATGCACCTGGTATTCGTGCTTGTTGACTAGGCGGAGGTGTAGGCGGAGCTGTCAGTGGTAGCTGCTGCTGTTGTTGTCCGTTTGTGCCGTTCGACAAAGCCATCGCCCTGGTCTCCGGCTCACTCCGGCTCTGCTCTTGGTCGCGTTTCTGACGCTCGCTTTCCGCGATCCTCGTCTCTGCAGCCTTGGCCCTCAAGATCCGATCAACATTGTACCCCTTCCTCTTCAGCCTTCCCAAATCACTCTCCATCAAGATCTCCAGTGCCAGATAGTCTTGTTGTCTCGGTCTCTTCAACAGCAATGGCATCAACGCTCTACTGACTTCGTACAGATCGCAGCGCGAGGTGACAAAGAGCGTGGCATCTCTCTTGCTCTCCCGATGCAAAGCCGCACTCCGCTTCTCCATGAACTGCATCTTATACCCTTTCAATCGTCGCGTGACCTGTAGGAACTCGGTAGCCTTGACCTTCATATTCTGCTCGAGCCATCTCGCGTCATGTCGAATCTGATCCTCAGTCTGATCGTGTAAGAACAACCGACAACGTTCTACGATTAGCTTCTCCAACCTTTGTGCGGTACTCTGATCGCGGAGAAGCTGGCCCATGCGTTGTTCGTCTTGCACAAGCTTACTGAGGTAAGGCGTCTCCAGCGCTGCATAGAGCCCTTCCAAAGTCTCTTCTTGTGGTGCAGCAACCAGATCCGATTGGAACAAACGATAAGTCGCGAAGTCATCGACGATCACCATTGTCGGGGCACTGCAAAGAGAGTACTCCTTGATCGTCGTTTCCTCGTCATCGAGATCACGAAGCTTCTCGTTGTCGTTAGTTGGCGACACTTTGACGACCTCTTTGACGGCCAACAAACAAGGCGCGCTTCGTAGTTGCGACCAGATCGCCTTATCCTTCTTGAGAACAACGGCATTCTCTGCGACTCGACGAAGGAGGGACAGGTACTTCTCCGTACCCAGCGTCTGCAGCAAGCGGCCAGGCTGCTTGATGAGTAACTGAGCTATCTCCGTGGCACTGGGTTCGTGAGTACTGCCAACACGCAGTAGGAACGTATTAGCTTCGGCACCAAAGTCGACAAAGTCGAGAATATCCCCGTAATTGGTAGCATCACCGAGGTAGACACTTCTCGGCGCAACGAAGCGAACACTACCCTGTTTCTCATGATTTATGATGGGGACAATAGGAGCAGTCCCGAGACGTTCGGCCAGATTACCGGATGGTCCTATCTCATTGAGACGACCAGCAAAGTAGCCGAAGAGGGTCCTAGCTTGACTGATATCTAGCGGAGGCGCTTTCACAAGTCGTTCAGCGGCTATATCGATAGGCGGATGCAGGGCAACACCGAACATGGCATGCTGTGACTGCAGATCCTCCCGCAGCACGCGGAACCGCAGGATTGCGGCTTTCGGATCAGCATAGCACTGATTCGGCTTTGCGATGAGATTGCTCTTCTCGCCGGGGAACGGCAGAACGGGAAGAAAGGCTCTGTCTATCGTTGCCATGGGGTACTTGTTATACCCATGATGGAAGCAGTTGACCACGAAGTACTGTAGCGCGGCCTGCTGAAGGTCGCTACCCATCGGCGCACGGTTGAGAATGTCGACCAGAGCTGGCACATCCGGGCAGGGACGGAGGCCGAGCGTCTTAAGGAATCGGCCCTCGGGGCTCTGCTGGCGGAAGAGGCCTGGCCAGTGGAGGATGGGCAAACCGAGACGACGAATAGCGTCATCGGGTTCGTAGAGGTCGCAGAGTCGGTACAGTCTGCTCTTGTTGGCCTGATCGCCCGACCGAGGTTCAGCACTGCAAATGGGCGTATCGCGAAGCCGCTTGATGTCCTCCGCGGGAATGTCGTCTTTGACGCTCACGAGGTACTTGATAAGGTCGACATGACTCGATGACTTCCCTTCGTCATCTGCTGCCTTACCCGTAGACTTCGCCATCAGCCGATCGAACACCACGTTCAGCTCGACCGTCTTCCGCACGCCCAGAGCGAAGAGGAACTTCTCCTTTACAGCCTGTAGCCCAATTATCGTGGGCAGATCATCAAAGACCTTGACACTCGCAAAGTACGCCTGAGGCGGCTTGCGCATGCCGGACTTGGTCGGTATCACGGTCAGTGGTACCAGTAGCTCGACCACCGTCTGCTTAGAGCTCTGACTCAGCGACTCCCAAGCCTTGCTGATCACAGGCAGCACTTGCGATGCGACAGCAGGCGTGGAGTCGATAGTCTGTCCAGCACCGAAACCTTGGCCTCGGCTCTCGATGATCCATCGTAGCCAAGGTACAATCTGTAGCTCTTCCCACCCGAGCGATGAGAGCTGAGTAAGCGACAGACCTTTCGTAAGTCTAAACGGCATAGTCTGAGGCGGTGTGGGTAGCTCTGCGGGGATCTTCGAGGTGTTCACGTAGGTCTGTATCTGCCCGAGCTGTATAACCGGACTTGATGACAAGCCTACGAACTGCTCGTCCACGCCAGCCACTGTGCCGTCGAATAGTGTCTGCACGGCCGAAGCGTCCATCTCTTGCCTGCTGACCTTGCCACATGCCCATTTGAGCAGCTCGGCAACTTGCTTCTCGGTAAGCGCCTGGGCTTCGAGCTCTTTCTTGATGTCGCTGGTGGTGATGTCGGAGAGCAGTCCATAGTCGCGCAGCTTCGCCAAGAAGTCAGGCGCCCGCTGCATGATCTCCTCGGGCACGACGGGTATGCCTTCGACGAAGCTGAGGTCCTCGGTCGCAACGCGCACCTGCTGGCTGGGAAGGATCCCACGCGTGCTCAGCACCTCAATTGAAGCTTGCCAGGCTTGCTTATTGCAGGTCCAGAACGCCTCCTCAATGTACTGTCCGACACGAGCGTTCGGCGTAGATTCGTCGTATGTGTACTGCTTGAAAGCATGAATGGCCGCGGGCATCACTGCTGCGATGTCTGCTGCGTTCACTTTCGTCCGCTTGTCCACACTCATTTGCCTCTGAATCTTAGCACTCAGCTCTTGCATGTCACCCGTGTATGCTATCCGGCACGCAATACCCGCCACTCGGAGCATCTCGATGTTCCAATCTCTTACATAGCGTGCATTCAGATCTATGCTCTCACGCTCGACCGTAGGGATCACGGAGGGTGCTGAGATGTGTGCGAGAAGGCCGGTCGTTTGCGCAGTGGGGAAGCCGATGAAGATCTTGCCGTTCTTATTGGGCAGCACTGATGCGAAGATCTCACTCGCTTTGCGGGCACCTGCGCCAGTGATGGTGGAAAGTGAGGCTGACGTCTCATCGTGAGAGGAGGTCAGGATAGCAATGCGAGTGTGCTTTGGAGGCGGTTTCTTGGTGGCGCGCTCGAGTTCTGCTGCGAGAGATTTACTCACGGACGTCAGCACACTCACTGTGCTGATGCGGAGGAATACAGTAGCATTGCTGAGACCGGTAAGATCCTCCGAGATGGCTAGTTGTAGAAGATCTTCCTCCTTCTGCGCTCGTTTCGTCGCTGCGCTTGCTGAGTTCACTCCGCCGGTGATCTTACTGAACCAGCCGCGCAGAGATGTTGCGGCGTTGTCGGCTGACTGAGCTGGAGGCAGGGTATCAGATGCAGAGATTAGTTGTCGATTCCAGCCAACGACGTTCATCCACTGTGCGTCGATTTGTGCGTTTTGATACTCCACACCAGTGATCTTCATCAGACCGTCTTTCGTCTTAGGATTGACGTCCTTCGGCACGCTGACCTCAACCCCCGGCGCCATCTTCTTCGTAAGCTTGAGTACATTCCATTCATCCAAGTAGAGCTTGATCGACTCCAGACCGACGAACGTGAGACTGGTGGCGAGGAATTGACATAGGCTCAGTAGCGAGGGGACTGGTGTGGACGAGCTCCGATAGTCGAGCACGAATGTGGTGTCCTTGCCCGCTTGCCCTGTAGGTGCCTTCACCCTTCTTGTGAAGAGGCTGTCCTTCTTCCAGTAGAATGCCATCGACTGGTCGCCTGATGTGACAAATGGTGACTCGCAGTCGGCGAATACCGAGTAGAATCCAACACCAAATGCACCAATCTTGGTCTCATCCGGATTACCCTCCGCGATGCGCTTCAGCCTTTGCCAGTCCGTCTCTTTGAAGGGGTCGCCATTATTCGTGACCAGGAGGGTCTTGAGAGTGTTATGGGTGAGGACATGCTTGAGGTCTCGGGGGGAAGGGCTGAGCGAGGAAGAGGATGTGGATGCTGTCGTTTCGAAGCGGATGGTGACTTCAGTCGCTCGAGCGTCGGCGGCGTTCTGTAGCAGTTCTCGAAGGGTCGTCCACTCGCCGGAGTATCGAGCAAGTACTTTGTCGATCAAGGCGCGTGTGTTGACAGTGACAGCCTCCTCATCGTCCAGCGAGAGCAGGGTTTGTTGCCGTAGGCGGGCGTAATCGGTCGAGGAAGACATACTTGGGATTGAGGGGGGTGCAGAGGGAGAGTCTTAAGATGTATGGAGCGATGTACTCCCGTGCTCGTGGCAGCTGTCGCGTGCGAGGCTTATATCAATGTCGCCACGGTAGCAGTGAAGCGCGACGGCTGCACCACTGAAAGGCGACCTTTAGGTAGGCACTTTCGCCGCCTCTCACCGGCAGTCCATGTCTAAGCGAACGCCACAGGTGAAATGACACATGCTTAGCCGGGTAATGAAGGACTTGGGAGCACGTGGAGAAAGTCTCGTGATAATATATATATCACAAGCCCGCCACGAGGCTCCGAGTGTTGACGTTCGGGTGCCTGAACGTTAGGTAATCAGAGATCTGCAGGGACCGCGGTAGACTTTCGAGGCTCTGCGGGCGGGCACGCGAGATGTGGGGTCACCCAGCCAGCCGGAAAGCTTGCCCATGCATCTGTTTGGTGTGACGGTCGACTTTTGTGTGAAGTGCATCCATTACCGAGATCCATACATAATTCTACGCACATCCCTGCAAGATGGCCACGAACATACAGGCTATCGCTGGCCAACTGCAGGCCAGTCTCGATCCCACACAACGGCATCAAGGTATACAATGCGTGTCACGTGGATGACTGCTCGTTTGCTAACACTCGCACAGCCGAACAGGGACTCAAGCTCGAGGAGACCAAGCCGGGCTTCTCACTCTCATTACTGCAGATCGTCAATACAGACTCCTTCCCGCAAGCCACGCGATTGGCCAGCGCACTCTTCTTCAAGAACTTTGTGCGCCGCAACTGGACCGTATGTTGCTGATCTTACAGGCTGCGTTCCCCACTCACTGACACACCACAGGACGAAGATGGCAACCACAAGCTTCCTGCGGATGAAGTGTCAACCATCAAGAGCGAGCTTATCGGGCTCATGGTCAAGGTGCCGAGCACGCTACAAGCACAACTCGGCGATGCGATCAGCGTGATAGCAGACAGCGACTTCTACGCGCGATGGGACACACTGGTGGATGATCTGGTCTCACGACTGACGCCCGACAATGCGACAGTGAACAATGGCGTGCTGAAGGTGGCACACTCGGTGTTCAAGAAGTGGGAGCCGCTGTACAGATCCGATGAGCTCTTCACCGAGATCAATCATGTGCTGTCACGCTTCGCCCAGCCCTTCCTGCAGCTCTGGGCGAACGAGGATCAGGTCATCACTACGAACGAGACGAATGCCGCAGTGCTCAAGGAGCATTTAGTGACACTCGACCTGGTCATCTTGCTGCTCTACGACCTGTCTTGCCAGGACCTCCCACCACAGTTCGAGGACAACATGGGACAAGTCGCCTCCCTGCTCCACAAGTACCTCACATTTGACGCAAAGGCTGCGCAGACAGACGATGAAGATGAAGCGGGGCCATTGGAGGAAGTAAGAGCAGACATCTTCCGGGTTTTGATACTGTACACACAAAAGTACGAGGATGCGTTTGGTCCTCACCTTGCACAGTTTGTGAGCACGACATGGAACATGCTCACGAGTGTTGGTCCCGAGACAAAGTACGATCTGGTCGTAGCAAGAGCGTTGGAGTTCTTGACTACTGTAGCAGGCATACAGTCACACGCGCAGAGCTTCAACACTCCAGAGGTGCTGGGCCAAGTCACAGAGAAGGTCGTGATACCCAATCTGTCATTGCGAGACTCGGACATCGAGCTCTTCGAAGATGAGCCGATCGAGTTCATCCGACGGGATCTGGAAGGCTCAGACGACGGATCGCGGAGACGATGTGCGACAAACTTCCTCAAGCGACTAATGGAGCAATTTGAGAAAGAGGTGACGACAGTAGTACTACGGTACATCGAGCACTTCCTAGCAGAGTACGCAAAAGACCGGCAAGCAAATTGGAAGGCGAAGGACACAGCAGTACACCTCTTCTCTTCGATAGCAGCGAAGGGGACGGCCACTGCTGCAAAAGGCGTACTCAGTGTGAATCCGAACGTCAACGTGATCGACTTCTTCCAGCACAACATCGCCGAGGATCTCACGAACGATTCGGCACCTGTCCTGCTCAAAGTGGATGCGATCAAGTACTTGTACATATTCCGCAGTATCTTGAACGCACCACAATGGCAGGCAGCTTTCCCACTCCTCGTCCAACACCTCAACAACTCAAACTACGTCGTCTACACATACGCCGCCATCGCCGTCGACCGCGCCCTGTACCTCACAAACGAAGCCAACGAGCCAATAATACCACGCGACACCATCGTGCCCCTCGCAAAGGACCTGCTCAGCCACCTCTTCGCCCTCATCACAAAAGATACGAAACCCGAGAAAGTGCAAGAAAACGAATTCCTTATGAAATGCGTTATGCGCGTCCTCATCGTCATCCGCGACGGTGCCCTGCCCATCACCGACCTCATCACCACGAACCTCGTGAACATCACGAAAGTCATCCGTCACAACCCCTCGAATCCAGGTTTCTGCTACTATCACTTCGAGTCCCTCGGCGCACTGATCCGCTTCGCGGGCACCACACAACCAGACAAACTCGAAGCCGCGCTCTTCCCAGTCTTCATGGAAGTTCTGCAATCCTCCGTCGATGAATTCACGCCTTACATCTTCCAACTCTACGCCGCGATCGTGGCCTCCTCGCCTTCCCCCACCCTCTCCCCCAACTTCCAGGCCCTCGTCGCACCGATCCTCACGCTCAGCATGTGGGATAGTCGAGGCAACATCCCTGCGCTCACACGTCTCCTCACCACTATCCTGCCTAAAGGCGCCGCAGGCATAGCCGCCGCCTCGCAAACGGAAAGCATCCTTATCATCTTCCAGAAACTCATTGCCACAAAAGCGAACGAAACCCATGCCATGGACCTCCTGGAATCCGTCGTCCTGTCTTTCCCCGCCGAGGCGCTACAACCCTATTGGACGTCCCTCCTACAGTTGCTCTTCGCGCGGCTCTCCGGCAGCCCAACTGAGAACTTCAAGTTGCGGTTCGTGCGATTCTATCACCTCGTCTCCGCTCTAACAGAAAAGGGCCTCGGCGCCGACTTCTTCATCGGCGTAGCGGATACGGTGCAAGAGAACGTGTTCACGCCTATATACACTACCATCATTCTGCCCGAGACACAGAAGCTCTCCCGTCCTACGGACCGCAAGACCGCCACTGTCAGCTTGACGAAGACATTGGCTGATAGCGAAGCCTTCGCAACCCGCTACGCGAAGCGAGGATGGACCATCACGTGCGAGACCCTCCTCAAGCTGCTCATCAACCCTCCCCTGCCGACGCAGTTCAGCGACGTGATCGAGGACCGCGATGTCGAAGAGCTGGGATTCGGTGCCGCCTTCACGCCGTTGAACACTTGTAAGCAGCCCGTTGTGGATGCGTTCCCTGACGTCACGGATGTGAGGGCTTGGGTCGGGAGGTATTTGAAGGAGGCGGATGGGAGACATAGTGGGAGGGTTGGAAAGTTTGTGCAGGAGAAACTTGATGGCGAGGGAAGGACGGCGTTGCAGAGTGTGATGGGAGCATAGAGGCCGCAAGTGCTGCTGAAGAGAAGGGGCCGACGATCGCGCCATCGTGTGGCTAGATGAGCCAGGTTGCCGACGAGCGCAACGAATGGACGCGCGCGCTGCAAACAACCTGTTCCAGACGACATTGAACGCACCTCCCACTGGGCCCAGCAGCCGCATGTGTGGAGCGCGACGAGGGTGAAAGAAGCTTAGCATCGTTCATAGACGCTTGCGGTCGAGGAGCTCGCATCACGCACGCGCTCGGGCAGTGAAGGCAGGCGCAGAAGTAGACAGCTCAACACACACTCGAAAGCAAACTTCGCCTCGATGTAAACACTAGCCAGTAGTTGTTAGTGCATGTTTTCATCCCATGCCATCGGGCTCCAGCTTCATTGATATCTGAACCACGTTGGTTACGGACAGCAGGTAAGAAAGGCGTGTCACACTCGATACCGCGGTCAATGCATGAAGGTGAATGCAGCAAGCGAGATGTAGTTTGCAACTATATGCAAGGTTGCATACGGCACAGCGCGGACGCTTCGAGGCCGTGGCTGGTATGGAGACGGAGGAGAGGTGAGCGTTAATGAGCAGATTCGCAGCGAGAGGGTATATAAGAAAGCGCACGCGTCTCACATTACCCTTTGGCCAGGAAATCTCACGGCCGGCTCATCTTTCACTATGCTGATCTGTTTTCGAGGGACGCATGATGGATTTTCGAATGTCTCCCAAGTGAAATGCTACAGCGACCAAGCGCTCTCTGAATCTTGCGGACAACCCGAGGCTGGCTGAGTCTTCTCCACAGGTATGCGAATTCGCTCGGTCCAATGCGAAGTGCGGTCTCGCTCTCCAGATGTGGCTGGACGCGGCTTTCTTCTACAAAGTCGGCCACATCGTTGCGACGGCGTGCCGCTGTCATGGACATCGGCTTCCAATTCTGAGGCAAACCAGGAGGTCGGAGGAATTCGCACAGACCAAGGAGCTCGCCAAGCCAAACTGGACTTCAGCTTCATTTCCGGCCTACTTTACTTGCTACAGCGTCTGCGACTCGGCGTCAAACGTCAAGATACGCCAAGTTGGAAGGCGCATCGCTCGCAATCAGTTGAGATGGGAAGGAGATCATGAAAATGGGATGCTGGAGGCGATCGTTGAGTGTAAGCCAAGCAGTCACAGCGACGGAAAATCTCTGCGAGGACCACAGTACGGAGCTCATCGATGGCGCACAGACGGTCCAGCTCTGCTTCAACATGCGAGCCAGCGATACGATGCGTTTCAGCGCTTTTCAATCGCGTGCGATAGCTTTCGACGCCCGCAAACATGAGATCGATATGTTGGCTTGGACAATCAAACTGCCTATCTCGTCCGAAGCGAACGCCTTACACTCCACCGACTAGGCGCCGCGTTCGCATCCATAGTACTTCGATCCACACGTCACGTTTCATCCTTACCGCTGCGAAACAGCAGCTCATCTTCCACTACCCGGATGTAGCCGGGTTTGAGATAGTAACATCATAAGTATCAGGTCGCTGCTCTCCCTTCGACTTCCCTTCGTACAGCCCAAGCTTCCAGTCTTCGAACTTCCAGTCATTCATTCCAGAGACCGTTGATCGGCTCAATCACATTCGTTTCTACAGTCGAAGTTCAGCGGTCCAGCACAGCTACCTCACCAGCCCAATTTCCCCCCACCTCAGAACATCAAGATGCACTCCTTCACTACCGCCGGCGCCATCGCCGCTGCCGTTGCCATCCTCCCCTCTGTCTCCGCCCACGGCCACGTCCAGGGCATTATGGCCAACGGCAAATACACGCCCAACACCACACCCAACTGGATCTACGGCACCAAGCCCGTCAGCCCTGGCTGGTACGCCAAGGACCAGGACAATGGTTTCGTTGCTCCCGACGCATATGGATCGCCCGACATCATCTGCCATAAGTCGGCGACCCCTGGTGCCAACAGCGTTGAGGTCGCTGCTGGCAGCAAGATGACGTTGTTTTGGGATGTGAGTATCTGATCACAATCAATCGAGCGAACATGGGCAAAGAGTTGACATCAAAACACAGACTTGGCCAGAGTCCCACCACGGCCCCGTGACCGACTACCTTGCTCGCTGCCCCGGCGACTGCACAGCCGTCGACAAGACGAGCCTCAACTTCTTCCCCATCGACAAGGTCGGCCTGCTCGATGGTTCCGTCAATCCTGGCAAGTGGGCATCAGACACTCTGATCGGTACGTACTCCTCAGCATCCGTCATCTCGTGCTTCCAATGCACACCCTAACCTCCTGTCTAGCCAACAACAACTCATGGACCGTCACCATCCCCGCGGACCTCGCACCCGGCTACTTCGTCCTCCGCCACGAGATCATCGGCCTACACTCTGCTGGCAACGCCGACGGCGCACAGAGCTACCCGCAATGCATCAACGTCCACATCACTGGCTCGGGCACTAAGCGTCCCTGCGATAGCGGCGCTCCCTGCTCAAAGGGCACTGCGCTGTACAAGGCTACTGAGTACGAGTGGCCCCTCTTCTTAGTGTCTTGCGGACACTTACTGACTCTGTTCCCAGCGCCGGTATCTTGATCAACATTTACCAGAGCTTGTCGTCATACACCATTCCGGGCCCGGCTGTCTGGTCTGGGTGGACGAAGAGCAAGCGCTTCTCGCAGATCTGGAAGGCTTAGAGGGCTTGGGCTTGATGTCTGAGCGCGATGGAGAGGGCAAGGGACCTCAATGACTTTCTTGGTGTATGTGTATTCGAGACAGGGATGGGGCTTTGATGTAGCTTCTGTGTATGAACTCTGAGAGTTTGGCAATTCATCGATCCTGCCTTGCCTACTTGCTCTTCCAGTGGAAGCTACCATGATACATCACCGCATCAGTAAGTCTCTGGCATCGCCTGTGTAAATCCCGCGTGACACCGATCGGAAATCAAGCCTAGATGTAATCAAGATCGTAATGAGGCATACAGACACTGATCTACGATCAAACCTAGTTACCTTACCCTCACCCGCCTGCTCTCAGCGGACCCTGAACGGCTCACTTCCACCTCGCAGGTATCTCACATCCACGGCTATGCCCGATCACAGTTCCATCTACCACACTCGAGAACACTCAGATCTCGGCATACTCTGTGTCGGAGTCCTTGACCCAGTCCATAAGGCAGTCATGTCCGCGTTGTCTCCGGTGCTTGCCAATGAGTGCAGGGAACGATGGCAGAGTGGCGGTCATGCTCAGATCGTTCACGAGGAGTTCGATGCCGCCACTGTGGGCCGCATGATCCAGTTTGCGTACTTGGACAAATATGAGATTTCTCCTGCCAAACCACAAGAGGAGGAGCTCAAAGGGGAGGGCGAAGAGCTTGCGCCGACGGAGCATGGTCCGCGGGTCTTCTTGCTTTCTCCTCCCATGGCGGACCATCCAATGCTGTTGACAGGTTGATCGAGCACGTCCGTGTATTCGGCATAGCAGACTACTACCAAACGGACGCCTTGCGAAGCCACGCAATTACTCAGTTCACCAACCTGCTCAAGGCTGAGATCCGCAGCTGCGATGCAGTGACACTGCTGGAAGTCGCTACAGAGATCAGCAGACTCCCAGCTGACGAGCTGCGTGCAGTACTAGTGCAACAGATCGCCACTCACGTACAGCATATCGTCCAGGACGCTGACTTCATAGCCGCCTTGAAGGCCTGCGAAGGACTGCAAGACTTTACTGCTGACATTCTCGCAGTGACTGCGCAGCTGCAACAGCAGGGTATAGAGGAGCTGGAGCGCGCGGTAGCACAAGCCCAGTCCGAAATGCGCCGACAACGGCTGCAGTCCGCCGCCCTACATGAGGGTCTGGAGTCCCTTGCGAATGACATTCGATCGCTACCATCAACTTGCCCGAACGATGGCTGCAAGACGAGGTTCGGCAAGTTCCAAGTAGAGAGGACCTGGAACGGAGGATGCGTCTTGCGATGCGGCCACAACCTTGATCGCCCACGAGACCGGGAGGTGTGCAGGACGAGACTCAGTAGAAGGTAGCCTGAGTCGTTGCACGCGGATTTGCATGGACGTCGCTGGATAGGTCTAGATTCTCGCGAAATGTCCAGATGAGTTTCCCCAGTGCATGTTACAAAAGTGACCAGCACTGGCTGTAGTGACGAGCACCATACCAGAAGGTGCCAGCGGGATGGATGAGGTATATAGTCGAAGCTATCCGCTTGTAAATCATAAGTCATTACCATACTTTTTCTTGACCCAGTCTGACCACATGATGAACGCAGGCAGCCTACTTCATGATAGCAAGTACTCCGACTTCACCATCATCTGCCGCGGCGAGCGCATCCCAGTGCACAAGCCACTCCTTTCTTTGGCATCGCCAGTCCTCACTGCTGCGTTCGATCTCGACATGCAGGAGAGGAAGAGTGGCGCGATAGTACAAGATGACTTTGATATCGAAACCGTCAAGCGGATGATCAGCTACGCGTATACTGGTGACTATTCTGTAAGTATCGACGACAGAGCGAATCCAAAGGCATCTGTTGCTGCGGCTCCAAGTCCATCGCAGGATGTCACTACCACTACCCCAACACCCAGCGACTTGCTCGCCCAAAAGCTAGGCTCTTTCGACATTACGGAAACTGCAGTTGCTGAGCTCCCGATACAGCTGCTTGAGCACGTACGTATGTATGGCATTGCCGAGTATTATGCGTTCGCACGATTGAAGACCCTATCTGCTGATCGCTTCGTTGCCCTCTTCGAGAAAGTGTGGGACCTCAGCAAAGCCAAGGGACTCTGCACTGTCGGCCAGGAGGTCCTTGCCACGTCCGCTGCACGTCACGACGAGCTCCGTTCGAGGTTTGCAAAGGCACTGGCCAGCGTTGACAAGTTCATCCAGCTCGGTGAGAAGACTAACTTTTACGCTGAGCTGGGGCGCTCCGAGGGTACACAGGCCTTCGTCGCCGAGCTGCTTCAACATGCTGCTGAAGTGACTGGGCCCCAGTTGCGAGATTCGGAACACTACAACAGGACCCACTTAGGCACGATTTTTGACATGGGGATTGTCGAATCCAATCTTAGGTCCACCTTATCGATGAACGCAGCTGATCACGAGACTGAGCTCATCGCAGTGAAAGACAAGCTAACCCATATCGAGAGCGTGATGGCAAATCTCATCATAGATCTGGGCAATCTGCCATCGGAGTGCAAGAGTACGGGCTGCTCCAGCAGCATTGGAGAGTTTCTGTTCGAGCGAGCTGGACATGCGAGGTACGCCGATGGCGACTGGATCATTCGTTGCGGTCGGACCAAGAATCACGGCGATCGGAAGGCATGTCGGTGTAGACTCAACTGAGATAGATAGGGATGAGAGATATGCAACTAGGCTGGGGATCAGGGTGTCGCAGTATTGTTCATTGAGAGGAGAAACAGCAGGAGCACCTAGAAGCGGACGGTCCAATGCCGGAGCCAATCCGATCCAGCTGTGAGAGACCACAGTCGCAGCTTAAAGAAACACAGCACATCATGTAGTTCAGATACTCCCCCGCTGCATCATGACATCATGTCGTTTGGCCGAGATAAGGTGCAAATTGCACTTGTTTGAAATCGTAGAGTGCATACGGTCAATTTTATAAGTCTCTCGCAGATGCGCTGTAGCCTACAAAGCCAAGATGGCGCAGGAAGTACCGTTTGTGCCAGCCCTGGACGCTGCGAACCTCGATCCAGAACGCGGTACAAAGTATGAGTTCCCACGTGATCTCCGAGGCTATGGCCGACATCCACCTGATCCTCAATGGCCAGGCGGAGCGAAAGTAGCAGTCTCGTTCGTCATCAACTACGAAGAGGTAGACTCTCTCCGTGCTCTCTGTACATGCTCAGTATTGACACATGCTAGGGCGCCGAGCGGACAGTCCTCAACGGTGACGATCGTTCTGAGGAGATCTTGTCTGAGCTTATATACAAGCGACAAGGTGAGCGGAATTTGGGTACCGAAAGCGACTATGAATATGGGTCGCGTGTTGGCGTCTGGCGACTGCTCAACCTGTTCGAGTCGTTCAACGTGCCCATCACAGCGTATGCAATTGGTCAGGCGCTAGAGATGAATCCCGATGTCGTGAAGGCGCTGAAAGATGGCGGTCATGAGATCGCTTCCCATGGGTATCGGTACGTGCATGCCTCTCGTGAAATGCTTTAGGAACTCCTTTGCTGACCTTTGTTGCCTTCCAGATGGATCGACTATCATCACATGCCAGCCGAGGTGGAGAAGCAATACATCGTGCGACAACTCGAAGTGTTCAAGAAGCTCACTGGCGAGTTTCCGGGTGGATGGTACATCGGCCGTCAATCCACACGAACTAAAGCGCTCATCTGGGAAGTGTACAAAGAGCACGGCTTGCCTCTATTATGGGAGAGCGATAGCTACTGTGATGATCTGCCGTACTGGATCGACGTGCCCGCTGAGAAGGACGTCGAGAAGCCGGAGGGCATGCTGATGCTGCCGTACTCGTAGGTCTTCGTCTTATCTCCGAACCAGCCAGCTACACCTTCTGATCTTATCATAGCTTCGACAACAACGACTTAAAGTTCCACAGCGGTAGTGGTGCGTTTACGCCAGATGCTTTCTTCCAGTATCTCAAAGCTTCGCTCGACACGCTGCTGGCAGAAGCCGAGAGTGGCTCTCCCAAGATGATGTCAATCGGTTTGCATTGTCGCATCATCGGCAAGCCAGGTCGGTCGCAAGGGTTGATGAAGTTCTTGGAGTATATTCACTCTTTACCCAAGGGTGACGTTTGGGTGACCCGGCGGATGGACATCGCGACACACTGGCGTGAGAAGTTTCCGTACAGACCAAGGCATCTGTAGTCCAGCAGTGAATGTCCCGCTTGCAATAGAGCAACCCGTGATTCGCATCTATCCTCTCATTTGAACCAAGACGACCACCCGTTCGCCTTCGCCAGCCCGCTCTTCCCAGGCTCATCAAGCTTGGTCGCTGCCAATATATCCGGCTTCGGCTGCGCTTCTTCTGCTTGTCGATGCTCGAAGTGCTCGGTACTGCCGCCACGAGACTCGATGGCCAGCCTGTGCGCTCTCGCCGCTAGCCGCCGTTCCTTCAATCTCTGCAGCTCTTCAGTGATCTCTTCCCTTTCGAACGGGATCTTGTGAGTAGATCCCTCTTTCGGCCAGAAGTCTGGCACGGAGAAGCGTGACTCCAGGTTGGTGCCAAAGTAGTACATGATGCCGATGGGGAACATGATGTACATGCCGAACTGCTGTGCGTAAGTACATCGTCTCATGTGGGGTTTCGAGTGTAGCATACCTTGAAGACTTCGAGATTAGGGCCGCCCATATTGCCGATGCGTATTATGATTATGTGGAGGTCGAGTGTGCGTTTCTAGTGCATCATTGATGTCTTGAGCTCAATTCTGGGCTCTCCTCCACTGCTGACATCAACGACATGCAACAGTGTGCAGCAGAAGTCGTGTCCGGAGGTGCAAGCCAAGCTGCCAGAATTTACGAACAGCCTGGAAGTAAGCCGAGGTTAAGCTCTAGATCCTACAAACACCACCCCTCGGCCACAAGTGACGGTGATATATTATAGGATTAACCGCGCGTAAGCAGGCGGAAGGTAGTAGAGACTTCACTTCTAGTTAAACTCTCCAGCTTTCCCCCTCAACATCCCAAGATCTGTTACCAGCACAAACGGAACGCAACCCTCGATAAGGTACCTTCATCATGGCAGACCTCGACCCCAAGAAGGCAGTGACCCTCGAGTATCGCGGCAAGATCGCGATCATCACTATCAGCAATGAGAAGAAGCTCAATGCTATGACCCAGGATCTCTACTTTCGCCTCTCACAGCTCATGCGCGAAGTGGCATTGCGGGAGGACATCTTCGTGACGGTGTTGACTGCGAAGGGGCGATACTTCAGCGCGTGAGCCTATTCGAGAGTCTTTGCCCGCGAGCACTGCTAATGTCCTCCTAGCGGCGCCGACGTCTCCATCTCCCGCGCTGCGCAGCCCGGCGTGGACCCCTACAAGCATTGGCTTACCTCCTTCTTGGCGAACAACCTCAACACAACCCAAGCCTTCTACTCGCACCCAAAGATCCTTGTCACAGCCTTGAATGGTCCAGCAGTAGGCCTGTCTGCAGCTATCATCTCGCATTCCGACTTCATCTACGCAGCTCCGCATGCCTTCATCCTCACGCCCTTTAGCAGCTTGGGTCTAGTGAGCGAAGGCTTGGTGAGCCACAGCTTCGTAAAGCGCATGGGCATCGCGAAAGCGAACGAAGCTCTGATCATGAGTAAGCGGATCACGAGCGATGAGCTAGTGCAATGTGGCTTCGTCAACAAGGTCTTTGATACGAAGCCCAACGAGTCGGACAAGTTCTTGGAGCTCGTGCTAAATGAGGTCAATGAGAGACTTGGGGATCATCTTGTACAGGACTCGATGACGAAGATCAAGGCACTCATCAGGAAGCCTGATAGGGAGACTTTGGATGCTCAAGGTGTAGCGGAGGTGTTCGGTGGCTTGGAGAGATTTATGGCTGGTATCCCGCAGAAGGAGTTTGAGAGGATTGCGAGTGGGCAGAAGAAGCATAAGTTGTAGTCCTGCGTTCAAGTTTCGCCGTATTCGCGGTTACCGCTACTACTCTCACCGTGTGTGTTCACATGTCTACACTATTCCTGAGTTGGCCTGCATTGATGGTCTGGGGCCGCTACAGTGTCTCAAGAATATCTTCGACACATCGAGTGATAGTAAATCGACGTCCGAGTGCTAAAAAATGCGATATGATATACCAAATGAACGACTGGTGTAGATTTAAACGTCGGTGTGCATCGGCCCTTGGGCTACCCGGTCATCCAACAAATTGCTACTGCAGGTACCAAACATAGCGTTCAATCAGACCTTATGACGACCATCTTGCTCCCGGACCCTGGTCCCATGTCAAGTAGCCTGCATCTCGCAGCTGCATATCTTCCACGCGACATGAATATGCGAAGAAGACGCCACGATTATGCCTGCTCGATCTGCTGGCTGTCTGACATGCCGCCGCAGGAAAGTGCGTTGTGACCTTGAACGGCCGGCATGCAGCAAGTGCGTGCGTCGCCGCGTGGTGTGCGAAGGCTACGAACGAGCTCAAGGCGCTGTCGAGTGGGTGGACCAGAGCGAATCTACGGCACAGCGAGCCGGCATACAGTATCTGCGCACGCACGCCTTTCAGGAAAGCGACTCGACGATTGGAGATGCTGTGATCCTATTCAGAGACAGGACCTCACCAACAACCTCGCCCGCCACATCTGCGAGGACTTTGTCGCCTCGGACACTCAGCAGTCCTGCGGCCAACCGAGCACAGTTCTATGAGACTTTCATCGACGTCTACAGTCCAAAGAACGTGAGCTCGCGTTCTCAGGGCTTCGATTACATGCGCATGGTCGTCTTGCTAGCCCCGAGCAGTCCAGTACTTACTGACAGTCTGGACGCTTTGAGCTTGGTTCAGGTCGGCAGTCTACGTGAGGACCAGAGACTACTACAGGAATCCACAGTGCAGCTCGGAAAGGCATTACGCGGGGCGAGCCGAGCGATTGCATCGAGCGAGACGAACGACGATGGCATACTCGCAGCAGTGAGTGTTCTAGCACTATGTGAGTTCTACAACCACATCCAAGGTGCTGCCTCATCCTGGTTTCAACATCTGGCCGGCTTTGATCAGATTCTCCTGGCTCGCGGACCACAGGCTGTGAGCACGAAACTATCGATGCTAATGCTGTACAACTCACGACATGCTGGGCTGTCTCGATCTCTGATCCGCCGCAAAGCTGATCCTTTCGCAACACCTGAATGGCAGGCCGTCCTGCGTCGAGTGCCACTCGGTCCAGCTGTCTACTGGATGAGTCTAGCACTTCAGATACCGGGCCTGCTTGAGCGACACGACAGTCTTGACCTCAGAAGTGCCGACTCGGCGGAAGCTGCAGTGAAGCTCCTCGCTGACTGTGAGCGCCTAGATGAAGAGATACGGAAGTGGTATGAAGGCTTCCTTATAGGTCTCAGAGCTCAGAACCTAGCGCCATACATGGAGTTGCCGATTGAAGACTTCGACGCGTTCTGCAACCTCGTGCAAGATCGCACGTTGAAAACTGGCTTCGTCTTCCTCGATCAGAAGTTTGCATTTATGCATTCGCAGTACTGGTGTTGTATCTACTACCTCCGAAGTACGCTGGCGTCGCTGCGACAGCGGATGCGATCTGTGTCAAATACGCCTGTTGATAAGGCACTGAGTCCTAATGCGGCAGATGATGAGTTGCTGGACCTGGTTTTCAGTCTATGTAAATGCTTGCCTGCCTTCGCCGAGCCAGTCACTGGGGCTCATGGTCACATTGCAATGTTCCTCCCGCTCGGCGTGGCTGAGACATACTGTCATGCCAAGGGTATGGTCGATTGGGTCAATTTCCTGGCCGACGTCTCGGCGAACGTGTTCAATAGAGGCTTGAAC
The DNA here is from genome assembly GCA_002077065.1 of Cryoendolithus antarcticus. NCBI lineage: Eukaryota > Fungi > Ascomycota > Dothideomycetes > Cladosporiales > Cladosporiaceae > Cryoendolithus > Cryoendolithus antarcticus. Next base: position 4,653 of record NAJO01000037.1, on the reverse strand, counting down.
CGACCGAGCATTCGACAGGTTGACAGAGCGATCACGCCGGTGGAGAGTCCTTGAGCAATGCGGATCTTCACAACTCATAAGATGCATCTCCGTGCCCGAAGCGAAGTGTTTTGCCGGATTGCCAGCCCTGGCCATCAGCAGCCTTCTCTGGAAGACATTGTACTGCTGCGCGCCTGTGGCACTACACTGATCGCCGCGAGGATGTTCTTCGGAACAGATCGGTTCGTCATAAGCTAAGCTGGACGCCAATGCTGCTTGCGAGAGACCTGACGATGCCTGTGAGATGCAATTCGATCTGCGACAATGTATACGAGGGAGCTAATGCTTGTATGACTACATGTATTTTGAGATGGTGAACATCAGGAGCGTGCAGAAGCCCACACCCATCTCGGGTATCGCGAGAAGCGCCCGTTGACCGCCTCCCGGCAATGGTCCGTCCCGCCGGATCTGCGCTAACTACATCTGAGTGCTATCGCGACGAATCTAAGATCTGAGGCTCTGCTATGACGTTCGGTTTGCGACTGCATGGATCTCGCGTGGCATCCCAAAACGATAGTGATTTGCAACACGCTATGCTTGATGCGATGGCTATCGCGATGGAGCGGAGGACAGCAGCGTCAGCGTGTCACAGCGTGAGTCGCGGCGAGGGAGACATATATGCCTGGTCGTCGCCGGCTATGGCAGTGTTCGATCAGTCCATCGCATCTGTCTTGCCTCCTTACAGCCATAATACCAATCACCTTTCCACCGCACATCAGCATCGCCAACATGTTTGGACACAAGAACGCCGTGGCGAAGCCAGAGAAGTCGCAATCGGCTGAGAAGTTGAGCGGCTACGCCAAAGTGCACAACTTCTTCGGCTTCAGCAAAGGCTACAACTTCATCCTATGGTTCATCTTCGCTGGCGCGCTCTTCGGATTTTCCTTGGCCCGGCTGCAGTACCTCGACGTGAACGGCGTCTTCTGTGGCTCGACACCCGGCGCAAACCACGCAGCACCAGGCGAGTGCTACTACTACCAGACCTTTGACCGATACAAGATCGGAATCCGGCTGCACCTGTACACGATCATACGTGAGTGATCCAGACTTGATGTTCCTTCGTATCGATGCAATCACTGACACTTCCTCGCAGCTGCTTCTCTCCTGGTTGTCCTGCAATTCACGCCCATCATTCGATACAAAGCGATCCTATTCCACCGCATGACTGGCTATGTGGTCGTCCTCCTGGCCAGCATTGCAAATGTGGGAGCGCTCATGATTGCACACCACGCCTTTGGAGGTGGAGTTGAAGTCCAAGCATGGGTCGGACTGCTGGCCATCATGACCATGGTCGGACTGTTTCTGGCGTACTACAACATTAAGAGACTGCAGATCGATCAGCACAGGGCATGGATGCTGCGCACTTGGTTCTACGTGCGTCGTCGCAACTTTTGCGATTGCAGACTCGACGCTGATTGAAATACAGTTCGCCTCGATCATCACCCTTCGCATCATAATGATCATCGCCGCTCAGATCCTCACAGCAGCCGGAGACTACTGGACCGTGCAAGACTGTACCAAGCTGCTCGACATCTTTCACAACTCGGAGGTTTTGACGAAGCTGTACCCTTCGTGCTCGGCTCTGGTCAGCGGCGCAGACATGAGCGCTGTAACTCTTGTTCACGTCAATTTCAACGGCACCGGCGCGGAGCTCATGTCTGCCATGAACGCATCCTTCGGCATGGCTGGGTGGATTGCGCTTACACTACATGCAGTAGGAGTCGAGGTCTATGTTTGTGTGTCCACGCAAAAGATCGACGACCATATGTTGACCTTACACAGCTTCATCTCACTCCACAAGAAACTCGTCGTCTACGCCAACTCAGCTACAAGCGCCAGCTCGAGGCTGGACACAAGAACCCGGGCAACTCAGGCCTGGTGCCGCAGGAGGATTTCAGTACTGCAAAGCATGCATCATCGTCGTCGGATGGGTTCAGGAAGGAAGCGGACTCCCCGTTGTGATGTTCAGATCCACTCGAGCGAAGGCGTTCGGAGTTCATAAGAAGCGTTCGTCGGATACCCAGCATAACATTCTGCCGTTGCCACACCATGGCTCACTTGCTCTACCTCATCTCTAGATCACGGTACTTCTCGCTGTGCCTGTCTACTCCTAGACTGTTCATTGGTGTCGCACAATGTCACTCCGTTCAAACCGCATGATACAATCTACAAATACCTGTTCCTCAACATCTTGCACTTCGACATGTCCAGCTTCCTCGGCTTGCCAGTGGGAGGATCCTGCGTGCTGAAGCTTTTGATCAAGGAGCCAGCGCCTTTACCGTCTGGCACAACCATGATCTTGGACTTGGCATCGTCGAACGCTCCGACCTCGATCCGCCATGCGCTGCCGACGTCGCGTGAGCCTGTGTGGGAGTCATCCCACATCTTCGAGCCCCATTCACCTTCTACAGTGAGCTCGTCCTGATGAACCACTCCTTGGTCTTCGAAACGATCGACGCCAATGTCTTCTTCGCGGATGAACATGTCGGAGAGGGAGACGTAACCTGATGGGCCTGTGAGTTCGAAGAGGCCGAGGCGGTGGGGACTGCGCATGCCCCGAGTCCGGTTTGTGCCTGTTCCCTTGACAATGAGTGGGGCTTTGGCATCGGGAATGTCTCGGATCATGAGACCCTGATAATCGGTCGTGTCCCAATCGAGTGTGCCCATAGCGTAGTGGCCGATGTTGAACCATCCGTCGATGCGGCTCAAGCTCGCGCATGAGATGTCTGTGCGAGTCAGTGATGCAGTCCCTCCCCGTGCGAAGGCCGGAAGGGAGTGACAATTTTACCCATCTGTCCACCGCTCCCGCGGTCATCTTCAACGCCACTGAACGAGTTGAACATGACGAGAGCCTTGGGATTCACCTTTACACCTGCAGCTTGCATACGGGCGTCTACTTCGGCTTGCACAGCTTTGGCTTTGTCTGCGTCCAAGATGAGATCAGCGATATTCCGTAGGGTGAACTTGATCACCGCAGGGTTGCGATAGACCGAGGTCATCCAGTCATCGTTGTTGCTCAACGGAGTGCCGCCGAGTACGTCTGTAGTCACTATTTCCATCGACTTGTAGACCTTCTGCGTCGTCGCATTTTGATTGTTGATATTAGCGCCGCCAGAATCGGGTCCCTTTACCGCCCCGTTCTTGTTATCGTCGCCTGCCCCAGTAGGCGGTGGCGACGTCTCGGCAACCTTGATGCCCAAGCTGATGCCCAGACTCAGGGACACGTTAGTGTTGCGGACGTCCATTGTGGTGGACCATCACTTTAGACCACCGAAGGTAGCCTTGGTCATAAAGTAGGTGCCGAAGGTGTCGACAATAGCGGCCGCAGACTACTCCTCGAATGTTTCTAGAGCATGCTCCGTCAAGTACTAGTTATAGCTTCCTCGGTGCAGTCTAGTTAATCTTAAGCGTATAGACTTAGTGATGTCGATAACAAGATGCGTACTTGTTCTAAGTCTCGCTATAGTCAGTCTCGTTGAAGCTGCTATTTATCTCTATTCCGAATCTATCGATTAGGGCATCTATGCCTATGCTCGTTAATAGATTCGACTAAAACTTCTTCTTCGTCTCGCCCGTTATAGTAGTCTTATTAAAATAAGTTTCCTATATAAAGTCGAGGAACTTAGGGATTATAAATATTACCTAGTAGTCGTTATTACTATTAACGCCTTATCCTTACTACTAAACGTCTTAATATAGGTACTCTTTAGCGTCTAGACTACGTAAGTTAAAGAGATTAGAGCGAATACCTTAACCTTTAGAAAAGGACTAGGTCGTATTAACGCCGCTAAATAGACCCTTATAACTAATCTATAAATAACTATAACTATAGTTAGCTATCGCTCTTACTAAACGTTAGATCCTTAGCGCCCGAAAGGGTACTATAGTTAGCTAACTATAGTTACCTACGATTTTCGATATAAATATACTATTCCTATATAGTAGTAATATTCTAGCTAATTACTTATGACTCTCTACTCTTTATCTCTCTATATTATACGATTATATATTTAATATCGTTATCGTAGTATATATATAATCGTATAATATAGACTTTAAGGTATTATTAAGAATAGCTATATTACGCCCGGGAGTAGACTATACTATATACTATACTTTATATACCTTATATACTATTAACCCTACGACTTCCTTAATTATAGTAATACTTAGTCTTACTTATCTAGGTAGAGATCCTAATAGTATAAAACATATAGAAACTTAAGTTTCCCCGTCGAAGTATTTTAGTTTCCTTAAGATTTTTTAAATCCGCTATTTTCTATATATTCTAAATGAGGAAACTAAATTCCGAGTCCGTAGATCGATTTCTAGGGTCTATTATAGTCTAGAAAGTATAAGAGAAGTTAGTTTACCTATAAGAATTATATAGCTACCCTAAGAAAGTTACTAGATTTTAAGGTTAAATACTAGGATAAGTTCTCTAGATATAGACGGGATAACTAAGATCCGAGTACGGTATTCGAATCTAGGGTTAGGGTTAGGGTTAGGGTTAGGGTTAGGGTTAGGGTTAGGGTTAGGGTTAGGGTTAGGGTTAGGGTTAGGGTTAGGGTTAGGGTTAGGGTTAGGGTTAGGGTTAGGGTTAGGGTTAGGGTT